>BPLS01000514.1:2453147-2474431 GCA_019656275.1 Rhododendron kiyosumense | reverse complement strand
CGGTTGAACTTTTTAACGGCAACAACGATTTCATTATATTGCAGCAAAGGGTGAAGAATATATTAATGAAGGAGGGCTTAGTGAAAGCTCTCAAAAAGATGTCCGACAAACCGGAAGAGCTGTCTAATAGCAAGTGGACTCATATGAGGGAATTAGCGAATAGCACGATTCAATTATTTCTCAGGAACACGGTTGAACTTTTTAACGGCAACAACGATTTCATTATATTGCAGCAAAGGGTGAAGAATATATTAATGAAGGAGGGCTTAGTGAAAGCTCTCAAAAAGATGTCCGACAAACCGGAAGAGCTGTCTAATAGCAAGTGGACTCATATGAGGGAATTAGCGAATAGCACGATTCAATTATTTCTCAGGAACACGCCATTATTGGAGGTTATCAATGAGACAGGATCCAACAGAGCTTTGGGACAAGTTGGAGAGTAGGTACAAGTCCAAATTATTGACAAATCGATTGTCTTTGAAAAAGGAGTTGTATACACTAAAAAATGTTAGATGGCGAGAATTTCATGGACCATCTGGATGAGATTAAGTTGGTGACTGAGTTGGAAACCATTGGTGTGAAGATTAATTGCGGCGGAAGATAAGACTATCATCTTATTGGTCACCTTGCCTTCTTCGCATGAGCATCTCAGAACTACTCTGATATACGGCAAGGATACCATTGAGATTGATGTTGTGGTGGCTACTCTTATTTTGCTTGAGCCAATGCGGAAGAAGGATAGTGAAAAAGACTCCATTGGTGGGGCTTTGGTTGAATCAAATGGTGGCAGTTTTAGAGATAGCTAGCTAGGGAGGTTGAGAGAGGGAATTGAATGGTTCCAAGTCAAGAGGATGTTCACAGTCAAGGAGTGATAAAAGGAGGTGCTACTGGTGTGACAAGGAGGGACATGTAATCAAAGACTGTTGAAAGCATATGGAGGACAAAGCTAAGGAAAGTTTAGTAGATGCAGCAATCAGGGAGGATTCTTATGTTCCAGATGACGCGCTTACAATCACTTTAGGTACTGAAAAATTAGTTTGGGTTTTTGTACTCTGGGTGTTCTTTTCACTTGTTCGAAGAATACATTTTTTGATACATATATACAAGAAAAAGTATATTCAGTGACGAAAAAGTGGCAACAAAAATAATTTCGTTGCTAAATGAGAATATTTGGCAATGAAAAAATAAATTCGTCACTGTTTTGACAACTTTCGCGATGAAATTTTTTCGCCACCAATTATAATTATTTAGCGATGAAAAAGATATTGTTGTCACCAAAGGTACCTATTTGGCGACGAAATAAAATTGTCGTCGCCAAAAGAGTAAAAAGGAGACGAAATTATTTTTTGTCGCCAAAGATAACAATTTGGTGATGAGAAAAATATTTCGGCGCCAAATGGATACCTTTGGTGACAAAATTTATGAATTACGCTTTGTCACCAAATATATTTCGGACATAACTCTTTGCTCGTAACTCCGATTGAGATAATTTAAATTGAGTTTGAAGAATAACATAAAAGAGCTACGACTTTCATATTTATCAAAATTGCTAATTTTAATGGTTCAAAATGCCGTTCAAAATATATTTTAATGTTAAATGTATGTGTTATATGTTAGATATTTCAAACATATGTTAAAAAGTGTGTGGTGTAGTTGGTTAAAGCTTCCGCTCAAAACCTAGGACACTCGGGTTCGAGACCCAGTAGGAGCAAGAGAGTGGAATTTTTTTCACATCTGAGAATGTCTTTTGCGAAAAATTTTATCACCGATTTATTATATTGGTGACGAAATTTTTTCGTGGCGAAATTTTTCGTTGCCAAAAGGTACTATAGGTGACGAAAATAAATTTCGTCACTAGGTAGGAATCCTTGACAACATTTTTTCGTCACCTATATTATTTGTAACGAAAAATATATAATTTGTGATGATTTTCATTTGTCACCCAATGTAATTTTTCTTGTAGTGTCGTATATGAAGCTTGTGGCAGAAATACTGTGAGGATGGCTAATAACACTACCAATAAAGTTGTAGGTGTTGGGACTATGAGGTCATGCATGGTTGATGGACACAAGGTGACATTAACTGGGGTTAGACACGTTTCAGGTCTCAAAACAAATTTGATTTCGTTAGGAACACTCGTTTCTAGAGGTTGCAAGTTCCAATCAAGTGGTAGAGTCCTCGAGGTTCTCAATGGAGAAAAGGTAGTGTTGTATGGAAAGTTGATGGGTACCCTTTACAGACTTGAAGGGGATATAATACTGTTGCGGTGTGGGATTTCTAGTGTTGATCATTTGAAGTTGTGGTTTGGTCAAATGGTTCAGCGTAGGTTTTTGGATGGGGTCTATTGAGCTGCTTTTTTTTTTTAATCGAAAACAAATTAAATATGTAATGATTCTGAATTTTCGATTAATAAAAATTCATTAAATATTTGAATTTATTATTTTAATTTCTTGGATTGCTTTTAAAATTCCTTTTTGATTATAATAATCCGTTATAATTAGTTTTAGTCCTTAAAAATTATATTACCTGACTAGAAGCCCTAATTGGCAAATAATGAAGTGGATTCTAACCGATTAATTGGAGGAACTGGACTACCATTTTTCATAATTACACTTTCTTGACTCTAGTTGAACCCTTTTGACCATTGTTGAGCCTTATGAACCCTCCAAACCCTAATTCTTTTATCCTTTGGACAACAATTGTTAGGAGAAATATTATCCATTGGATAATAGACCTTACTTGCCAACATATGGTGATTAGACAAGTCATGCCAAAGGGGAGTAATCATTTTATTCCCAAATTTAGCCATAACTTTCCCTATTATTCCTTACCCATTGGTCCATAAATGTTAGGGTAATTTTTGACCATTGGTTAATGGTTATTAGGTTGCCAATGAAGCTTTGACTTGACTAGACTAAGGCATGGGCCAAAGAATCCCATCATTTTGCTTCCAAAAGAAATAACTTTAGTCTTACCATACTTACAAGCCTAAGATTAATAGGCCAAACCCTAAATTACCCACCAAAGTCACTTTACTAGATTCTTTAAGTACATACATGTGCTTATATATAGGTGAGTACACATCATAGCCTATTTAAAGCATGTTTATATATGTTTGTATGTACATATATGCTTTCTAGGAAAGTTTTACTCATACTCTTTTCATTGACTTGTCACTTGACAATCCATAGCCTTATTCTCTTCCAATAGACCTAATTAGACTAGTTTGTACTTAGTATATATATATTCTTGGACTCACATATATATATATATATATATATATATAAATGCATATGTTGTACTAGAAAGCAAAAGAGAGAGAGATAGAGAGAAAGCCATGAGAGAGAGAGAGAGGCCGAATGAGAGAGAGAGGAGTGGAGTGTGTGCAAGTGTTTTGTTCACCTAGACAAGCTACCTATAGCCTTAAGCCTATTTATGACCATGCCAACCCATTTCTAGTCATCCAAAGTACAATGATTTTGTGTTTTCTTGCAAGCAACCTCCCCCTAGACTTGACAAACCTTAAAACCCTTCATAATTAACCTAGATTTGGCCTAAAATGGATGGGACATTGCTTGGCATGCTTGGAAGACTTGCCATGACTTGAAATGACAAGTCCATGGAGCAAATCCATGAGAGAAAAAGAGAGAGAGGGAGCCGGCCATGGAGGGAGAGGAGGAGGCCAAGTTTTTGCTATAACTAAGACAGCCCACCTTTCATTCAACTCACACCTTCACCTAGCAACTTCTCTCTCTAAGAAAGTCTATTATTCTTGCTTTGTTCTTGTGTTTCTTGAAGTTCTTCCCAAGTTCTTCAAGAAACTCAACCTAAACCACCTTTTCGATCCAAAAAGTTAGTAGTTTTTAGTCAAGAATTAGTTTCGAGAGAAATCCTTTCTCTTTCGAAGCTACCGGAAGACCACCGTAAGAAGTTACTCCGTCCGACCACCGACTCACCTTCCGTAGCCGTCACTACCGCCGAGAAGCACGGTAGAATACCTGTACCCCTATCTCTAAGTATAAGTAGAATATTCGTAATTACTTTCTTTAGATAAGGTTATCTATTACTTATAATGTTTAAAATGCATGGTAGATAATAAACTTATTTTTGTTAATGGAAGTATGAACATGTTGGAATAATCGACCTATAATTAAATAAACATATGTTGTTTTGAACTTCCCACAAAGAAAGAGAGAATGAATTTTGAAAAATAGAAATTTCAACGCTTAATTGTAAGTATTCGTATTTTAATCTTAGAAATGGTTATGAGAATGCATATATGCTTGTTAGGATCTCTTGCTATTGATGTGTGACAAAGCATAAGTGGTCTCCACTCCAAAGGCGTCCGTACATGTGGCGTTATGCTTTAAATTGTGATTTGAGCATGCTAAATAATATAGAGTTGGATGATCTTGCTAGTTTAGTTTCAAGATTTCAATAAATGATGTATGATTGCTTACGTAGTAAGTCCTACCACGGAGTCATGCATGAAAACGAGACACAAAAATCAAGAAAGTTAGAAACATAGCACCTAGGGTGTGGTTAACAAGAGAAGAAGGTGTTTCAAAGAAGGAAATATTTTTGACACTACATAATGACCGATTTTGGCGGCATTATGTGAGAAGTGTGTGTGTGTGTGTGCCAATGGGAACCCGGGACGGCGGAACCATTGTGAGGATATTCGGGAACCCGGAACGGCGGAACCGAGGTTGGGTGTGTAGCTTGGTTATCCACGAAGAGGAGCCAATGCAAATGTTTTGTGTGCCAATGGGAACCCGGGACGGTGGAACCATTGTGAGGATACTCGGGAACCCGGAACGGCGGAACCGAGGTTGGGTGTGTTAAAAAGTGATTTTGGAAATGTTAATTTGGAAAAAGAAAGTAAAACAATGGCACGACTAACGATGAGTCACGTAGGAGAAACTCGGAACCCACGGACACCAACGATAGTTTGCATAGTGAATGTGGATGTGTAATTGTTTAATACTTTGATTAGTTGTGCATGATTCTATGTGGAAACCATCCTAATTGCCATAAAGTTAAGGGTTAGCGGGTAAAGCATATCCTATTGAGCTTATGTAGCTCATGGTGTTACCTTTGGTGACCCTGATATATTATATTGGTGGCGACACCGGTATAATGTTTCAGACCTTGTAGATGAACATGGTGAACTCTACACCTTGGAAGCTTTTGGAGCCGAAGAGCTTGCTAGGATGGAGGAGGAGGCGGAACAGTAGAAAGGCCCTAGTTTATCTTTCCCTGTTTTAATAAACGTACTTTTATAAGGTTTATGATGTAATAATGAGATAGACTCTATTCAAGTTTTTCAATAAAATGATTCTTTAACGTTTCCAAATTCGGGGGCGTTACAAAATAGATCTCGGGTACGTCAGCATAAGCCACCCGAGAACCTCACTTAAAGGAAGACAAGAAGCCTACCAAGACACCACTACAAAAGTGAAACCACAAAGACAACCCTACAAGCTATCTCAAAAACAAACAAACTCCAAAAAGAAACACAACTAAGCCCAAAACACATGCCAACCTCCAGAGTTAAAATTTTAGAAAGAGATGCATCTTGCACAAAGTCCTCGTCATTATCCAATCCCACAACTTAATTCCTCCAAAATCATCAAGAGCACTAATCCTCTCTACTAATTTGACCTCCTCCATTTCAACAATTTTCTTTAAATTAAAACTTCTCCCCCTCTAAATTTAACACCCACTGTGGCCCCTATATCCATCGTCATACAAGCTCTCTTAGAAAGAATGGAGTTTCTATGCCGGATGTCTTCGGAAGATAAAGAAAAAGAGGGGACTTTCTTACTTCGATCTACAATTCACTATGTCAGCCTTAACTCCAAGCTCCGCAAGAAGCTTCTTCTTACTAATCTTCCTCTTCGACCTTCCCAATCCGTTCTATTTTATGGATAGCATCAATGGATGATCTATCTCCATGAGAATTATTTCCACCTCTACGTTGTTTAATGACCGTAAAGCTCTCAGGATTGGAGAGAGACCATTCACCCCATCTCCCACTTGAGAAACAAGTGCATTACCCCCCAAAGGTAATTAAAGAACACCCCATCTCTGGGGATTGAGCTGCCATGCTGTTGCTTTGTTTGGATGTTACCTGGCTTGTTTTGGTTGTTGATTGGTTGTGCATGTTTTTGCTGGGGAGCTTAGGATGCTTTGGAAGGCTAGTTGCTGCTGTTGTTTTTCTAGCTTTGGAAAGGATTGTTGTTGGCTGTTTGTACATTTGTTTCGTTTTGTTGCCTTATCATTTAACCATTGTTGGATGTTTTATTTTGGTTTATCACTTTGTTTCATATATCAATATCATAAAGCGGGGGTACTCCTTTCTTTTTTGTTCCACTCGATGTATTTTGCCGATAAAAAAAAAAAACTACTAATGCAATTTGCCTACACGCCGAAAAAAACTACTAATGCAATATCATAAACGGCACATTTTCATTTTTGGACATTACTATCCCCATAAAATATGGACAAGAAACCATCCACCGAAAAAAGTCAATCGCTACGATCAAACCTCCACCAATGGATGGACAAACCTCAACAAAAGGTAGGACAACCTCCACAAAGGGAGGGAAACCTAAAACTAAAACAGAAAATAAAACTATAGAAAGGAAACACACTAAACTTTCCAAAGTCACCCACACAGCCGGCCACAGCTCGCCACCTCCACTGCAGCTAATTTGTACGTGTTAGGATCATGGGCCACGGTTTTTCTGTGTTGACAAATTTCAAAACAAAACACATATTTATTTGTATCCCTATTTATCGAGTTGTATTAAATTTTCTTTTATTTCTAGAGTGTGTTTAGGAAGTGGAAGGAAATCAATATTGTGTAATTGAGAGTGAGTAATCGAGCTAATTTGGACCAAATTGATCGGGGTATCAATCGGGGACTTCTGTCTAATTAAATTATTGGCTGCTAGGGCACGAGATCACTAATTGGCTATTATAAATAGCAACCTTTAGCTGGCAGCTAGGTTACGGGTGAACTGAGGCAGCAAAACCATATTCTTTAAAGATTAAATAACGAGAGATCAGAGCGGCCCAAAAAGAAGACGCGGGTTTGAAGTTCAAGTAATCAAGATGGTTTTTTGCTTTGAATCTTGGAGTACAATGGGATTGATGGATCATTGAGTGTACAGGATATCGCCAAGAGGTTTTCGTATCTTCTTTAACTTATTTGAGAAAAGTCCTAAAGAGGATTCCTAGGCAAGTTAAAGTCTTTCGGTGGATTTTCGAGAGGCAAACGAAAGCTAGGCTTGTAGATTCAAAGCAGCGGTAGTCAAGCATTGGGTATAGTGAACATGGATTCGGCAAGTAGGTCTTAGGCTCGATTGTAAGGATTCAAATCGTAGGGTAAGATTACTTATAACTACACAATGTTTATAGTGTTTGATTCCTTTCTGTGGCTTTTCCCATTTAGGGTTTTCCATATATATCTTGGTGTTCTTATGTTTATTGTTTTCTTGTGATTGATTGGGTTTATATATTGATTGTTGGTTGATATTGAAAAAATTCGAAACATAGCAAATATTTATATTCCTAGGCAAGCTAGGATTTTTTCAATTGGTATCAGAACGAGGTCACGAGTTTGACTCCCAGGCTGGCCGGTGCTGGGGGGGGGGGAGATTGCTGGCTTTATGGGGGCCAGCATCTACCCTATACTTGAGACGCCCTTTGCTGGCACGGGACAAGCGTATTGTGAGGACTAACCGCCTTCACCCGGCAGTGCTGTATGGGCAGCATTGCGAAGCCCCTCATGTCTGTCGTCTGTCGCTAAGTGTAGGGTTCTGCGCTGCCTTTTAAAGATTAAGTTGCACCTTCCCCTAACAACAATTACTTTTAGGTGAGTTGGTTAATACCTGATCCAACAGTACTTTTGACTCAGAAAGATTGATGTCTCCTGGTTAAATGTCTTAGTCTTGTGATCCTCACCTGATTAGGAAAAAAAGGAAGAGTCTCCTGTAATCAGGAGTTATTGTATTCCACTCTTTCTTTAATCATCTGGAAAGGTTCAGGTGGTTCTAGAGCAGATAATTTATTGTATTCTTTTTTTCTTACCATTTTCATCTTTTATTTCTGTTTCTGTTGTTGTTTTTTTTTTTTTTTTTTTGGTGGGAAGGGCGATGAGGATGGGCATGATTTCAAAACAAAATTTTCAAGAAGTATTTCGCGAACTCGTGAGTTGCAAGTAATTTCTTGACTAAGGAATCTTTAAATGTCTTTCAAAATATATGTACTAAAATTAGCCTTCAGATCAAGAAAATAAATCAATATGAACACGTACTCAAATGTCCAACAATAATAGTACCCATCTTAAGTTTTTTTACATTTCAAGTATAACTATTTTATAAGGGTACTCTTATTATGTATAATCATTTTATGTTTGAACAAGCCATGCGCTTGCCTCAAGTGACTCACAATTTTTTTTTGATCGACAACAACTCACAACATTTTTGTTTGCAAAAGAAAAATTCTTTCGTTGTGGTTGGTTGAGAGTTTAATTTAGTTTAGTTTTGGTAGTGAGTGGAGAGAGAAATAGAGTAATGATTGAAGATAGAGGTAATGATTGAAAAGAGATAGAGAGAGATGAGAAAGTAATAATTAGAAAAATAGGGTAATGATTGAAGAAAAAAAATAGGGTAATGATTGAAAACAAAACTAAAACTAAAAAAATAACCGAACAATTCCTTTATCACCAAGATAAAGGATATGAAATCGGTACAATAGGAAAAAATAAGAATTGAGAGAGTTACGAAGAGTACACTAGATTCTTCAAAGAGTACAGAACATAGCTCCAATGGAGGCCATGATTAGAGAAGGCTATTTTTTTTTTCTTTTTCATGTCAAATGCATAACCGTGGACGAGACGGAGCCATGTTTAAGCTTGAGGACCTTACCCTCTGTAGAGAAATTTAAAGAGCTAAGCATGAATTTTTACTAAGGGCCTTTTAAAGAATTTTTGATTTTTTTAGATGGGAGGGTCCTCTCTATAGTCTCATATTGTTTGAGAATGAAATTAGTGATCACTTAATAATATGAGAGACCTCTCTACTTATTGTTAATAGACTTTGGGTTGTATATAAAGTTTTCACGCACTGAATTTTCTGGAAACCGAAAGTGCTCGATCCACACTTTCATATATATGGAGTTTTTTTATCACTCATTTGAAAACAACCCACATAACATTATTATTTGGCTTACAGTAAATTGTTGGCATGAGACTCAATATCTGGGGAGAAAAGGAGGATATCATCAATATATATAAGGGCTGAGGGTGATTAGGGCGAAGAAGTCTGCAATCAAAGTAGATACTTGATCTTGATGGTTAGGTTACCTTGTTGACCGCCCGATAATCAATGCACAAGGCTCCGCTCCGGCTTCTTTTGTTAGAAACTAAGCAAGTTTTAGTTTGGATTGACTTTGTGCTTATAAAATGAAAGGAGAAGGAAAAGGCTCTCAAACTAAATTCCGATTACAGCGCTGTCTCAGATGTTGCATTCCATTGCTGTACGACTGGATTTTGTAAATCAAACAGGAAGTGCCAAAGGTAACCAAGTTCCTTGGACATTGGGGTAACAACATTTGGTAATGTGATCATCCAACCAGAACTTTGCCAATTGTGGACCCCCGGTGGCCAGTACTATATATATATATATATATATATGGGGTTGTAGACAGACATAAAAAGCCAGCTAATAGAGCCTGCATGAATTCATCAAGCACTTGGTTGCAGAGAATGCTTTGGTCCCCCACTCTTCTTTTCTCCCATCCTTTAATTATCCTCACACCACCTCTCCATCTCTCTTCTTGAATGAGATGATGCTTGAAGATAGTATCTCAGACCCATGGGCCGGGATTGATCAGTGTCTCAGTGAATGAGTAGTTAAAGCAGAGAGAGAGAGAGAGAGTGTGTGTGATGCCCTTTGCATACAAACAACATTAATCGAAACCTTACCTATGAAACACTTGATTTGGCCCTGACAAATCGACCAAGATCAGAATAGTTAAAAAAGCAGTATCTCTGTGACCTGTGTGACAGAGATCTAGAGGGGAAAAAAAGAGAGAGAGATCGACCAAGATTCGAACAGTAAATTTTGGGCGGACTATACTCGTCCCTCTTTTTTAGCAAACTCTCATTGGGACCTCCTTAATTTATGTTTAATCAATTAAGACCTAGACTTCCAAATTTACTCTTTTTCGCTTAATCCAGGCGCTTTCAATTGATCCCTAATGCAGTCCTCCATCAAAATCCGTATGGACATTACGCAAGAAAAGCACATGTAGTCCTCCATCAACATTTAGAAATTAAAGACAACAATAGCTACGTACATGTCCCAGTTTATACGAGACACTGCTCATTAGCCAAATGGCACACCCACCTAGTTATGTGATCCATGCATGGTCGACAATGTAATGCATTCTTCTGCTTCTTTTTCTCTCACTACACAAGACATACGTAATGACCCTCTCCTCGATCCCCTTTCCAACCCCATCCAACCCTTGGTTCTCCATCCCATTCCCAATGCATCGCCACCTTCAACCTCCTTAGTAACTAGCTATCACAGTCCACCATTGCCTTCTTTTATCACTATTTTGATTGTATCTCTGGCTTCCACTGAGAATATTCCTATCACATCCCTTTTTCTCACCTCTCTCCTTTGTAGTTCCATCCTTCGCTCATCACATTGCCCCCCGCCAACCCACCCCTTCTGCGTCCTCTTTCGTACCACTCCTAATATGCTCATTCCTCTTCGGGAGTTTTTCTACCTTTTGTTTTTCTTTGGCTTTGCTCCTGAATCAATGGCATGTCATGGTTTTTGAAGAATGAACACATCAGGAACAATATAGTAGTTCTCGTTGATGAAGTTGAGAAGTGTTGGTCACATGGTGTAGAAGTGACTAAACAATTTAGGTGGAATCAAGCACCAATTTTTGATGTGTACACGAATGGTGAGTATTTGACATTAATTATGTCCAGCTTCATCTAGGGAGTTCTTTCTCCCTAATGACATCCAATCACATAGTGATATACATGCATTAACAAACTTTAAGTTGAAGACTTAAACTCAAGAATTAGATTGTGCATCAAGAATATGGATGGACCTTGATTTTTATCACAAAATAAGAGTTAGAAAGATTTTACCAAATTTTAAAATTTGAGGACAGATTTTCTCCAATTAAGGGACATCGAATGATGCAGAAGTATAATAAAGCTGCTAGATATGAGGAGGTTAATTTTTTTTTTCTTCATATCTTTTTTTTTCTAGTCTAAGTATTTATCCACACAGTTTTCAATATTTTTTGGTTGTTCGAAGAATCGTTGAGTTGTTCAAAAAGCCTATCTAGTTTTTTGTAGTCAAAGTCTTTGTTTTCATTTAATTCTAGCTTTGAAAATCTAAATTTATGTTTCCTATGTTTGGAGAGATGTTCCAATAAATCCTACATAATCATTTGAGATGAATGGATTGGGTAGTTTTTTGAGTGTTGAGTTTAATAGCCTTTCACTTTTAAGATTATTATGCCTGTGCTGCACATATTACTACACAGTACCATCCCCCAATTCCTCAAAACCCATGGGACAATTTCCAATAAATTTTCTCGATCGCTCTCCATTGATTACTCTAAAAAACTCTTTCAAAAATCCCAAAACAGGGCCTTGATAGATGATAATACTGAATTGAAACTAAAAACAAGAAATCCACAACATGAAAGTACTGTAATAAAATTTGTTCAAACTAGACGGACGACATGAAATTATAGTCTAATTCAATGCCCGTATCTTGGTCAAACATACATGTCCTAACAACATGGGACTTTGCTCATTTTGGGATCTCAAAATCGGACTTCGGGTTGATGTTGTACCGTGAGCTGTGTTGTGCACCTCTGCACAATCCGACAGATCGGATGTCATTTCGGCAACCAATGATCGAGAACCATTTATTGCTGAGATGAGATCCAACGGCTCGGAGATGTGCAGCACAGTGCTGTGCACACCACAGCACTGCACCATTCCCCAATTCCTCAAAACCCATGGGATGATTTCCAATAAATTTTCTCTTCCTCTCTCTACTGATTACTCTAAAACACTCCTTCAAAAACCCAAAAACAGGGCCTTGATGGATGATAATACTAAATTGAAACTGAAAACAAGAAATCCACGACATGAAAGTACTGTAACAAAATTTGTTCAAACTAGAAGGACGAAATGAAATTATTCTGAACCAGTTTTTCACCCTTCTATGCGGTATTGCACCAGGACCAGAGAGAGAGGGAGAGGTCGTAGAAAGCAAATTATGTGTACGGGGGAAGTGGTTAGTCGTCTTCAGTACTGCATGGGCTCAGATTCCCACATAACCTTCTCCACCTAGTAATCATTGCCTTGCTCTCTCTTATCAACAACTGCAAAGTATATATGGATTATTATTTTTTAATATTATATACATCTGCGCAAGTTAATAGATTGTTACTAGATTAATTCACAAAAAATTCCAAATTCTAAACGCTCACAATGGAGCTTGAACCCTAGCCCATATGGAGTGGGTCAGGAGATACTAACTGGGCTAGAGCCTGTTGGCAATATCGTATGGATTAACTGCTATCTCTTCTAAAAAAATAATAATATTGCAAGTCCTTGTTTCTCTTGATTTTTTTGGATTCTCTTTACTCCAATTTTTCCACATTTGTTAGTTTTAAGCCAATTTTAATTTTTTTTTTTGTGTATTATTAATTTCTCTCAACAAGAGAAATTGAAAAGGTACAACTTTATGACTTTTCACAAAAAAATTTGAAAAAATCCAAGAAAAATCTTATAAAGTTGGATAAACTTCAAAATGTTGTACTGTTGGATTTCTATTGTCAAAATCAATCAATAATCTACAAAAGTATGACTAAATTTGAGTACATGCTAAAAAAATTGAATAAGAGCAAAATAAAATAGAAACCAAGAGAAACAAGGGCTAATGTGTTATACGTATTACAATGACACTTCTTCTCGGATAAGGGCAATAATAAGGCCAGTATCACTCCAACCAAATAGTGTACCTATAGTTTTATTGTACAATCAATTCTCATTCCAACAGTGTGGGCCCTATATATATGTGAAAAGTTGTAAATAGTGTTGTGTTAGGATTATTGTGTATCTAGATTTTTTGTTACTGTTTGTGGGTCCTAAATGTATGTGAAAAATTGTGGATGATATTTATGTTTGAATTATTGTGCATCTGGACTTTTTGTTCTCATTAATATCGTTATTACCGGAGTCTTGACTAGAAGGAGCCGCTTATATTTAAAAAATAATAATATTGAGCTAATTGTTTATAAGAACTTTAAACAATATATTTTAAACAAAATAATCAACTCTGATTGATTTTTATAAAATCCGAAATGAACCTCAAAGCAATTTGTACGCTCGGGTAGGTTTGTACCCATATCCTTTCTGCTATGCAGCCTCGAGCATCAAATTGATAGTTTCTAGGCAGGCCCGAAACGGAAAAAAACCGGAACCAATTATTCATCTGGCCCTGATCATGTAACACTACAACAAATACCACTTTTTATAGCATAAATTGATAGCATTTTTTTTTAAAATGCTATTATAGAGGAGTCATCAGACACGGACAAAAGGGGAAAGAAAACTATAGCGTTTTCATTTATTCTACTACAACATTCTACCAATTTTTTGCGCGCACATCTCTTTTCCCCTTTTCCCTCTGCAATTTCCCTCCCTAATTTAGGGCGCCAACCTCTAAAAGATTTCAATCTCTTCCAGATCCTCACAAAACACCGCACCCCGAAGCTCACCCTCCGCATGTCCTCCACCAGCCCGAGGTAGCTCTCAGCGAAGCTGTAACGCCTCGAATTTTAGGAACGTTAAATGAACAATTTTTATTGAAAATCTAAATAGAGTTTGGCTCATTATTACAACATAACTCTCAAAAGAGTATTTTTATTAACACAAAAAGGGAAATTAGGGTCCCTATCTACTGCTCCGCTTGTTCTTCCATCCTAGCAAGTTCTTCGGCTCCGAAAGCGTCCAAGGTGAAGAATTCGCCTTGTTCATCTATAAGATCTGACATATTATACCGGCGTCGCCACCCATATAATATATCAGGGTTACAAAAGGTAACACCATGAGTTACAAAAGCTCAATAGAATAAACCCTACCCAATAACTCTTAGCTTATTAACAATTAATATATTTTCCACATAGAATCATGCACTACAAGAAAATTGTTCTATAGCAACGGTCAAAAGCGTTGCCAAAGAACCAAAAACCGTTGGTATAAACCAGTTTAGCTAGGCTATACCAACGGTTGGAGAACCGTTGGCTAAACCGTTGCAATATATCCATTGCTGTAGGGGTATAGCAACGATTTTGTCGACCGTTGGTACATAATTTTTTTTAGTAACGGTTAGTTTAGCAACGCCTATAACCATTGGCATAGAGTAATTTCTGATTACCTAATGAACTGTTGCTATACGTTAGGAACTATTGCCATAGTCTTCTTTTTTTCTTTTTTTTTTTCAAAATTACGTAATGAACCGTTGCTATATGTTAGGCACAATCGTTGCCACAGTCTTCTTTTTTTTTTCAAAATTACGTAATGAACCGTTGCTATATGTTAGGAACAACCGTTGCCATAGTTTTTTTTTTTTTTTTTTTGCAAAACACCACTTCATGCCAAATTTCTATATACACATACTTGTTATAGTTGTATGAGACCCTGCTCCAAGCTAACAAAACACTAATTTTGAAGGCAAGATTCTTTCCATTAAAAAACCAAACTATCAAATATATCATAATTCAAACTCCATTACATAAACTTGTTCAAACAAAAAACCATCAACATTGTTTGTACTTTAGCAAATCTCCTATAACACATATCAAAACAATCCACAAAAATCATTGCCTAAACTTGTCCAACAAAAACCACATAGGTTGTCATCCTTACAAAACCTCCATGAAAATACATATCCAGCACGAAATGCTTCTAAATAGTCCTATCACCTATAATAAAAATGACAATGGAATAGATTAAATTTAATTTTTAACCTTCAACAAATTGCAGACTTCATGTGAATGTACAATAAAGTCTCTCATAAGAATCGTACGTAAACAAACATGCCAAACAAGGAAACTTGAAATATCACTACAAGAAAAATTGCAATGGATGACGAATGAAAATCGTCAAAAATTGTATGTTTTTGGTCACAAATAAAATTGGTGACGAAAAAAAAATTGTCGACTAAAGGTTGTTGAGGATTCCTACCTGGCGACGAAATTTATTTTTCGTCACCTATTGTGCCTTTTGGCGACGAAAAATTTCGTCACGGAAAAATGACTTGGTGACGAAATTTTCTTCGTCACCTATTGTGCTTTTTTGACGACAAAATTTCGTCACAAATTATTCCCTTTGGCTCGTCAAAGGTGACCCATTGGTGACGAAATATTTCGTTGCAAAAGACATTCTTATATGTGAAAAAATTCTCACTCTCTTTGCTCCTGTTGGGTTTCGAACCCAAGTCTTCTAGGTTTTCCACGCAAGCTTTAACCAACTACACTACACAAACTTTTCAGCATATGTTTGAAATATTTAATATATAACACATACATTTAACATTAAAATATATTTTGAATGGCATTTTGAATCATTAAACATTAAAATTAGCAATTTTGATAAACATTAAAGTCATAACTCTTTATGTTATTATTCAAACCCAATTTAAATTATCTCAATCGGAGTTCTGAGTAAACAGTTATGCCCAAAATATATTTGGGGACAAAGCATAATTCATAAATTTCGTCACCGAATGATAAATTTTTTGTCACTGAAAATGTAATAAGAAGACGAAAAATATTTTTCGTCGCCAAATTGGTTCATTTAGTGACAAAATATTTTTTTCGTCACTAAATAGTCATCTTTGGCAACAAAAAATAATTTCGTCTCCTTTTTTACTCTTTTGGTGACGAAAATTTTATTTCGTCGCCAAATAGGTGCCTTTGGTGACAAAAATATCTTTTTCATCGCTAAATAGTTATAATTGGTGACGAAATAATTTCGTTGTGGAAGTTGTCAAAACAGTGACGAATTTATTTTTTCGTCGCCAAATATATTAGTGACGAAATTAAATTTTGTCGCCACTTTTTCGTCACTAAACATACTTTTTCTCATAGGAGTTAGATCCAACAACGAGCATAAAATGAAAAAAATGGTACGTGCAACCAAAGAAACGGATGAGCGTAGTCAATTTCAGGCAAGATTAAACAAAAAGTCTAGATTGTAAACAAGTTAATGGGTCTAGGATGTTGATGGAAATGAAGATGAGGTACTGCTATTGCTAGCTGCAGCATCCAAAACAGCAAAAGAATCTAGCATTACAGGATACCTTGGAGGACTAGCATCCATCAGTCCATGATTGTGGGGTGTTTGCTGGAAGGAAAGTCAAGTCTCATGGTAGTGTGCCTAGCTCCCACCACGCTCAAACTTACCTTAGTGGAGGGAGGGGGAAGGAGATCCTACTTTCCCAGTTTTCCACTTCTTGGGCTCCTATTACTTCTAAGTATTCAGGTAGTTATCTTACTTCCTTGTTGGCTGACTTGGTAACTTCATAGCATGAGTGTCTTATTATCACATGAAGCACGGATACGAATACGGGATATGGATACCGCGATATGGGAAAAATCAAAAAATATAGGATACGGATACGTCAGGGATACAGGTGTATATTTTATTTTAACCCCGCCGTATCCTAAATGCATCCTGTCATATCCCCGGAGTATCCCTCGCGTATCCGAAACATATGGCCTTGTATGCTTGCTGGACCATGTCTGCTTGTGTTTTGAATTTTGCTGGTATTGCATTGGGTATTCATTAGAATTTGGATAGTCAGTGCAGCTGCTGTGGCTAGATTTGTGGCCTGGTTGTTTGTGGTAGACCTAGCTTAATGTAATTGTTTGATTAACGTCCATTTGCCTATCCTTGGGGGGTGGTCCCTTGGAACGTTTAATGCTTTTCTAGGGGCTCATCCCTAGTCTCTCTTGGACAATGTAATTTGTGTTGATTGGGTTCTAGTGATGCCTAGGTTCCTTTGGTTGGGTACAACATATAAGGCTTCAACATGCATGATTTGGCTGGTATAAGGGAGCATCCCATATTGATCAGAGCACCCATTTTTCCAGTTCTACTATGGTTTCTAAGGGGGTTAATGCCTACTGTTGTCATCATCTAGCACACTTGCTTGATCATCTTGCAGCAAGAAGCTACCGTAACAAAAGCAGTAGTAAAATAGCAGCAGACTAGCAGCAAAACAGTAACAAAATAGTAGAACCAGCAAAACAGCCACTACTCACATGCAGCAGAACTTGGGCAACCTAGCTTCAAACTGGGCAGAACCTAATTGTTTCAACCCAATCTGAACGATTTCAACTGTAGTAGAAGGACCTGGGTAGGTTTAGAACATGCAGTATCACAAACAGTAGCAAGTAACTGCTGTCAAACGACATCATAGGATCAACAACAACAGATCATTAGCCTTTACCTACTACCAACATAATAACAACCCATACTTGACCATCTTTGCAAAAATAAAAAACCACTTGACCATCTTATTTTGCACTTATCTTTCTATTTCACGTACTCAATAATTTTCCTACCAATTCATGACCAACCCACAAACTTAGTGGTGTCAAACTAATGAATTTCCTCAAGAGTTAGTTTTCTCTTTTAGAGTCAAAATTAACACAAGACTAATTACTAATTTAAAAATGGACAGAAAAGGAGAGAAAGGGCATATATCAGGAGAGGCTTTCGATACTGAAATCTAAGACAGTAGTGCTTAAATTAAGAAATGGTCACTAGAAAGCAAAGAATGTACTGTTAAAGAAAGTTGATTTGGGACGCTATCTCACTTGCAGTCAATGTGGTCCATTTCGAAAATGAAAAATGAAGACATTTTTCAGCAAATGATGCTATCTCGATCACTAGCCATCACTTTTCTCATACACCACAACTATAAACCAATGGAATTAACTTCTTGACAGTCTCACTAACAGAAAAAATAATTAAAGAAAAGCAAGTCCCAAGTTATTGACTAGAGATAAATAATATATTCAATTTTTTCTTTGGAATGACACATCAGTTCATATATCATTAGCAGTGTTTTGTGCTATGTTGTGGTGTCCTGTCTTCTCGGCACAGTTATGTTTCTCATTTGGGGACTATTTCTACTACTCTCTTTGCTTACTACTATATCTCTGTCAACTCCTACATCTTGGAATTCCTATGCAATTCCTATAACGTATATAAGGCATAAGTCAAACCTCTCAATTGGATACATCCAGCGGTAATGAACAGGCCCAACAATTTTAGCCTCTGTAGCCAAATGAACAACTAAATGCACCATAACTGTGAAAAATGATGGAGGGAAAAATTTTTCCAAGTTGCATAAAGTCATTGCTATTTGCTTCTCGAGTTGCTCAAGCTCTTCTATTTGTAAGACTTTGGAACATACTTCTCTAAAGTAGCAACAAAGCTCAATTAATGGTAAGACCACTTTTTTTGGCAAAGAGCCTTGTAATGCTATCGGAAGAAGTTGTTGCATCATTACATGAGCATCATGACTCTTCAAACCTCCAATTTTACGTTCTTTGAGTTTAATACAACGTGAAATATTCGAAGCATAACCATCAGGCACTTTAATCCCCTTTAAAACTTTCAAGAAATCATCTTTCTCTTTTGGAACCATGGAGAAGCAAGCTGGTGGCAAATATGCCCTGTCGGAACCTATCTTTTGTGGGTGTAGTTCGGTTCTTATACCTTTCTCTACTAGGTCACGGCGTGCCTTCAAGTTATCCTTAATCTTCCCATACATATTCAACACAGTGCCATGCACATCGTCAAACACATTTGTCTGTATATGCATCACATCCAAGATGTGACGCAACATGAGATATGGCCAATATTCCAATTGGAAAAATATGCTCTGCTTCTTCCATGGCTGTACCCCATCACTATTTCTATTTTTTAATTTCTTCAAGTTATCCTCTGTCTTTCCAAATTCGCATTCAATGCCTTTTATTATTGATTGGACCTCAATACCAGATAACATTGTAGGACCAGGTGCCATTTCTTGGGTGCCATCAAATGATATTGTATCTTGACGATAACTATGGTCTTCATCGAGGAAGCGCCTATTGTAGACACCCCAATTTGGACCTATTAACTATCCTTCATTTGTGCCCTTGAGGCTCCCCGATGATGAAAAGGAATCAAAATGGGACCTGGCTAAAGCTTGGACGATGCTTCTTGGACTTTTACAAGCCGAAACCATCGTTTTTCCCGACACCCTAAGGGTAAAATTGACACACATTTCATTGTATAAAATATATTTGAATGAAACTAATTGGGTTAAAAAGAGGACTTAACTAGCTTTCCAACGTTTTGAAAAACACCCAAAACTGAGTTCGGGAGTGTCCGTGGCGCCCTTCTAAAGTTGGGCAAACACTCTTGAGCGCTGAGGACCACTCTTGAGTGCTCGGAACCATTCCTGAGCGCTCAGGACCACTCTTGAGTGCTCAGGACATCACTCCTGAGCGCTCGAGAGTACTGACAGGGCATTGGATGTTGAGCTTAATCTTTGACCATGTTTTTGCAAGTTTTCAAACCTGCAGTACACAACTGCATGTGCCAGCTGCCTGCTTGAGCTAGCAGAAATATAAGCATGCCATGTTTCTCCCTCAAAACATTTTCTTTGCATTTTTTATTTGATTTTCAAACCAAAATCTTAATTTTGGCTCTCCTATAAATACCCCCATTGTGCTAGCTCAAAGGGGCACGAAATTAGTCTATCTCTCTCCCCTGTTTTCTGAAAATTTCAATCTCCAATACTCCCTCAAACATTTTCCAAAGTTTGAGTTTTCAAAAGAAAAGTTTCAAACTTTCTTCAAATACTTCAAAAACCTCATAACCTCTAATCCATATAGAACTCCAATTTCCTATTGTTTTCTACCCATTTTTAAGCACCAAAATCAGTCCAAGAGGCCAAGTTCAAGTCAAGCAAAGGTACAAACACCTTCAAAAATCTACTATTTTTCTATTTTTGAGGGGAATCAAGGGCTCATACCAGTTCCTCATACTGGTTATGAGCTCATTTGATTTTAGTTCAAGCAATAAGAGCAAGAAGAACACAAGAAAACGAATTTTTCTCAGGGCACTGTGTTCACTCCCGAGCGCTCGGGACCATTCCTGAGCGCTCAGGAGTACTGCTGCGCACCAAAATCTTATTTTGTCATTCAATGCTGCATTTCCTATTCTTAGTAGGCGCTAAGTGTAAACTGATCCTTCCAGAGCCCAGCTATTTTCATTTTCCAGTAGCAAGGAGGCATGGTTTGAATGGCTAGAACTTGTTCCTAGCCATTTAAACCCTCTGCTGAGCATATTCATGTTTAAATAACTTTTGTGTTTCTGTTTAAGAATATCATGCTGTATTTGTGCTAACAAAGTTTGTAGGGTGGCTCAGCAGAGCTCCTGAGCACTCAAGAGTGGTTTCAGTAGCAGTTTTCCATTTTATCTGTCATTGTCCATTTTTCATCACCATTTCAATATATCTTGTACACCAGCACTAGTATACACCACTTTATTCGATATATCCGTGGATGCCGGCTAATTGTTTCATGAAACAAAATATTTTCGACAAAATCCCACAAATATTGAGTAGAGACCGATTCCGTATCGGGCCAGAGGGGTGCCGTAAAACCCTTCCCCTCTCGTAACATGGCTTCCGAACCCAAAACAATCTCTGGTTTTCAATTCAAAGCAATCATTTTCAATCAAAATGGTTTCTCGTGTGGCGAACCTCAAACCCGGGTGGCGACTCCTTCGATTCTTCAAATAATCCGGGCGGGTAGCCCACACCTATGACCCATAAAACAATATTTACCTCCATTTTTTAACCACTCAGAATGAGTGTTGTAATTGCAAAAAGGACATGCCAGGGCACCCTTTGTACTCCTGTAACGACCCTGATTTTTGGTCGTTAAAAATTTCGTAAATATTTGAATTTTATTTGAATTTCCTTAATTTCCTTGTAGTTTGTCAAAATTACGTTTTTGCCCTTCAAAATTTATTTCTTTTCGCTTTGGTCTACCTCGCAAGCCTAACTAGCTTTTAACCATCCGATTGGAAAAACTAAGCTAGGAAGCTACCTAGTTACTTTTCGCTAACCGCAAAATGACCGTTTTACCCCCCC
>BPLS01000514.1:2413885-2441879 GCA_019656275.1 Rhododendron kiyosumense | reverse complement strand
CAAGGTACTTGGTGATCTTTAACTAGATTTCCAAATCAAAATTTCCTATTAAAATATTTCAATTTGGCACATGTTCCATTATAATACTAGATTATGCACTTAGAGAATCCTAGGGTATTTTTATTCTATGGTATATATATACACATGTCTAAGTATTCAAATATATATGTAGGTACTTTTAGGTACCATATAATTTATCAAGGTACTTGGTGATCTTTAACTAGATTTCCAAATCAAAATTTCCTATTAAAATATTTCAATTTGGCACATGTTCCATTATAATACTAGATTATGCACTTAGAGAATCCTAGGGTATTTATATTATATGGTATATATAAACACATGTCCAAGTATTCAAATATATATGTAGGTACTTTTAGGTACCATATAATTTATCAAGATTTCCAAGTATCAAATAAAATATATGGCCAAGATTTTCCTACTAAAATAATTCAAGAAGTACTAGTACTTATATATTTATTAGTGTACTTAGAAATCTAGGAAATTAGATATTCACATATTTTTAACTCATGGGGAAATCTAGGAAGTGATTTATTTAATAAATCCTAGTACTAGTTAGTAAGACTAACTTATTATCCAATGAATAATATTTTCCCTTGCATTTTTTGACCAATGGATAAAAGGAATAAGGTAATATATACCTAAATAATATTTGGAATAACCAAATGTCCTTTAGGCATGTGTATATAAGTCTATATACAACTATATATGAGTACTTTATCAAATCTAGCACAAAATATCCTTGATAGAAAATCTAGGTTTCCTATTGTCCAATGGATAAAAGTTTCCCTAACTTCTATTGTCCAATGGGTAAAGGTTCATCTAGGGTTAGGAGAATGTAACCAGATTAAATGATAGTTTGGTTTCTCTTACTAGTCGGTTAAAATTTAACTCTACTTGCTATGTAGGACTTCTAGTCAAGAAATAAAATTTTAAAAAACTAGAATCTAATTATGACGGATTATTAGGAATTAAAAAGGAATTTTAAAAGAAATTCAAGTAATTAAAAAAAATTTAAATATTTAACGAAATTTTTATTTACAAAAAATCAGGGTCGTTACAGAAGCTCTCTTGCTACAGTCGTTGGTCGACGCCCTCATCTCGAAAACCGCCTCCCCCTTGGTCGACGCCCTAAGCTCTCAGCATCCGCCGCGTCCTTGTACACAACCACCCCCTCCAGCCGCCTGAAAAACACGTATCAGATATCACTACTACAAAATGGTATAAAGATCACAGTCCAAAAACTAAAAAGATCTCACTTTTTGTAAAAGCGTAATAAAATGTTATGGACTATAGTTTTAATCTCAGTTATACGAAAAAACTGAGATGGAAAGATTTTTTAATCTCAGTAATCTAAAAAGTGAGATTGTAACTTCAAGAATAGATCTCATTCTCAAAAAACTGAGATTATATATGAAAGAATATTTCTCGTTTCAAAAAAAATTGAGATGAAAAGATTTTTTAATCTCAATAATCTAAAAGTGAGATTGTAACTTAAAGAATGGATCTCGTTTTTGAAAAACTGAGATTGTATATGAAAGAATATATCTAATTTTGAAAAAACTGAGATAACAAAAACCTTTAATCTCAATCATTTAGAAACTGAGATCGTACGTTAGAGAATACATCACATTTTTTTTAGACTTGAGATGAAAGCTCTTAAATAGAAAAAGTTGAAAGTCACTTACCCCTTAATCGACGCCGCGCACAATACCCCTAAATAAATGTCACTCTCAACCATTCTACAAAAAAATATTTTGTCAAAAAGTGGGGAACTTTCGGGTATGAAATATAATTTCATCGCCATATGGGTACCTTTGGTGACAAAATTTATGAAGGTTGCATTTCGTCTCCAAAAGTATTTCAAGTATAACTCTATACTCAAAACTCCATTAATTGAGATAATTCAAATTGGGTTTGAACAATAACACAAAGAGCTACAACTTTCATGTTTATCAAAATTTCTAATTTTAATATTTAAAGGTTCAAAATGATGTTCAAAATATATTTTAATGTTAAATGCATATGTTATATATTAAATATTTCAATTATATATTGAAAAGTGTGTGTAGTGCAGTTGGTTGAAGCCTCTATGCAAAACTCAAGAGACATAGGTTCAAAACCCAACAGGATAAATAAAGTGGGAATTTTTCCCTTAGGAAAACGCCACTTTTAATTTCAGTTTTTTCAAAAACTGAGATTATTACTCTCTAAACAACCACGGTTTTATAATGAAACTGAGATGTTAAGTTATTAAAGGTCACAATTTTGTCATTTTTAATCACAGTTTTTATATTTTTAATCACGGTTTTAATGAGTTTTAATCACGGTTTTTATCCCGTGGTTAAAAGATTGGGACTTTTAGTTACACCTTGATAGACCACAGTTATGAATGCGAGATTAAAAGTGAAAGATCACACCAGATGACCGAGGTCTTTATCTATTTTTGTAGTACTGTATAAGCGTGAGTTCTGTTCAACGTGACTTCTGTTCTGTTCAGATGGGTTGATCACGTGAGTTCTGTACAGCGTGGTCTTCCTCTCTAATCACTCTGTATCAGATATCAGCGTGGTTCGGATCTTCTAGGTTTCAATAGTGAGTTGTTCTTCCATCAATTGTTTTTCTTGTGTGATTTCCCTCTTTTTCTCTCTTTTTATGCTCGATCCCTAATTTGTATATAGAAAGAAGCAAACCTGTTGCACCAGCTGAGGCAAAGAGTCATCTAACAGAGAAGCCCTAAACAGGTTCAGTTCAATTTTCCTTGATTCTTGCCCAAATGCAAACTAGGGCTTAACATTCAGTGTACACTTTTGCCTAGAAAATACAAGATGATCATTGGGGTTTTAACATGTTTCATTCATCTGATTAGGGCTTTGCATGCTATGCCTCAGTACAAGGAACTTTTCTTGGACTCTGATTCAAGTTAGGATTTCCTTTTTTTTTTTTTGTGTTGTTTGACTTGATTATTTATATTTTACACTTACCCACATGTCTAAACTTTATACTGTAGTTTAACTTTGTTTGGGAGTGTGGACTTTTTTGTTTTTTTCAATCGGCTTTGTTGTGTTTAGGAATTTGGACTTTGCTTTGTTTTGTCTTTTTTGTGATATGGTTGCATGTTCGATTAGAGTAATGAATAGCTCAAAAAAGGGCCCCTAATTTATTTATTCCAATAACAAGCAAGAGCGATTATTTGTTAATCTATATAGGCATGCTTTTGAGATTCCAAGCAAAAGTAATAATCTTTTAATCTATATAGGCATGCTTTGGTTCATTATGTGGGCTCCTACCCTACCTTTTGTGAAACAACTATAAAGACAACCTTTGAAGTGGTCCACTACTTGTGTTTTAATGTCTGATTGTAGTGTCCCTAAATTATTTGAGTGAATATAAGTGTAGAGACCCGTAAAATTTTAATTATTGAAATGTTTATTAAGTGGCAAAAAAAAAGAGGTTTATTTAGTGATTATTTGAATTAAGGATTAAAATGAGGGAATTGAATCTTGAGGGAGTGGGTGTGTGATTAAAAGATATAGGAGTATATATATGTGTGGGTGTGGATGTAGAGGAGTAAAATACTCCTCCCACTCTCTCTCTAACTCCCGGCCTCCCTCTCCTCTCTCGGCTCCTCTCCCTCTCTCCTCTCCTCTCACTCAAAACTCCTCCAAGACCTCAAGAACCTTGAAGATCAACCACCCTTTGGCTCTCCAATCGCGTTCTCGAGCTCAAAATTTCGTGGGTCAAGCTTGGAGGGAAGTTCTTGGTCGATTTCGGAACTTTGGAGGTCTCGGGCTCGCTTGGGCTTCGACCAATCGCTTGGGTCTCGTTCGAATCACTTGAGGTAGGGATTTCTTACTCTCTCTATGTGTTTATGGGTTGATTATGTGCCTTGATCGTGCTGTGGTTCGTCGTTGTTGTTGGGATTTCGTTGTTGAAAAGCTGAAAATCTGCAGAAAAGTTCCGTGGGATTGATACCCTCAAAAGGGGTATCGATACCCCACTCTCCTCTGGACCAGATTCTGGCCAGGTATTGATACCTCTGTTCGGGGTATCAATACCCCGTTTTTGTTCCGGACAGATTTGGTTCATTTATTTATTTTCGTGCTCGTTTGAACCTTGAACACTTCAAACATCTTTTGAATAACTTCAAATCACTTCTAAACTCGATCGTTTGTACCTCGAGATATTCAACGACCAATCGATCTCTTTGGGCTCTCGTCGTAGCTTAGAAAAGTGTAAAAAAAATTAAATGATTAGGACACTTGTACATTATTTGCGCCTTTGGTTGATTGGAGTAAAGGTTGTGGCATGTCTCATTGATTGATATAGACTTGTTAAGTGCTATAGCATGACGTAGTGATGGGTGGATTGGCGGACATCGTGGAGTTGTTATTGAATATCGTCGGTTATCTAGTATATCGTAGGGTGTATGGCTGGTCGATAGGGGTGTGCCTAGTGGTCCGGAAGAGAATAGGTTAACTTGTATCTCCGTGCTTCACTTTGGTTGATTATCCTAAGTTCATTTGGTATTCGTTCTATAGATTCTTGTTTAGAACCTAGCGGGTGGCATGTCGGGGAGTTATTGTGGGATTGGGACGAGACGTAGGGCGTCGTGACAGACTTTAAGGAATAACGTGAACCTAAGATATTTCATAATGCGCAAAAGGACATGTTTGTGAGTGTGTAATGCCTTGAATGATGATGAATGACAGACTATGACCTCGGGAAAACGTGTGAACTTATGAGTTTGTAAGCATTGTTCTAATGATATAAGAACGAATGTGACTTGGAAAATGACGTCTGCTTATATATACGGTTTGATAATGCTTTTATGTTTACGTGAATTATAAATTTTGAATTGAGGGTCCTGCAACGCAAGGTGTGGTAATGCGGAGATTCTAGAGGGCCCGCAACGCAAGGTGGTAATGCGGAAACCCAGGTGGAGAGAATTCAACATGACGCAAGGGGTGGTAACAGCTGAATGTCTCGCTTGATGAAGAGAATTATGGTTGACTATCGAAGTTTGTGCTGACGTTTGGATTGTTGGTTAACTAAGATTGTGACTGCTGAAAAAGTGAATGAAAGGTTGATTCTATTGAGATTTTATTAAAGAAAGTAATTTGTTTGAAAAGAGGATTTTTATTGAAAATCCTCCGGTATTCTTGAGCGAATCAACGGATCCGGTATTTGGGCACAAATCAACGGACTCCGGCATTCAAACTTGAATCAACGGAGTTTGACCCGAAGTGGTCTTGAGTTTTCCCAACAATTTGTTTTGGAAATCAAAATTGAAGTTTTATGGAGAAAGGGTTTGATGACGAACAAGGTGAAAACAAGAAAGATTGTGGTATCATACGAGAAATGATGAGATGATTGAGGATTGATTATTGATTGATGTAAACTGATGCGAGTTTATTAAAGTTGCTAGTTTGATGTGAGAATAGCAAGGAATATTTTTAAGAAGTCTAGAATGTTGTAGTCGTGGTCCGATTGTTCTTGGTGGTTAATCATTGTTTCTTGTAATCACTTATTGACACTCATTCAGTCTCGGTTCATATGTCATCGCATGTTCATATAGCTTGAGCATAGAAATTTCTACTAGGCTAGTGTAGCTCAACAAAATCCTTCTTTTCAGGTCTAAATGCTGGGCAGTAGATTGCATGATATGGTGTGATTGGACACGAAGATTTTTGGAAGCTAATTTGACTTAGTTACTCTCTCTCATCTATGTAATAGACTTACTTTCGGTTAAAGATGACTTTGTAACCAATTCACTTTTGAGTTATCTTTTGACTTAAGTTTGTAATTTTCTAAACACTTATGCTTGTATTTAAGTTAATTTGGGCCGTGGTGCCAAGGTTGTAATTCTTTAAACTTGGGAATT
The DNA here is from genome assembly GCA_019656275.1 of Rhododendron kiyosumense. NCBI lineage: Eukaryota > Viridiplantae > Streptophyta > Magnoliopsida > Ericales > Ericaceae > Rhododendron > Rhododendron kiyosumense. The sequence continues at coordinate 2,435,974 of BPLS01000514.1, read as the reverse complement.
TGGTTTGTAAACTGAACAGGTGAGAAATTATTTTGGGTATTATTTACCTTATGCGAGAATGTGATATTAAATTATGTTGAAAATCGAGGGCGTGACAATAAGAGAACTATATAGATGTTCCATCCATATGGCATTAGATATTAAGTTATTGTCATAAATTTTGGAAAAAGAACTAGCACTTTTCAGTTTAATACTAAGAGTAGAAGAACTTTGGCTTTGTTCGGTTATGATTTTAGTTTTGTTTCCAATCATTACTCTACTTTTTTCTTCAATCATTACCCTATTTTTTCAATTATTACTTTTCCATCTCTCTCTATCCCTCTCCAATCATTACCCTTATTTTCAATCATTACTCTATTTCTCTCTCCACCTACTACCAAAACTAAACTAAACTTCCAGCCAAACACTACCTTTACTATCGTATCTTATTACAATGCTAAAAACATTTTGCTTTTAAAATTCACCACTAAGGTTCCAATTTCACTAACTCATAAACTACTATTTTAGGCCAGAATCTAGTTTCCACTTTCGCTCTTGAGGTCATTCTTGACGGGAAGTGGCAACCAATAACCTTAAAGAGTTTTCTCCATTTTCTAGCTCTTTCTTCCACTTCCCGAATTTCTCCCTTTTGAGACTGCTCTATGGATGCTGCCTGACAAACCAAAAGTCATGATATAGCTTTATGGGCATAGTCATCAAAATGGTTTTGTTTTAGTCACATTTTCAACTCGTCCAGATAGCAAGACATATGAGAGTCTTAAGATCTGTATATCATCCAGGTTAATCAGATATTGGATATCGGAAAGTGTCTCTGCTCAAATCATTTTTTTCTCGAGAGAAATGGGATTGTAAAAATTGAAATGGACTTCTCAGACAAAATCCAACTTGTTTTGACGGCTACCAATGTTTGATTAACCAGATTCCACCATGGATAGTTTGCATAATGAGACCTACAAATAGTAGTCGGAGATAATCAAAATGGGACTGTCGTGAGCTCCACTTCTCCTCACATGAGGATCACACGACAGGAACAAAGGGGGGAATCACATGAGATGAGGGCATCATGTAGCAACATGTTCTGATAGAAAATCCACAGAAAGTTAGGGATCTACACCCTTTGTCCGCATAGTTTGTTCATTTTCACTATTCTGGCCATCAAACAACATATTCTAATGTTTTCCATTCACAATTTATTTATTTATTCTTTTGATGACTTTTAAAACATGGTCATCGAAAGACAATTTATATCGTTTTATGTACTCTCCCAGGGCTTGGGGTAGGGGCTACTAGTTGCATGGGTGTAGCACCTGCAAAAGGTAGCACAAGTTTAGAACATTCTAGCCCCCACAAAGCCATCCTCGCCTATGGGAGCTTTGAACCCTCAACACCAACGCAGATAGCATGGACTTACGTCAAACTCACAAATTAAAAGACAAATTAGATATCGGCAAATAAACTCCTCCTACACAAGTGATGAACTTACAGATGGCTTATGCACCTTGGTCCTTACATCCAGCGCACAGCAGATTTATTTTTTTTTTTCAAAAAGAAAAAATGTTTGGACGGTTGCAGACCTGAATGAGACGTCAATACTATGCTATTCTGAACCTTGATGAGGGAATCCTTTGATAGAATGTAGTCTATCCATCATAATTCATGCAAAAGTAACAAGAAATCACAAACACGGAGTTTTTCATATATGAATAACAAGCTCTGGCACATATATTCTTGCTCCCGCTGCTCATTTCTGTGACATAGGTATGAACCACAAACCATTGGCAAGCAACCAATAGTTGAGTAGTCATACCTATAAATTTATATTTCATTTATTCTTGATGTGAAGAGACTACTTGCCACCTATTTAAACTAGACTAGAAAAATTATGCAACCGAACACTTCTTCAGTCATGAGTCCACAGACCCACTCACAGAGACACAAAATAGGAAAAAGATGGGGTGTGCGAAAAATACAATCATCATATACCATAAGAAAATAGAACTGAGGTGCGGGTGAAAACGATTACCTTCTTGTCATTGTATGACTTGTTTTGGATGACCATGACACCACTATCAAACTTCCAGAGCATTACTGGACTATTCAACAGAGTGGAGCATAATGAACAACTTACATAGCTTAAGGCCTACGCTTAGGATTAAGAAAATGCATTAGCCAAAGGATGGCAATACTTGATAATATTGCATCATAATCCCAGTTTCTCCTTAAAGATGCCCCATACGCAACACTTACACATCAGCATTCTTCCAAAGAGAACACGCTTGCAATAAATCCTCAAGTGAGATCAATTATGCACCAAAGGACACCACAAATGAAATGAAGGACTTCCAAATCAAAACCCCAACAGACATTGAAAGCCCATTGTTCTGATTCATTCATCTTGCATAAATATTGGTGTATTATTTTTAGTGCATGGATTTACCTCTATTTCCTTATTAATATATGTTTCCTTATTAATATCCCAACCTTCATCATTCTTTTGCTAGCTTCTTGATTCTGCAGTCATAGAAGAATACTACACTGGTAGAAGTAAACAGCCAGTTCAAAGAGTGCTCAACAAGTGTGATTTGATTTTTGCTAGGATTGGCTGAGTATTTGATTTTTCGTACATACCTTAGTTGCCTACATTATCTTGACATAGTGCCCAAGAGTGGATAGGTTGGAGTGTGTGTTTATGTAGTATGTGTTTTGTACAATAGTGCAACTTCGAAAGTTCACTAGAGTATATGTAGTGTGTGTTTATCCGAAGTTAATTAACTAAGTGATTGCTTGTTGGTTTTGTTACAAAGGGCTGCATAATTGGTCTTGTTATAAACTGGAGGGTATGAGTGGTCTTTGTAGAAAAACAAGACCTGCGCGACTACTTGCGAAGCTGATAGGTTTTAGAAGGGTAAAATATGTACTTACCCCTTGAACTATTCCAAAAAATTTTACTTCCCCCTAGCCTCCAATTACCAATTGAACACCTTTGCCCCTTCAACTATAAGACCACTACCTAGTCAGGACAATTTCTCCCTTCCGTCCAATCCATGGACAAAAAACTTAACAAAACACCCTACCCTACCTATTTTGGCGCCATCAGAAGGGTACTTTAGACATTCACTCCCAAACCTTACTAAATCCATCTTTTAGCCGCAAACCATAATTTCTCAAATCGGACCATACTCAATCAGAGAGAGAGAGAGAGAGAGAGAGCGCCATTGCTTCATAACTGGACTGCTCACGGTTGGATTGCTCACCACTGGATGGCATGGACCTTGAGAGCCTTTTATGGAATCAGATTTTGCAATGGCATTCTACTAGACATTTTGGACTCATTGATAATGGTAGGAATATAAAATATATGCTAGTAATTTGGATAGGATAGGACAGGAATTTGTCCAATTATAGATCCCACATTTTCTGTCCTTGGAATGCTAGCATCTACCAGATATTTTGGCTTTCGACTTCAGTTTTGATGCATAAGTAATCCATGGAACTCTCTCTTTTGGGGCAAGAAAGCACGGTACTTAAGTGTTTGCCAATGAGAGAGAGAGAGAGAGACAGAGATGCAAACACAGTAATATCTGGTTGGTTAAAAGAAGAAGAGATAGGGAGGAAGAAGAGAATAGATACATATACATATATGGACAGTTAAAAGACATTAATACCCTTACACTAACCCAATTATAGTGTTTCGTTAAGTTTTTCGTCCAAATAGGAGGAATTGTCCTGACTAGGTAGCAGTTTTATAGTGGAAGGGGTAAGGGTGTTCAATTGGTAGTTCAAGGGGGAAGTGAAAAATTTCGATATAGTTCGAGGGGCAAGTACATATTTTACCCGTTTTAGAACATAAATATGTTTGAAACCGTCTTGTGGGAAATTAGGCAATAACCTGTTAATGTTGCTGCCTATCTAAGTTTCCATGCCTAGCTTCCACTACCTTTGCCTGATGGTCTTGACCTTCTCCGTGGTATCTCGCACTATGTCGGGCCCGATCAATCCTGTCTCTCCAGCATCCATCCAACAGACTGGCGATCGATAGGGTCGACCGTATAGAGCTTCGTACGGTGCCATCCCGATGCTTGCTTGATAACTGTTGTTGTAGGCGAACTCCACCAATGGTAAGTGCTGCTCCCAGCTTCCAGAGAAATCCAAGGCGCAGGCTCTCAGCATATCCTCCAGAGTCTGAATAGTCCTCTCCGTTTGTCCGTCTGTTTGAGGGTGAAAGGCCGTGCTAATCCTTACGTCAGTTCCCAATAATCTCTGCAATCCTTTCCAGAAGTGTGACACAAAACATGGGTCTCTGTCAGACACTATCGAGATTGGTACTCCATGAAGGCGTACGATTTCTCAAATATACAACATGCTTAGTTGCTCCATGTTTTCCGTCATCTTGACAGGCAGAAAGTGTGCAGACTTGGTGAGTCGATCCACAATCACCCAAATAGCAGTATTGGACTTAGCAGATCTTGGTAATCCAGCGACGAAGTCCATTGAGATGTGCTCCCACTTCCAAGTCGATATTGGCAAGGGTTAAAGGTCTCCTCCAGGTTTCTGATGCTCGGCCTTGACTTGTTGACATACCAAACAGGTGGACACGAACCGTGCTACATATTTCTTCATTCCTTCCCACCAGTACGTTCTTCATAGGTCATGATACATCTTTGTACCGCCAGGGTGAACTGCAAAGTTCGAATGGTGAGCTTCTCGGAGTACGTCTTCTCGAAGGGTTCCAACATTAGGCACGAATACCTTTCCCTTGAATTTCAGACTGTTATTCTCCTCGATAGTCCATCCTGGCACCGCCTTTCCTTCTCGGATTCGATGCCGGACGAATTCACAAGTCTGCTCGAAGGTTTGGGCTAGTAATACTTCCTGATGAAGTGCTGGCTCCGCAATTAGAGCGTACAATCGAGCATTCCCATTTTCTGATGATGGCCGCAAGTTGAACTCGTTAAGAGTATCTACCATTTCCCATTCTTTAATGGCACTCTTGACTTTCTGTGCTCTTTCCTTTCGACTAAAAGCGTTAGCTACCACGTTGGCCTTGCCGGGGTGATACTGCAGAGTAAACTTGTAGTCTTCCAAGTACTCCATCCATCGACACTGCCTCAAGTTCAACTCCTTCTGAGTGAAAAGATACTTGAGACTCTTGTGGTCGGTAAAAACTTCGAATTGTTCTCCCCACAGATAGTAATGCCACGACTTGAGAGCGAATACTATAGCAGCCAATTCTAAGTCATGGGTGGGGTAGTTCTTCTCGTGGGGTCGGAGTTGTCGAGATCCGTAAGCTACGACCTTTCCATTCTGCATCAGCACACATCCTAAGCCATCTCTTGACACATCATAGTAGACCGTATAATCAACACCATGCTCAGGAATGATGAGAATCGGTGCGCTGGTCAGTCTTTTCTTCAGCTCTTGGAAAGATTTCTCACAGGCTTCATTCCAATCTAGCTTCACTCCTTTCTGAGTTAACCTGGTCATTGGCTTAGCTAAAGCTGAGAAGTCTGGTATGAACCTTCGGTAATAACTAGCCAATCCTAGAAAACTTCTGATTTCAAACACAGAGGTCGGCTATTTCCATTTCAGCACTGCTTCGACCTTGCTTTCGTCCACAGCGATTCCTTCTTTGGATACTACATGCCCCAAGAACTTAACCACTTCAAGCCAAAACTCGTATTTACTGGCCTTGGCGTAAAGTTGGTTATCTCGGAGTATTTGTAGTGCCATCCTAAGATGCTCTTCGTGCTCCTCCTTGCTGGCAGAGTAAATCAAGATGTCGTCAATGAACACCACTACAAACTTATCTAAGTAGGGTTGAAAGATCTTGTTCATGAGACACATGAATACTGCTGGAGCATTGGTCAGTCCAAACGGCATCACTACAAACTCGTAGTGGCCATATCTAGTGCGGAAAGTCGTCTTGGCGATATCCTCATCTCGAATCCTTAGCTGATGATAGCCTGATCGGAGATCGATTTTGGAAAAGCAAGTTGCTCCCCTCAATTGATCAAACAGGTCATCGATCCAAGGCAATGGATATCGGTTCTTGATCGTGACTTGGTTCAGCTTCCTATAGTCGATACACAGCCTAAGCATTCCTTCCTTCTTCTTCACGAACAGGGCTGGCGCTCCCCAAGGCGATGTGCTTGGTCTAATAAATCCCTTATCCAGTAGTTCTTGTAACTGAGTCTTGAGCTCCCTCAATTCTGCAGGGGCCATATGGTATGGGGCCATGGAAATTGGAGCGGTTCCAGGTTGAAGTTCTATGGAGAAATCTATCTCCCTTTGAGGCGGTAAACCAGGAAGTTCTTCTGGGAAAACATCGGCGTATTCGCACACGATGTGTGGCAATCCCAGCTCCATCCTGTCGGTTTCTTCCATTTGGAGTCTGGCTAGCCATCCAAATAGTTTATTCTGCCACCTAGATCTCTTCGTCATCGAACTCGTCGTTTCTCTATCCCCCTTAAAACGGAAACGAGTCCCTTCTGGGGTGTAAGCCGTCACGGTCTTCTGGTGGCAATCGACGACTGCTCGATGAGCTGATAGCCAATCCATTCCAAGGATAACGTCGAAGTCCGCCATGTCAATTACTCGGAGGTCGCAGGTAAGGCGTAGATTTGCTACTTCTATCTCGCACCCTCTACACACTAGACTAATAGCTATACTTCCCCCCAATGGCGATATTACCCTTGTACTCTTACTTAGGGGTTCTGTTTCTAGTGCTAGAGCAGTTACGCAAGCAGTAGATATAAACGAATGCGATGCACCAGAGTCAAACAAAGCTTGTACGCAAGTACTATATAGCAGTAGCGTACCTTGGATCACAGAAGGATCCGGCTCTTGGTCCTCGGTCTGCAGCGCAAAGATATGCCCTCCAGCGCCTTGCTGAGCTCCCATGGGCTGCTTTCCCTTGTTCTGCCCGTTCGGCTGCTGGGCTGAGCCTCCAGGGTTCTGCTTCACAAAGTTGGCTTGCCCGGCCTGTTGAGCCTTCTGGTTTTCGAAGCTTCCGTTCTTCTCCTTCTGAGGCTGAGGGCACTCACGCTTGTAGTGACCCATAGCCTGGCAGTTGAAGTACTGCACAAATGCCTTGCTTTGGCCAAACCTCTGCGAGTCACCACGTCCTAGCGCAGTGTTCTTCCAAGTCTGATTGCTTTGACCCAGAGCAAGGGTTTTGGTAGGGTAGGGTCCACGGTTGCTGTTGTTGGAGGCCTGGGTTCGGATCGGTCCGCCAACATTGCCGGTCGCCTTCCTCCAGCGGGTCTTGAAGTCATTCTCCTCGCTCTCTAGGCAGAGAGCGCACTTCACCACACCAGAATAGGTGGGGAAGGCCTGAGCAACCACAGCTCTCCTAGGTGTTGTTAGCCCCCATTCGAACCTCCTCGCTTTCTTAACCTCGGTTGCAACGGCATCCAGGGCATAGCGGGATAACTCCTCGAACTTGGCCGCGTATTGAGTAACGGTCATAGTTCCTTGCTTCAGATTGTTGAACTCTTGTTCCTTAGCCAAACGAACTGGCGTAGGGAAATATTTGTCGAGGAACAACGTCTCGAACTGAGCAAACGTCATGGCAGCCACGTCATGCGTTGCCTCCATCAGCTCCCACCAATAGCGGTGTAACGCCCCCAAAATTAGGGTACGTTAATAAAAGGAATTTTATTGAAATTTCAAAATAGAGTCAAGCTCTTATTACAACATAACCCCCACAGGAGTACTTTTATTACAAAAGGAAAAGAAACTAGAGCTTCCTAACTACAGCTCCTCTTGATCTTCATCCTAGCCAGCTCCTCAGCTCCGGACGCCTCCAAGTGAATGGTTCATCTTGATTATCTACAAGGTCTGACACATTATACCGGCGTCGCCACCAATATAATATGCCAGGGTCACCACAAGGCAACACCGTGAGCTACGAAGGCTCAATAGAGTAACCCTACCCACTAACCCTTAACTTATAACAATACAACAGACAGTAGCAATGATACATCCACAATCTAACTACCGTTGGTGTCCAAGATTCTCCGAGTTTCTCCAACGCGACTCATCGTAGACCGTGTCTCCATTTCCATATACAAATCAACCTTTTTCAAAATCACTTGCATTGGCTCCGTACCGCGGATAACCAAGCCTTTCAAAAATCTTTAGCATTGGCTCCGAACTGCGGATAACCAAGCCACACACCCAACCTCGGTTCCGCCGTTCCGGGTTCCCGAGTATCCTCACAATGGTTCCGCCGCACCGGGTTCCCATTGGCACACATTGCATTGGCTCCTCTCCGCGGATAACCAAGCTATACCTCACCATGGTTCCGCCGGTCCGGGATCCCATGGGAACACACACAACCTCACAATGGTTCCGCTATTCCGGATTCCCATTGGAACACACACACACACACCATTCACATAATACCCTTGAAATGGTCATTATGTGGTTTCCAAAGTACTTCCTTGTTAAACATACCCTAGGTGCCATGTTTCTACTTCCTCGATTCTCGTGTCTCGTTAACATGCAAGACTTCCGCGGTAAGACTCTCCACATACGTAATCACAAATCATACTTCATAACTTTGAAATCAAACTAGCAAGATCATCTAATCATTTAGCATGCTTAAAACATAAATTTATGAGTTCAACATACTCCCCATCCTTTTCATTAATTCAAAAGAACACATTTCAAATATTGTCATTGATAGCAATAGATAACCTTATCATAAACTAAAATAACAAAATTTATACTAGGGAGAGTGTGTAGAGATTAATCTACCTTGATCCGAAACTAGTCGGGGCCGAGTAAGCTAGGTGGAAATCCTACGGGCGGTGAAACTTCCGAATCTGGACCGAACTTCGGACGGCAGTAACTCGGTCAATCCTTGGCCGAATAGAGTCGTTCTTGGGTCGAGAACGAAGATCTCTAAACCCTCTACAACTCTCGAGAAGGAAGTTAATCCTAGAAACGAACCTAGGTTGGAGAAAAATGGGGATGAACAAAGTGACAGTAAGCTGTCCAGAAAAACAGAAAATGATTTCTAGAGAGAAGGAAGAGCTATTGCTTGAGGTGTGCTTTGAAAGGCTTGGAATGGCCTTCTATTTATAGGCAAGAGCTTGGCCCTCTCCTCTCTCTCTTTCTAAGTCCCACCTTGACACTTGGCAAGAGATCAAGGAAGATCAATGCAAGAATCCTAGGGTTGCATGCCTATGGTGTCCTTAGATTGGATTCTTGAATCAAATGGATGGTTGAGATGGGATTGGTACATGATCCAAGGGTCAAGAAGTTGCAAGGTGTCCAAGAGGTATATCTAATTAAATCCAACTTTTAAGCACAAATCAAGGAAAAATCCTAGGGTTGCATGGCTACTTTTGTACCAAGATTGATCTTGGATCAATTGGATGGCTAGGATGGATCCTTGGTGGGCAAGAAAGATATTGGTACAAGATCTAATGGTTCAAACAAGTGCAAGGTGTATACAAAAGTACTATGGAGTTAATGGAGAGTTAGATACACCAAGGATTTTGAAAGATATGGGAGATACAATCCAATCTCCTCTCTCTTTCCTCCTTCCTTCCTCTCTCTCTCTCTCTCTCTCTCTCTCTCTCTCTCTAGCCGAATTCTCTCTCTCTCCCCTCTCTCCTCTCTTGCTCTCACATGGTATATATATATATATATATGAATATGCATGCAAGGTTCAAGAACAATAAACAAATGGTACTTTTGTACCAAGGATCCAAGTAGGCCTTAAAAGCTAGGATTTACTCCAACTAATGAATTAAACACATGGCAATATTTAAGTCATTCAAGTACTTATATAATATATACATATGTACTCATGTATCTTAGAAGATCAAAAACCCCAATAAAAATAATAAAAGAGTACCTAAGAAATCTTAGGTATTAAAATCTTCCAATAAAATATTGTATAACCTCCCATGGGATTTTTGAAAAAGATTAGTTTAATGGAATCCTTGTACTTTGTTGGAAGACTAAAGCTATTAACCAATGGGTAATAAATCCCCTAACTTCTATTGTCCAATGGACAATAGTGACTTGGCAACTTTTATTTTAAAATAATCGGTACTTTGGCACATGGGGTTTAAAAGAAAATATTAAATTAATCAACCCATGTACTAAGTTGAAAGATGAACCTTTTACCCAATGGATAATAACCACCCTAACTTCTATTATCCAATGGATAATAGTTGTTAGGAAGATTAAACATTAAAGTAATCCAAAAAGGTACTTTAAAATAATCAAAAAGTAATCAAAAAGTTACTTTTTACTATTCATAGCACTTTAATAAAGTAGACATTTAATATAAACTAATGGGGTTTCTATTATCCAATGGACAATAGTTTCCCTAACATTTATTGTCCAATGGACAAAGATTAAAACCAAAATATTTAAAAGAAAATGAATAATCAATTTTTGTTCTAGGGTTCAAAATGTTCAAAAGGTTCAAGGGGGGCAAAACGGTCATTTTGCGGTTAGGGAAAAGTAACTAGGTAGCTTTCTAGCTTAGTTTCTCCAACCGGATGGTTAAAAGCTAGTTAGGTTTGCTAAGCGGACTAAAGCGTCAAGAAATAATTTTTCAAGGGCAAAAATGTAATTTTGACAAACTTTAGAAATTAAAAGCAAAACCAAGTAATAAAATTCAAATATTTAACGAAATTTTTATTGACCGAAAATCAGGGTTGTTACAAGCGGGCTTCTTCCTTCAGCTGGTACGTGGCTAGGGCCACACGGTCTCCATCACGAGTGATCTCCAAGGTGTCCATGATCACCTTGACTTCTTTCAGCCATGCTTCAGCCACAGTCGGGTTGGTATCTCCATTGAAGGTCGGAGGTCGACGCTTGCAGAACTCGTTCATCGCACGGGTTCGAGTCATAGGTCCTTCATTAGGATTTGGGTTTTGGCGGGCAGCGTTCAGAGCAGTCACAAGTGCTTCCATGACTTGAGCGAGGTCAGAGTTGGGGTTAGGGTTAGAAGAATCACCGGTCTCATACCCTAGTCCACTGAGTCGATTCACCATCTACGAGCGAAAATTGAAAAGGGGAATGGTTTAGTTTTTAGCTAAACTATTTTCTTTTATTCAAAATGAGAAACAATCAATAGAGTAGTACGCAACAATACTCTTAAAACAAACAAGCTTCTCATAGATAAGCAGAAAGTTACAAGTACAAAGCATCGAGTTCTACTATAAAACAACATACCAACAAACTTCCTACTACATACTGCGATAATCCTACACGACAGACCTACACATCATACTACTTGGTTCTTCTAGCATAAGTGCTTGAAAGGCAACTCAAGCTTTCGGAACCTTATTCTAATAGCTCTCCTACTCTACTAACTAGGTGGAATGACTCCAAAGAACTCCCTCAGCTGAATCTTCCACTCCTTCTCCCTCTTCTCCAGCCAACGCTCTCCATCACGGCGAATCTTTTCCGCGAGCTCTCGAAGGTGCAGATCCTGAGGATCGATGTCCTCGGTGGTGTCAGGTGAGAATACGACTATCTCGAAATACTGGTCGCCAGTCTCGGGGTCACGGATCCCTAGGTGAGGTATCGGTGTGAGACTCTCGGGTGCAAGTAGTGCCTTGTAGTACAGGAGATCAGCCATAGACTCGACAACGAAATAGCGATCCATATCAACAATAAGGAAAGTTATATATTAGACTTAACAGTGGAAAGCGGGAATCGTGCACAACAGGTACAAGTAAGCATAACAGAGATCATAATAGATAAAACATAAGTCTTATATTACTTAAACTGCAACTACATCATAAACGGCTTACAAGCTAAAGCTTCCTACAGCATACTACTTACAAAAGATCCTATCCCATTCCGCTTACAACAAAAGATTCTACTGCTTGCTAGGCTTGCTAGCTAGTCTAGAAAAGGTGAGGGAATTTAACCCTATAGGCACCTATGTCATCCTCGAAGGGTGGTGGCGGCACGTCTCCAGAGTCGGCAGGTATGTCCATGTAGTCGGGCACAACTAGCTCAGGTGGTATCACTCCATGAATCACCATTTCTTCATCGTCGGAATCCCAGCCCATTGGTCCTTCTTCTTCAAACTCCTCAGGGTCTTCGTCCTCGGAATCGTCGTCGTCAGATGGCAAGTCGGAGTTTGGCAAGTTCATTAAATGCTCCCAATCAGCTGCGTTGAGTGGTGGGTCATTGAACTCCTCAGGATCGTCTTCCTCGGGGTCCTCCTCTTCAGGGTCCTCTTCGACTTCCATGTTGTTAGGAGGTGCTACCATCATTGGTACGACATTGATAGGTTCGGCATTGATTCCTTCAATCAGGAAGTGTATGTCGCCGGGCGGTGCAAGTTGGACAAGGACAGGTACGGCGTCAACTATGTCTTCCTCTTCCTCATTGATGGGATGGACAAGGGCGCCATTCTCTTGGTAGAAGTCAAAGGTGTAAGGAAAGGCATACGGGAAGTAGGGATCCTCCACTAGTTGATGTGTCATGGACCTCACGGTGCTTGCAAGTCGGTGAGATTCGGCTAGAAGGTTGACTTGGTAAGGGCTTAGGTGATCCATCTACAATAAAGGAAATTATCTATTAGACTTCTGAACAAGGCATAACAACACGGTTTTATTCATAGCATAATTTGGAAATACAACCTTAGAGAGTGGAAATCCTATTCCTTAACATTCTATACAACGGCTAGGGAATTTTATTTAGGGTGCTCTTCCTAGTCTTCTTCGATCTTCAAGCTTCCTCAATTTGCGGGGTTTCCTTCCATGGCGTCTTCGTTGGTGGTGGTTCTTCCTTCCTCGTTCCCTATCTCGGGGTTTGGCATTAGGAGTAGGAAACCAAAATACTCATAGAATGAGCTTAGGAGAGGAAACATGTGGGGAAACCAAGGGTCCTTCTCGACGGGAATGGGGGTATTCCTTTGGACTCTAATGAAGTCAAGCTGTTCTGCACGCATGTCGGCAATGAAGTTGGGGTCCCCCAAGTGCTGGGCTGATATTCTTTCTAAGACATAATCTTCGACTGACAGATCGGTTGAGGTTTCCATCTATAAGAAAATTTCATTAGTAACATTTTGAAAATATCTAGTTTTTAGTAAAAACTATAAGAAAAACTTTTCGGATTTCTATGTTCCACATTCGATCCTTGATTTAAGTCATCATCCAATTGTTCGGGAATTCCCAGCTCGGCGGTACTGCCAATTTCCATGCGTTGCTTCAATCCGAAGATTGTTTTGACAGAATTCCACCCAATTTGGGACGGTAAACTTGAAAATCAATTCACGTTTATGCAACGGACAAAACTAGCTTAAGGTTCTACATGGTTCTACCCATTCTACCCATGGCCGAGGTTTGAACCTAAAGCTCTGATACCAAGTTGTAACGCCCCTAATTTTAGGTACGTTAAGGAAATTATTTAGTACAGAAATAAACGAGTCCTTGCTCATTATTACAATACGGCTCTCATAAGAGCATTTGAAATTCAAAAGACAACAAATAAGGAACTAAGAAGTCCTATTCTACGGCTCCTCTTGTTCCTCCAACCTAGCGAGTTCTTCGGCTCCGAACGCCTCCAAGGTGAATAGTTCGCCCTGTTCATCTATCAAATCTGACATATTATACTGGCGTCGCCACCCATATAATATGCCAGGGTCACCAAAAGGCAACACCATGAGCTACGAAGGCTCAATAGTATAATCCTACTTACTAGCATCGATTTCCACATGATAAGTACATAAGCAGTGAATAAAAGACAATAGTGCTAACATGTTCACATTCGCTTTGTAGCTATCGTTGGCGTTGACTCATCGTTAACTATTTCTTTATTTCCTTTTTCAAAAACACTTTTTTAACTCAGCCAACCTCGGTTCCGCCGTTCCTGGCTCCCGAGTATCCTCACAATGGTTCCGCCGCACCGGGTTCCCATTGGCACACATTGCATTGGCTCCGTACCACGGATAACCAAGCTACTCACCCAACCTCGATTCCGCCGTTCCGGTCTCTCGAGTATCCTCACAATGGTTCCGCCGCACCGGGTTCCCATTGGCGCACACACACACTTACGTAATACCTTTGAAATAGTCATTACGTAGTTTCAAAGATATTTTCCAACCCGGAAAACACAACATCCTTGTTATACACACCCTAGGTGCCATGTTTCTAACTTCCTTGGTTTTCGTGTCACGTTCTCATGCAAAACTCCGCGTGTGAGACTTTACTTACAACATGCATCCAACAAGCTTCGAAATAGTATTTCAAGAACATCTAAGCAACATAGCATGCTTGAATTCCATAAACAACATAATCATGCATTTTTACTTTTTCATCAACAATCAAGTAACTTTTTAAACTTTAGGAAAAATAAATAGAGATTCAAGTAGCAGGATTATAACTACATAACGAAAATAAAGTAAGCCCTTGAAAATTTGGTAAGGATCACTACCGTTCTTCTAGGCGGTGGTTTGGACGTCGGTTTTGATTTTGGCGGCGTAACGGCCCTCGGATTGCTTCGAAAGGAAAAGATTTGGATTTCTTTTCCTAGAAACAACTTCCTAACCTCTACTACACTACTTTAAGGATCGTTGGGTGGTATTGGAAGTGGTTTGGTGGTTTCGCCCAAGAACTCGCTAGGTTGGAGGAACAAGAGGAGTCGTAGAATAAGACTTCTTAGTTCCTTATTTGTTGTCTTTTGAATTTCAAATGCTCTTATGAGAGCCGTATTGTAATAATGAGCAAGGACTTGTTTATTTCTGTACTAAATAATTCCCTTAACGTACCTAAAATTAGGGGCGTTACAAACATTGTTGTGCTTAATGCTGTACTTTTTGCGACTTTAAGCCTCATCCACATAAAGGTTTTCATAAATACAATCTGGATTCTGCTGATTTCAATCTTTGTCGGCATTGATATTTAGGTTGAGCAAATGGAATGTCATCCATGCAATAATAGTCTGCCATTTATTACTATATCGATTTTAACAAGAACTAGTTAATCTACTGGAATTATTATAGATCCTTCTTGGTTGACTAACAATCATGACTGTTATGCTTCTGATGATGATCATATGTGTAGGATTTTGATCCTTTCTCTTTGGGTATTGATGGGGATAAACTTTCTGGCCGTGGAACGACCAACCATTTAGGGCATGTTGCTCTTGTAACTGATCGAACTTATGAAGAGGTTGGGTGAGACAAAGCCAAAGTTGAAGTCGACTGTAGTTGCAGTATTCATACCTAGTGAAGAGAACTCATACATCACAGGAGTTGGTGTGGATGCATAAGTGAAAGAGGGCTTGCTTAATAAGTTAAAGAATGGTCCTCT
Source organism: Rhododendron kiyosumense (assembly GCA_019656275.1). Lineage (NCBI taxonomy): Eukaryota > Viridiplantae > Streptophyta > Magnoliopsida > Ericales > Ericaceae > Rhododendron > Rhododendron kiyosumense. The sequence goes on along the minus strand of BPLS01000514.1, from coordinate 2,420,675 downwards.
GTAAGTGGTTAAAATCTCTTGTACATGAAAGGAGACTTTTAGTTGGAGCATTTTGAATTGATTGCAGGGAACCAAGAAGTTTTCAGTACTTATGTAATTGTGGTCTCCATCTCTGCACAAGTTTTGGATTGACACAGCAGATAAACAACCTTGCATTGGTACTAGTGGTATGCTACCATGGAAACTTCATGTCACAGGAAAGCACACAAGGTAATTTGCTAGATGCCTAGAATCAGAAGAGAAAATCATGCTCTAATCTGTTGTGACATTTTCTGTTTTGTATGATCCGATATTACTTATTTGTATTCTGTTTTGACATTTGCTAGCTGTCTGATATTGTAAGCTCACATTTTGCGCAACTCTTTGTATTAGATTTGGGTGCCCATCCAAAATCTCACTTGTTGCGATTGCTAAGGTTGGAAAGGGCTTTATGCCTTGTTCACTTCACAACAACAACAGAACCCATATAATCCTCGATCATTGGGGGTATCGGCGGGAGACAGGCCTAACCTTTGGCAATATGCACAAAGTGGCTTCTCTAAAAATACTACTGAAACAGTGGCCCCCCTGTACCTGTTTTGCTGCGGAACCATGTCCCCAAATCAAAGCCGAATGGCATTAGAGAGCGCAGGCCAGAGACCCAATTCAATTTATGTGCACATTAGAATGCTTCATTCATTGATAGTCCAGAGCATCGGTATGAACAATTGTTCACTTCACTACTATACTCAAAAAATATTTCTCAACTCAATTATTACTCTAATTTCTCTCTCTAGCTTTTCAATCATTACTCTCATTTCTCACTCTATCTCTCTCGACTTTTTATCTCTCTCTCCGATCATTACTCTCATTTCTCTCTCCACTCATCATCCAAAACACTACTCAAATCACAAACCAAACAAAGCATTAATGTATATAGTGTATCACGCAAAATTCGAGTCTACAAAAAAAGATGGAAAGATGTTGAATAAGGGGGTGTTCCTCTTTAACAAAAAGTTCTTTTTTTTCAAACGGAGGTAATTTCAAACTTAAATATAATGCAAATGAAAAATATTTTTTAAATTTTTTTTGCACCATTTAAAAGATCTTAATGAGATCTATCAAACAAGATCCATATTGATAGAAAAATTATTTGAGTATACACATGATTTTTTAGCTCGAAAAACCTTCTTTTTCTAAAAGCACTTTTTACTATTCATTTGGAACACCACCTAAGTTAATTTTATTAATTTGAGAAATTTAGGGTTACAATCTCTGATGCAATTTTCAAAGAAAATTAATCCTCTTGATTCTTCTCTTCGGTTGTTGAAACGAGGGGCTTGACAGCTTGATCTCAATTTGAACGGCGACATCTTCTGCGGTTTTTGCGAAGATGACGGCGACTTTGTCAGGCTTTGACTTGAGGGCTTTGAAGCTTCTTCTCAAGTTGAATTGCTTGATCCTCTACAATTGAAAAAGATGGCGGATTTGTGGATATTGACTTGTGGACTTTGGAGCTTCTTCTCAAATTGGTCTTTAAGATCTTCTTCAATTTGGTTGAAGGAGATGCAGATTTGCAGACGTTGACTCAAGTCGGTACTTGAGAACTTCAATTTGGTAGAAAGAGACTGATGATTGGTGGATTTGGCTTGAACATTCTTCAGGGCTTGGATGCTTTGAACGGAAGAGTGTCTGGCTTGATATGGATTTGAAAGATTCTGAAGGGTCTGAGGGCTTTGATCTTCAGAGTTCTGGAGTTTGGATTTGATGATGGAGATTTGACTTGAGCGTTCTTCACGGCTTTGAAGCTTTGATCTGAAGAACCGTCTTGTTTGATGTGGACTTGACTTGAATGTTCTTCGGAGCTTTGAAACTTTGATCTAAAGAACCTTTTTGTCATATGCAAACTTGAAGACTTCTAAAGGCACTACAACAAATAAGGCTTTTAATAGCATGCCAAAAAATGCTATAATATCATATACATAGCGTTCAAGAGAACGCCTTATTAGCCGATGCAATTAAAAGTCCTTCGCTTTTAATAGCGTTCATTGTCCGCTATTGTTGATCTCTTTCATAGCAGGTAATGTGTGCTATAGAAAGTAATAGATAGCGTTAAGAAAAACGCTGTATTAGCCCATGCTGTTAAAAGTGGGGGACAGATCATAGCGTTTTTCTGACTGCTGTTTATCATAAACTTGTAATAGCGTTTCCTGAATGCTATGTATTATAGATCTTTGATAGCAGTCTTAGAGCACTATGTATTCTTTAAAAATTACGTAAAAGCTAGCATTTCATAAGCTCATTTGACAACACGTTTTTTGCCAAAATACTAAATGAACCAATGTACTACACATAAATTCACCCAGGATTTCATTCAAAACTCAAGAGAAATATATTTCCATCCAACATCAAATAACTTAAAGTAAAAATAAATTCAATAGCAAGCCTTCATGTCCTTCCAACATTGTGAAGGACATTGGCATGAGTGAAATAATCTTGTTGTCCCAAAAGTTGACCACATGTCTTGACACAAAACGTGAAGTATTAAGGAAAAAACTTCAACTAAGTTCCAGCGGCACCATTGTAATCTCCATCTTCATCAAACTGTGAGGAAATATTGATCTTCTCTTCCAACTCGAACACATTGTAACGCCCCTTATTTTAGGTACGTTAATGAAATAATTTATTACAGAAATAAACGAGTCACTGCTCATTATTACAAAACGGCTCTCATAGGAGCATTTGAAATTCAAAAGACAACAAAAAGGGAACTAAGAAGTCCTATTCTACGGCTCCTCTTGTTCCTCCAACCTAGTGAGTTCTTCGGCTCCATACGCCTCCAAGGTGAATAGCTCGCCCTGTTCATCTATCAAATCTGACATATTATACCAGCGTCGCCACCCATATAATATGCCAGGGTCACCAAAAAGGCAACACCATGAGCTACGAAAGCTTAATAGTATAATCCTACTACTAGCATCGATTTCCACATGATAAGTACATAAGCAGGGAATAAAGACAATAATGCTAGCATGTTCACATTCGCTTGTAACTATCGTTGGCGTTTGACTCATCGTTAACCTTTTCATTGTTACCCTTTTCAAAAACACCTTTTTGACTCACCCAACCTCGATTCCGCCGTTCCGGGCTCTCGAGTATCCTCACAATGGTTCCGCCGCACCGGGTTCCCATTGGCACGCATTGCATTGGCTCCATAACGCGGATAACCAAGCCATACACACCCAACCTCGATTCCGCCGTTCCGGACTCTCGAGTATCCTCAAAATGGTTCCGCCGCACCGGGTTCCCATTGGCACACACACACACACACACTTACGTAATACCCTTGAAATAGTCATTACGTAGTTTCGAAGATATTTTCCAACCGGGAAAACACAACAACCTTGTTATACACACCCTAAGTGCCATGTTTCTAACTTTCTTGGTTTTCGTGTCTCGTTCTCATGCAAGACTTCACGTGTGGGACTTTTTCATACAACATGCATTCATTCCAACTTCGAAATAGTATAATAAGAACATCTAAGTCACGTAGCATGCTTGAATACCATAAACAACATAATCATGCATTTTTACTTTTCAAACAACGATCAAAGTCATTTTTTAACGTAAGAAAGTAAGTAGAGGTTCACATAGTAAAATTACAACTACTTTACAAAAATAAAGTAAGCTTTTGAAAACTAAGTAAGGATCACTACCGTTCTCCTAGGCGGCGGTTTGGACGTCGATTTGATTTCGGCAGCGTAACGGCCCTCCGATTGCTTCGAAAGGAAAAGTTTTGGAATACTTTTCCTATAAACAACTTCCTAACTACTACTACACTACTTTTAGGATCGTTGGGTGGTTTTGGAAGTGGTTTGGTGGTTTTGCTCAAGAACTCACAAGAACAAATAGAGTTTTGAACTTAGAACAAAGAAACTTGGAATTCTAGAGAGAAGGAGGAGCTAATTGCTTTGAGGTGTGATTTTCAAGTGAAGAGTGAGCCTCTATTTATAGGCAAAGGGTTCCCCCTCTCTCTCCTTGGCCGGCCTCCTCTCTCTCCTTCATTCCCCAATTTTTAATTCAAAACAAATCCAACTTTGATGGAAGATCAATGCAAGAATCTTAGGTTTGCATGGCTATGGTGTACCTTGGTGAGATTCTTGAATCAAATGGATGGTTGAGATGGGAATGGTACATGATCAAAGGGTTGAGAAAAATCCAACTTTTATGGCAAAATCAAAGGAAAATCCTAGGTTTGCATGGCTATGGTGTACCTTAGTGAGATTCTTGAATCAAATGGATGGTTGAGATGGGAATGGTACATGATCAAAGGGTTGAAACAAGTGCAAGGTGTATATTGGAGTACAATAGAGTTAGGATTTTGTGTGGAAGAAAAGAAATCCCAAGGATTTGAAGTACAACCAAAAATCAAGCCAAGATTTCAAATCAAATCTCTTCCCTCCTTCCTCTCTCTCTCTCTCCTCTCCCTCCTTTCTCTCTCTCTCTCGGCCTCTCCCTCTCTCTCTCTCTCTCTCGGCCTTCTCTCTCTCTCTCTCTCTCTCTCTCTCTTGCAAGGTACACTACATATATATACATGTATATATGTGTCATACAATGGAAAGAAATCAAATAAACAAGTATTATCTTGGTACTTTAAAATCCAAAGTAGACTTAATGCCTAGGATTTTCTTACCAACTCATTCAATGGGCAAGGGTACCTTTGGGCAATATAAAATACAACTAGGTAAAATACATATATACACATATATATACATGTATAAAGGTGGTTGAAATCCCAATAAAATATAATAAAAGGGTACTTTTGGAACTATGCACTTTTGATTAAAATAATAGTACTTTCCCATGTGATTAAAGAAAATGATTAGTTTAATGATCCCAATGCACTTTGAAAGATTTACTCTATTGTCCAATGGATAAAACTTCCCCTAACATCTATTATCCAATGGATAATAGCTATTAGGCCACTTTAAATAATAGAATAATCAAAAAGTACATTAAAGTAAGTATACTTTTTAATATAAACAAATGGGATTCTATAACCCAATGGATAATAGTTTCCCTAACCACTATTGTCCAATGGACAAAGAAATAATCCAATTTGATTAAAAGAAAAAGAATATTAAAATTTAAAGTCTAGGGTTCAAAAGGGTCAAAAGTTCCAATGAGGGGGAAAACGGTCATTTTGCCAAGACTAGGTAACTTTTCGGTTTAGTTACTCTAACTGGATGGTTAGATGCTAACTAGACTTGCTAAGTAGGACTAAGGTGCAAGAAATGAAACTTAAGGGGCCAAAGTGCAATTATGACAATTTACAATAATTAAAGTAATTCAAGCAATTAAAATTAATAACTTGAATAATAAAAATAACTTTTTATTCATTTAAATTCAGAGTTATTACACACATACATAGAGATATTGAACACTCATTATCCAGACCTAATTTACTAATTCATCTACAAGAAAATGGAATTTCAGGAAACACCACTACTGACCAAGGTCCCCTACTGAGACTTCATACACACGACAAGCACATGCACAATAGATAAAGCACTATAGAGTTGGGAATCTTACAAATGTTAAGCCAATGTGTGCATGATATACAAAATTACATGCTACATAAGGGGCAAGTTTTAGTTGGGCAGAGTATTTCATTGACTTTCCAATTATTACTAGGCTATCAAATGTCCTAAGTTCAACTTTGTTCTACAACACATAAATCGCCCTAGATCTTGTACTGTGAGACAACTTCTCTCTTTTAGTCAATAAGCATCTTTGTTTCCATTTCAGAATCAGAATGGCATAAAACAGAACTAGCATCAGCATCAAATAATCAATAGTCATACTCATATATCCAGAATTCAAGTCCCTGGACTAAGTGATCACTACCAGAATATTTTCCCTTCCTTTTTTTGCGCACACTCATAATCTTTTGTTTGGTCAATGGGATCGTCTGATAGATAAATAACTAATTAGCTCCAATGGTAATCCATGCAACTGCACTCGAATATTTCCCCTGATGCATAATATCATCATTATGCCAAATTAACATGAACAAAAAAACTTCGGACCGCCATCAGATGGCTCCCATATAAGATCATAACATGCACTTATCGCCGTGAACATTACTTCATTATAAGTAGGGTCAAAGTCGCTAGACCAGTGAATTAGTACTAAATAATTCAAATCATCAAGTATTCGCCCAACCATGTCCAAGTTTCACACTTTTCTTAAAACCCCATTGCTCATAAACTGCACAAGGAAAAACAACGAGACTTCCAAGCTCCAGGTGAAACGTTAATAAGTTCATGATCCAACTAACAAGCAACCTCATAATTAAAAATAAAAACACAAAAAAGGCACCACAATGTCCCTGGAGTATTAAATAAAACTAAGTTCTGGTCCTTGCATAAACAAAGCACAAAATGAAGCCTCACCTGCCGCATAGGGTGATCTGTAGTAAGGAAGGTACCAATTGTTTTCCCATACACTTCACAAGTAGACAAGTGAATGAGATGCTTGTTGTTTTCCAAACAGTACTTCACCTCACATAACATAGCATCCAATTCACATCAAAATGCACATTCATCTTCAACTAATGCCAACAACAAAATCAAAAAACTCCACACAACTATCAAGAATCACAACAATTCACCATTAAAGCCATGCGCATTTCATTAATGCTCCGGAATAAAACATCAAGAAAATCAAATGCGCGTACCACGGGTAGAGCATCGATGAAATTGCTGTAAATTGTGTCCAAAGCCCTCGTATTGTATTCCACCGGAGTACA
>BPLS01000514.1:2387941-2403885 GCA_019656275.1 Rhododendron kiyosumense | reverse complement strand
CCCCTTCGAGATTAATAAAAATCTTTGTTTGCCGAGCAAAAAAAAAACAGGTAAGGAAAAGATGTATCCAGACGAAATACCACAATCTTGGTATGAACCTGTGAAACCCACAAAGCCTGTTCTGGAAATTCCAAGGCAGTCTCATGGTGTTACCATTGGGGTTCAACGAAACACTAGGGAAAGGCAGAGTGTGAATCCTCTCTTCGAACCCACACTTGGGGAATGGGAGGATGACACAGAACCGGAATTGGTTTATAAGCCTGAGAGAAGGGGTGAAAACCCATAACACCCTCGGCAAAATGCCCCAATCACCAAAAATCCCCTCACAACAGCTTATGGAAGTCATAAGTCTGCTCGAACTAATGATGCATTTGATAGGATGCAACTACCATCGTATGGAAAGTTTCCTAGAGAGTAACAAGGGGATTTAAACATGGCAAGGGGAGTTTATGAGGATGGTATCATAGGGCCAAAACCTCCCATTGAAAATCAAGAGCAAAACTTCCTCATAGGCAACTCAATACTAAGAGACCAAGTCATGGGTCTCATACAAGAGGTTTGTGGACCTCGAACTCGGGGGGTACAACCTTAAATTTATAGAAAACCATATCCAGAATGGGTAGACACAACGTTCCAAATCCCTAGAGAGTTTAAAATCCCAAATTTTACTTTGTTCTATAGGGATGGGAGATAGTCCTCTATAGAGCATATAGCTAGGTTTTCTGCCAAATGTAAGAATTTGGCTCAAAATGACTTCATGAAGTTGAAGCTATTCCCAAATTCTTTGTCTGGGCCAGCTTTTGCATGGTACACTAACTTACCACCAGAGTCAATAACTGATTGGTTTCAAATGGAAGAAGCATTCCATGCACAGTTCTTTAATGCTGAGCCTGAAGTCTTTATGGCAGACTTGGCTAGGCTGAAGCAGAAACCAGATGAGAAAGTAGCAGATTTCATATCTAGGTTCAAAAGAGCAAAAATCAAGTGCAAACTTCATCTGCCAGAGGCAGAATTCGTGAGATTAGCACAAGATGGTTTAGAAAGAGAGCTTCGTAAGAGGTTTGATTCTACAGAGTTTAGGGACTTTGCAGATCTAACCTATAAAGTGGCTAGATATGAATCACTGCTAGAGGAGGATATGGACAGACATAATTCTTCTTACCCAACATACTATAGGGACCCCAATTACGAGATAGATGCTGCAGAAATTATAGAACATGATCCTTGTGTTTGCGAGCCCTTAATTCAAAAGAATGTGTCTCTAGGGCAGAAGTTCAAACAAAAGGAGATTACTAAAGTATACTCTTTTGATATATCACAAGCTGATGAGATTTTTGATTTCCTGTTAAGAAAGAAAACCATTAAGCTACCTTTGAATGTGAAACTGCCCACAGCAGAAGAAAAGAATGGGAAGACCTATTGCAACTGGCATGACTCTTGGTCTCATTCAACTAAGTCTTGTAATGTTTTTCATGATAGGATTCAAGAACAAATCAAGAAGGGAAGAATCAAATTTCCTGAAAAGGCTATGGGAATTGATATAGTGCCTTTTCCAAAGGTAGAAGAAGTCAACACCAATGTGCCCTCCTCACTAGCTCGAACTGTCAAGAAATATTGGCAGGATAATTAGGCGCCAGTGAACATGAATACTGTTCAATATGGAAGGGGCAAGCCATACGCTGGCCATCCTCGAGGCATGGGAATGAGGCCAAGTCCCTATAGGCGAGCCAATGATGGTTTTTCTTCACAGAAGTTCCCAGGTAATAATCATCTGCCCATGTTAGAAGCCTCATTTTTGGAGTGCCTATGTATAGGATACAGGGCCAACTATCTGGTCTTTAAGGACTTGGACAGAAAGGGCATGAGTTTTTTCCCTAAGGAGATGGGAATGAAGAGAATGGCCCCAGTGCAAGCAAAGCCAAGTGACAGCAAGCCCTGGTTGGCATCAAAGAGAGATGTGCCTACTAGCCCTATCCCAGCTATCCACAGAAGGGAGCTGCTGCCTTCGAAGAAAGCCAACATTGGCCAGACATCAGAGGCCCAGGGAGAAGCCAAACAAGAGGAATTCACGTTGGTCAAAGGAGTTCCTGACTGGTTTCTGAAGCAAGTCAAGCCTGATTTGTTCCAAGGATACAAAGGCTCAAACAGGAATGAGAACAGAACTTTTAAGCCACCAAGTTCGAACTCTGGAAATTGGGTGTTAATTAGGGATCCCAAGTCCCAAATACCATAGATGGTTCCATTGCTCTCAAGAACTCAGAAGAGGAAGCTCCAGAGAAAATATACGCTTTTCCAATTAGGAGAATCCTCAACGGGGGAAGAATCAGGCAGGGGAGCAAGGCCTAATCCACGGTTTGACAGGGTTAAAAGGGACCCAGAAGAGTTTCGAGCTCAGTATCACGTGAGAGAGACTTTGAAGAAAGTAGCCTCTGCCATGCTCGAAGAAGATCTTGATCCACCTTCTCCCAATTCATTGGCCAGTTATCAGTCAGGTTTACTCGAAGCCATGTTGGTAAAGCAAGAAGGGATCGAAGGAAGCTCTTCACCCATGAAACTATCAGCACAAGAAGTTGAAAGCAAGGAAGTTAAGGATACTGAAGCACTTAAAACAGCCAAAGAAATGGCAACAATCCAATTTAGTGGTCAACCAGAAGTGCAAGTTAATATGGTATACCCATACTCTATGGATTTCTTCAAGAATGGCCAGATATTTAAAGGGCAAGGTGATACTTGGTCAAACTTGGGCAAGCCAGATAATTCTGAAGAAACAATGAGTGATGAGGAATTGAACATCATATGCAACAACTGTGGCCTGGAAGAAGTGGCTCAGATTGAAATGGGCGAGAACCTGGTATGTGAAATTGAGCAGAATCAAGAGAGTTTGGAGGTAAGCTCAAAAGAAAGTGCTTGTTTTGTGCCATATTCCATGTCCGACGTCGAATACCCCTTGGTAATAGATTTAAATTATGTGGAAATTTCATATCCATTTAAACTACCTACTAATGCAATGAGACAACATTTGCGTCCATTATATATCACTGCATATTTCGATGGAGTCCCACTTAACAGAATCCTGGTGGATAATGGGGCTGCAGTGAATATTTTGTCTTTCCAAGCCTTAAAAAAGTTAGGAAAAGGAAAAGCAAAATTGATTCCAACCAGCACATCCATTTCAGGATTTACTGGGGAAAGTCAACATGCCAGGGGAATCATCTCCATTAGATTGGCAGTTGGAGGAATAGAAACTGATACTGCTTTCTTTGTAGTTGACACGTATGCTAAATATAATGCTTTATTGGGAAGAGATTGGATTCATGTTAATGGATGTATCCCTTCCTCTATGCATCAGGAATTAATGATTGTTAAGTATGACAAAGGCAAAGAAGTGGGTGTTGAAGGACTCAAAGCTGATCCACATCCATTTAGTGCCACAGCAAATTTTGCTGAAGCAGAAATGTACAAATCAGATGTAGTTTCTTTGAGTGAATTACTGCAAGCAGCCACTTACCCAACCAACGAGATGGAACTGGGAGAATTGGCAGAGCTGAAATCAAAGCTGAAACAAACTGTTGATTATGAATCAGACACCACAAAAGATGACGCTGCTTGGATGTAAATCCAAGGAAGAGGCAGAGGAAGAGGCCAACTCATTGGCTTTGATGAGGTATGTCGCTTTGGGAATCGAACAGAAGATTCAAGAAGACAACATATGGGAAGATGTTATGCAGGAAAATAAGTCTCATGAGAAGGAAACCCAAATTACTTCTCAGGAACATGTTGAATCACAAGACCTGTTGGAAGAAGTAAGGTTAGGGGATGAACAAAACCCCAATCCAGTGTTCATTAATAAACAGCTTGAACTAGGGGTGAGAGCTGGATTAATAGTACTATTGAAAGAAAATAAGGATTGCTTTGCATGGAGTTACAAGGAACTACCTGGATTGGACAGGGAATTGGTGGAGCATAGGTTACCTATCAAGCCACAATTCAAACCTGTGAAATAACCAACCAAGAAGATGAGTCCAAAAACTATTGCAGGTGTCAAAAAGGAGATGCAGAGGCTTCTAGACGCAGGTTTCATTAGAACAGCCAGGTATGTCGAATGGCTATCTAATATGGTTCCAGTCCCTAAAAAGAATGGGACTATCAGGATCTGTGTTGACTTTCGAAACCTAAATACTGTAACCCCTAAAGATGAATACCCAATGCCTAACTTGGATACACTTGTGGACAGTTCAGCTGGCATAAGGTATTATCCATTTTGGATGGGCATTCAGGGTATAATCAAATTTGCATAGCAAGGGAAGATGTGCATAAAACAACATTTGCTTGCCCTGGTAATATTGGTATCTTTGAATGGGTCAAAATGCCATTTGGATTAAAAAATGCTGGAGCCACTTACCAGAGGGCTATGAATGCCGTTTTTCATAATTTGGTTGGAAGTTTTCTTGAGTGTTACATAGATGATATCATTGTAAAATCAAATTCTGATGAGGATCATTTGCAACACTTAGAGAAGGCATTTCAACAAATGAAGCAATATCAGTTGAAATTGAATCCAGAAAAGTGTGCTTTTGGAGTGTCAGCTGGAAAATTTCTAGGGTATTTAGTCCACAACAAAGGAATACAAGTTGACAAGAACAAAGCAAAGGCTATTATTGAAGCCAAACCACCTTCTACAAAGAAATAGTTGCAAAGATTTCTTGGTCAATTAAATTTCCTTCAAAGGTTTATATCTAATACTGTAGGGAAAACTAAAATCTTCTCTTCTTTGTTAAAACTGAAGGAAGGGGAAGAATTCAAGTGGTCCAGGGAGCATGATGAGGCCTTCGAAGCCATCAAGAGGTATCTAGCCAACCCTCCTGTTTTGGAACCTCCCATCAAAGGAAAGCCAGTAAAGTTGTACTTAGCTGCAACACACGACGCAATAGGAGTACTATTGGCTCAAGACAATGAAGATGGCAAGGAAAGAGCAGTTTATTATCTTAGTAGGTTTTTAAACTCCTGTGAATGCAAGTATGCTGTAGTTGAGAAATTGTGTTTACTTTATTTTATGCTTCCAAGAAACTCAGGCATTATATGTTGCCTAGAGTAACTTATGTTATTTCTCAAACTAATGTAATTAAGCACATGCTTTCGAAGCCAGTGCTTAGTGGGAAGATTGGGAAATGGATAGTATCTTTAATTGAGTTCTGTCTTGAATATGTACCTCAAAAATCAGTAAAAGGCCAAGCCTTGGCCAATTTTTTGGCCGATCATCCAAATGAGCATGAGATACCAAAAGCATTGGAAGCCACTATGGTTGAAATTAAGCCATGGAAGTTATGGTTCGATGGGTCAAGAACTGCTCAAATGGCTGGAGTAGGCGTAGTTATGGAATCCCCCCAAGGGTTGAAAACCAAATATGGTTTTCGACTGAATGAGGGACAATGCTCCAATAATCAGGCAGAATATGAAGCATTGATCATAGGATTATAAATTTTATTTAGCTTGAGAGTTAGTGTTGTTGAAGTCTTTGGAGATTCTCAGTTAGTGATAAATCAGCTGAATGGACAATTTAAATGCACCAGTCCAGTATTGATAATTTATTATCAACATGCTAAGAAGCTGATGGATCAATTCTTTATGGTTACTTTGACTTATATACCTAGATTCTTCAATGAAGAAGCTGATGAAATAGCTCAAAGGGCATCTGGTTTCAGAGTTTTGTCAGAAAATGAAAAGGAGTTTTGTCAATTAACTTTGAGAAAATCTCTGCCCATGTTGCAAAACAGAATAACTGGTTTCAAAGTATTGGAAATTAATGTTCCTACTAGTCAAAATGTGGATTGGAGGCAAGCATTGATTGAATATTTAACCAAACCAGATAGTGTTGCAGACAAGGCAACCAGATTGAAAGCAATAAATTATATAATGTACAACAATGAGCTATTTAAGAGAGGGATGGATGGCCTTCTTTTGAAATGCTTAAGCAAGGTGAGTGCCTTTAAAGTAATGGTTGAAGTGCATGAAGGAATTTGTGGAGCACATCAAGCTGGCATAAAAATGAGATGGTTAATAAGGAGGTATGGGTATTATTGGCCTACCATCCTCAAAGATTATATAGATTATGCAAAGGGGTGTCAAGCCTGTCAAAAAACAGGTCCACTCAAGCATTTGCCAGTCACAGATTTGCAATATGTAATAAGGCCATGACCTTTTAGGGGATGGGTTATGGATATGATATCCTCCTTCATTGGAGAAGCATAAATTTATCCTAATAGCTACTGATTATTTCACGAAATGGGTGGAAGCCCAAGTTTATCAGGAGGTCAAACAAACCCATGTCATTGATTTCATAAAAGGGATCATATACAGGTTTGGAAGCTCTCAAACGATAACAGTGGATAATGGTTCCATATTTGAGGGCAAATTGGTAAAGAATTTTGCTAATAACCATGAAATTTCATTAATATATACCAGTACTTATTATGCTCAGTCAAATGGTCAAGCAGAGTCAACCAACAAGATCATTAAGAAGGGGATCCAAAGAATGGTGGATCAGAACCCAGAGGTCTGGCATGATTTGTTACTTGACACATTATGGGCATATAGAAATACAAAAAGGACTAGAACAGGCACTACTCCATTTGCATTAACTTATGGACATGATGCTGTGTTGCCTATGGAGATTACCGTGAGATCCCAAAGGGTAGCATTTCAAAATAATTTAGATACGGGGTCTTATCATCAAGCCATGCACATGGAATTAGAAGATATTGATGAAGCCAGAATAAAAACTTTAAATCAAATCATGTTGCAAAAGACAAGGGTTGCAAGGAGTTATACTAAGAGAGTTGTCCTTTGAAGCTTTGATGAAGGAGATCTTGTGTGGAAGGTTATCCTTCCTATCAGGGATAGGAGAGTTAGAACAGATGGATTAGGGAAGTGGGCGCCAACGTGGCATGGGCCTTTTCAAATCCATAGAGTGTTAAAAGGAGGAGCATACCATTTGAGAAATTTGAATGGTTATGTTCATCGAAGGAAAATAAATGGAAGACATCTTAAAGCGTATATTCCTTCTATATGAGAATCCTTTCGTAAAAGATAGCTTACGAATGATGGGTTTTTCATTTATTTGAATGTATTGATGGTTTTGATGGGGAGTTGGTTATTTTGAACTAGACCCGAAGCAAAATCTGAACTTCAGTTATTGACTGCATAGTGGTATGATGTCGATTGGTTTAATGTTCAAGAACTTTTCTTTGGTGTTCTTTATATGATCATGCTCAACCAAATTATCATGTTAGCGTTCGAAGCCATAAAAGTGTCAAGAGTTGCCAATCAAAGTTTCCATTATATTTATAAAAAAAAAAAAAAAAAAAACATAAGAAAACCCAAATGGGTTTGAAACAGATCCAAGTGGATCTGAACAAAAAAAAGAGAGCTTGCTAAGACCACAAAAATAAACACTCTGGCTCAAAAAACAAAAGTGAAGATCATTGCTGATTCTCATAGTTCCAAAGGAGAATCTTTAAGAAGATCCTCCCTCCGGGGGACTTTTTGCTTCGTGAGCCGAGAGGACGGTTGAAAGATCATCCCAGGTCCTAGCCAAGCAGAGACGTGAAGCTGTCTCCATGCACACGAACTGGCTTCGAAGCTGGTCGACCTCGCTTCGAAGGGCTTGGAGCTCCTTCTGAACCTCCCTTTTGAGCTCTGCGATCATATTGGCTAGGTTAGCCAACTCGCTTGCAAGGTTGACAGAAGGAATAGGTTGATCAATATCCATGGCTGGTTATTGGGCGTGAGGGAGAGTGAGAGAGAGGATACAACGTCCTATTAACATATGGGTTTATTTATACTCAAACGCGTGCAAAGAATCCACTTCAGTGATTACAAGCATTGATGAGTGGAAATACGTAAGGCTCAGAAGACGAAGGGTCTAAGAGCGTTGGACGCCATGCGTTCTGTTAATTAACGATTTGCAACTCACGAAGAGACGACTGAGAAGCCACTGGAAATAAATAAGTTGGATGAATTAATTTAGACCACATTTAATTGGTCTTCGAAATGTCAGCGTGCTTCGGAACGTTGTCAACGTTGTCCATTATTTATTCGAGGATTTCGAAGGAGAAGCCCAATGAGAATAAAATAATAAAAAGAATACTTGTATAGGAAAATTTTCATTTTTCTATATTCTTTGGTTTTCTTTATACTCATTACATCCACGTTAATATTTAGCGTCAAAAGAACAAAGTTAGAACAATAAGGAAGTGCTAAATCACCAGTTCATTGGTCAAAGCTACTACAAAATGCCAGAGATATGAATGAAAATTTTATTCATCACATCTACACAGAAGGTTACAGAAGATTAAATTGAGAAACCTATCTAAGGATTCATCACATTTGCATAAAAGGTTACATTGGGAAACCTATCTAAGGCCTAATAGTATCACAGGGGAGGGTCTCTAGGGATCAACCAACTGAGATACAAAGACTTGAACCAAGCTTCATTGGGACTTGGTTCAAGCTCCCTACAAGCTTTATTGGTAGGGAGATAGAGCTCGAAGCTCCATTGGTAGGTAGATAGGCTTCGAAGACCATTGTCGTTTGATTATTTGGTCTTCGAAGCAACAGCCCGATACAGACACATCATGAGCACTAATGTGTCTATATCTAGGGGCTTTAGGGTTTAAGGGAAATATCATGAGGGCTGATGTGGCTATGTTTTGAAATTTTTCTTCAAAAACGTTGGAGGAGGCTTCATAATGGGTATTTCTTGAAGCCCTACTGGAGAATGTGATTTGGATGTTACTGAAGGAAAGGAAAGCTGAGGAAGAAGATGTTTGTGAGTTTTCCTTTTCCCAGAGATCTCTATTTATATTAGTAAGGTTGGGAGTAGTCATTTATGACTCTTTAAGATACGGTAGGTGAGTAGTTGGCACAGTAAGCTTTTTGAGCAAAGGAAAGTGGGAAACAGTGTTTTATTTAATTACGGGTGTACTTACCCAAAAGAATTGAATAGTTAATGAAAGAATAAAGTACAAGCTGTGTAAAGTTACAAAAAAGAACTTATTACATCACAAATGATAGTTAGTAGTTCTCGAAGAGAACTAGAGTTAGCATCCAAAAGTGAA
Source organism: Rhododendron kiyosumense (assembly GCA_019656275.1). Lineage (NCBI taxonomy): Eukaryota > Viridiplantae > Streptophyta > Magnoliopsida > Ericales > Ericaceae > Rhododendron > Rhododendron kiyosumense. The sequence goes on along the minus strand of BPLS01000514.1, from coordinate 2,394,769 downwards.
GTATGAGCTGCTCTTCTCCTCTGTTCCTCTCCAAGGGAAGGGATAAGCTGTGGAAGCATTGACTCATCCATTAATGCCTCGCCTTTAAGCTCTGAAAAGCCACTAGAAACTTCAGCTATCTCGTCCCTGACCTTCTTCATTTCTTCTTGTAACTGCTGCATCTTCTTATCAAGCTCTGAAAATTTATCTATTCGAGCTTGATAAAAAGATAGACAAGAGGCGGTCTCGAGTGCTTTGGCCTCCAATTTGTTGGCCTTCTCAATGGTTGTGCCAATGCTCTCGGACAAGAAGTGGTTATGAACAATCAATTCATTAAATTGCTTGAGGTGCTCTTGAAGAATTGAATTGATTGAGGAAGGAAGTCCTTGGGAGAGATACAGGGCCTAATAGCATACCTCGAAGTGATAGGTTAAACTATGTTCAATTAAAGTAGGAAGTCCTAGATGATTTAAAGTCCTTAGAAGGCTTTTTAGTATCAGAACTTCTTCCTTTGAAAGAACATGTTTAATCCTAAAGGAAGGCAAGTCAGAAGGTATGGAGGGGCTCAGAAGTTGTTGAACGCTTTCTAGGGGGTTCGAAGAGATAAGAGGAGTGGGATCAGCAATTTGGTTACAAAATTTCTCCAATTCACTTTTGAAAAAAGATATGTCAAAAGCGACTAAAGGTAGGTCAATTGGAGGAGAGGAGGATGAATGCTCTTTTTCAAAAATAGGGACCATTCCTGTCACCTGTATAAATATCATATTTTGAGATTAAGTAGGATAAGAAATAGGAAAGGAAAGGTATGTTTGGGTGGCAAGAATACCTGATCTGAAGAGGAGGTCAAGTTTGAATCTTGTTCCCCAATACTTATGGGAAAATGGCTCTTCGAAGCCAGAGTGGGGTCTATCAGTAGAGGCCCTTCCCATAAAACTGGTAAGGGAATGTGAGGGGAGTCTCTCTTGAAAATTGGAAGTGGCCACACAGTCTTCGAAGGAGCTAATTAGCCATAACCTATGCAAAGGTCGGCTCGGTAAGGAATGACAGCAAAGTTTGCATGTCAACATTCTTTCCAACAATGTCTTTCTTTACAGAAAGAGATTGAATAGGAGATGCCTATAAGAACAAAAGGCAGGTTAGAGTAAACTCTTTCACAATTCGAAGAGATGAGTATTCAGAGGATACCTTGTAGGGGTCATCTTCTGACATTTGTTGAGAAGGCTCTGTCACTTCTGGTTGAAGGCAAGGAGTAAGAATTAGGTCCAGTGCCTCAACAGGGGATGCCATTTGAGCCTACAACGAGATCAACAATGAGTCACAAGCATAAGAGACACGTAAATATGTGTGCATAATCAGAGTATACATTGGCTTACCTCATGGGGGAAAGCAGGTTCCTTTGGGGTTTGAGACCTTTTGGAGTGGCTTCCTTTCCTTTCATAGGAAAGGGTCTCCTTTGCTGATCTTTTTGCACCTGGTTCGAATTCATGAATCAAAATTGTAACTAAGTTCTTTAAAAGGTATTTATCATGAATGAAGAAGGAATTTACCCCTAGAGACCAGGATCTCTGTGTCAGTCTCTGTTTCTTCATCACTGGAAGAAACCTGAGGACCACGCCTTCCGGTGGTTCTGGTTCTCTTCGAAGCTGAAAGAAAGGGGATGAGGAGGTGACTCAGATAAATAATGCTAGAGATAAAGGATAATTAGAAGGAAAGAAACCAACCTGGAGGTTCAGCTGAGGGCTCGAGATAGTGCTTGGTTGGAATCACTTCTTTGGGCTGAGAAGCAATTTTTCTCTTCTTCGAATCACCTTCCGAGGAAGAGGTAGCACCTGCAGTGTTGGATGTAATTAGATTTGGTTTCAACAAAAGGGAAGTTACGTTCAGAGACAAGTACCTCTTTTTTGTGTAACCCTCAAGGATTGCTTTCTTGGTGGAGAAGGAGGGATGATCATTGCAATGGGAGAGGCTTTGACTGGAGTCAATTCTTGTTCAACTTCACCTCCAGCAATGTCTTCGATCCCTCCAGCCAGTCCAAATTCGTTGTCTGAGGAAAAGGAGGACGAGTCATTCTGTCCCTTATGCCCAAATTCAGACTTCTCAAACCCAATGTGGTCCAGAAACCTTTTATAAGGGCTACACCCTAGGAGGAAGGAGCAATTGGAATGCCACCAATTGTCAAATGCAAGGGTGGTGCGCACTTCAGGTTCCCTGAACTCCTAGATAACTGTCCTCCTCAATGCATGTCTGGCTTGGGCAAGCCCCGTCAGGAAATGCTCGGTCAAAATGAGTGATCGTTCAGACATACAATCATTGGCAGAACCACAGTATGGGGTGGGTATGCCTTGAACGAAATCAAGCTGCCTAGCAAATTGTGCAGGGCAGTATACCTCTACATGTGCTATGGATTTGGAGGGGTTCGACGAGGATATGAAGATCTCTCTGCCCGTGAGAATGTTGCTCCATGCTTGGAGGGCTCGAGAGGATTTTCCTTGTCTATCTGCCAGAATCTCAAAAAGCCATGCTGACCCAACAGGAGTTGGGAATGGATTGGGCCATTCCCTGTCTGAGGCAAGTCCAGCAAAGAGGCACAGGTAGTACACCAAGGTCTGAGTTGCACCATCCACTGGGTGAATATAGTTGTCCCCATGGACATTGGGCGTCTTGGTGGTGCCAGCAGGTGATGTGGGTGCTTTGAAGGGACCCAGCTCAGGGAAGTATGCATGGAGCCACAGTTGAATAAACCATTGTGGCCCTCCCTGAGAGTAGTTCAAACCCTTCTGGTAGAAGTCAGACCCAATCTTGTATACGTGGCCGAGGAAGTAGGAGGCGAAGTCAAACTCTTCACCTCTAGAAAGTGCCAGTGCTAACGGTATGAATTCACTCATCACCCTTTTTCCAGAATGGCAGAGGATATGCTTGCAGAGGGTATAGAGTATGTAGGCAAAAAACTCGGTCTCGGACACCTCCCCTGTTAATTTTCTTTCCCTGTTGTAAAAGTGAGAAAAAGCTCCATTTGTGGCGGTCAAACAAGCGAAGCCCTCGGGAGGAGTGTATTCTTTGGTAGGGTCAAATTGAGGGCCATATGGAATGAGCCCCAGCATTTGAGTGACATCTAGGACTGTGGGTGCCATCATGCCACAGTTAAATCTGAAGAAATTGAAGGATGGGTCCCAAAAGGCCAAGGCGGCCTGAATCAAAGAAGGGTTTTGTGGGACCCCCCTTCGAAGGAGGGTAATAATATTTTTCAAACCCACCTTCTCTAAATCACTCGATTTCGCAGCCAACATGCGAGTGGTCCATATTTTCCAATCCTTATCCAATGTGGGCCAACAGGGGAAGGATTTCCTTGTAAAATTTTGCCAATCGAGGCCTGAGCAGGCTCGAATATCGACATCTCCCAATCGAGGGTAGTAAAGGGAGATGGAGGTAGGAATTTCCCCTATGAGTTGAGGGCCTAAAATGAAAGTACCTTCTTCTTTAGGGTTTGGGATAAAGACTCTGGCGTCAAGATAGGACTTATCAGTCGATCCTTGGGCTTTTCCTGACACGAACCGCCTCAATGCCAGAGAAGGAGTAGGGTGTTCTGTGGCTGGATTGCTGGAAGAAGCCATTGATTTGAGCAGAGAAGGAGAGAAGGAAGGGTTCGGTTCTTGAGAGGTTTTGAGAAGACTTGAATTTCTGAGAGGACTTGAATGCGTAGAGCGTAAGGGGTGATTTTGAATCATTTCCGCTTTTATACTTCTGCAGGTGGGCCAGGCCTGTAGTGGGCCCACATTTTTTGGGGTCCGCTGATGTTTCTTTATTAACTTTAGAGGAAATTGAATTGGGGTTGTTGGAATTGTTATTATTTTAACAATATTTCCAAGTCCAGTGTATTGTTAACAGAGGAAATTTCATTAAAAAAACTATTGGATAACAGAAATGGAACTTGCGTATTTACAAAAAAAAAAAACAACAAAACAAGAGAAATGCTAGTTCCTTAAAAAAAAAAAAGTACAAATTAGTCCTTCGGAGGGCCTGAGTGCTGAGGAATTGCTTTCTTGTTCTCAAAGTAATGAGGAAAAGACTAAGTAATAAGGCTGTGAAACTTGTTCCAAGCAAATTGGAGGAATTTCAGTTCCATTTTCCTCATACCTTCTTTGGCATCTGATTCCAATTTTTTCTCCAACAGAGGCCTAAAGCGAAGCACCAAAGCTTTGGCCTTCCTTCGAAGTTGAGCCTCCTTTGTTGGACGCTTCACTTGTTGCCTTTTGAAGCGCCTTCGAAGCTTCTTGTCTGCATGGCCAGGCACCACTTCGAAGGACTCAGTGGTAAAGTTTTGGATTTGATCATGCAGTTTCTCAATCCTTTCTTTAGCAATAGCATAGTCTTGAAGGATTTGATCGAAGCAATACGCAATAGTATTGGCTTCGAGCCATGACTTGATCACTGGTAGGAAGTCCAAGAAGCAGTGAATTTGATAGGAAACTGCGGAAGGAATGGAACATAGCACCAGTGTTTCACAAGCCCATTTAAAATTGGTTAGTGGAACTTGTTCTTCTAGGATGTGAATATCCAGGAAGGAGAAAGCTGCAAGAAGCTGCAGAGCTTTACTCTTGTCAGCAGGGTAGATGGAATAACCATATTGCCATTGGAAGTGAGGGGTGTTGATGGCAAAGTTATTCACCTCATTAAACCAGTCAGGCTCTTCAGGATGGGGAACCAGCTTATTGGTCTCTTCGAAGTCCGCTGGGAAATGTGGGGTTTGCACCTCTGTGAGCCAAAGGGATTTTTGGGCTTGGGCCATGCGTTTAAAGTCACAGTAAGGGGCAGGCCCAAGATAATTTTCCTCCTGTTTTAGGAAAGGAGAAAATTTGAGAGAGGAATAGATGGATTCAAGCATGCCCATGTGAACGGTGTCGTTACCGCTCAAAGGCAAGAATTGGCTTGCAAACAGGGTTCGAAAGTGATGGAATTTGTTGGGTGTGGGGTCAGGTTGGTCGAACTTGACCAGGATAGTACCAGTGTTGGTATTAACGGAGTCTTCCTCCCATGAGCCCCAGTTGGACCCATCAAATGAATTTGAACGGGTCAAAGAGGAATCCCAACCCGTGGGAGATGGGTTGGGGGTATGGAATGTTCGATCAGAGAGAATTTTGCCTGCCAACATTCGAGGAGAATTTGGAGGAGACATTTGGGGAGAGTGAGATTGATGATCGAGGTTATTTAGGATAAGATTGATTTCTGGAAGAGAGTCCATAAACGTAAGACTTCTTAGCAGAGAAGACTCGAATTCGAAGGGGTTTATGAGGGGTAATGTGATTCGTTAAACCCTATCATTAACTGCCATTTATAGAAAAATTATTGTAGCTATCTTTGAGAAGCTCAATAGACGTGCATGGGAATGAAATCCTATCATGCTTCGTGCGTCCGAATTTGAAGTGACATGGGCAGAGAACGTGTGCCATTAACATTTATTTAGCCTAAATAAAATGTTAATGCGGGAGGTGTGTTTACATCCTAAAAAGTACCACCCAATGAGAAAATTACACGTGGCACCGAATGATGCGGTGGCCATACAAAACATGTCCCAATTGAGTACCAATTACAGGGGATCACGGGATTTAAGGAGGACGTTGTTTTAATGATAAATGGTGCCGTTTTGGTTTGAACCGATGTCGTTTGGGTAACAATTAAATGATGGTTTAAAAAGTGATTGGATTTAACCGTTGATTGAAGCTTTAGGATCATCAAACAGTATCATCACTGCCTTAGTTTATAACTGAAATTAGATGCAATTGCAGGGAATCATTTGGGAAGCCAGATGTGTTGCATTAATTCACGTTGCTTGAAAATAGGGAGACCACGATCCAGGAAGTGGCTAGGAACACCATTATCGAAGCATACAGGGGAAGAAAGAATTCTGGAAATATCAATGTAACCATTCTAAGACCCCTCTCAACCGTATTGTGTGGCCAACGTGGGCATCAATTGAAGACGTGGAGATCGAAGGCAAGCTCAGCGTCTATAAATAGAAGAGTAAAGCAAAGAGAGAGGTCCCCCACAAAATTTCATATCATCTGACAATTCATACAAAATGATTGCTCAGAGATCTATCTTAGATTAGTTTTTTAGTTTAGAATAGGATATTTTTGTAAGTTGAAGGCTTATTTGCATGTAAGATTATTTTTTGATTAAATTCAAGTTCTCTTATTTTCTTGTAAGTTTTTTCTTACCAAAGAATAGTCGTTTGTAAGTCCACTTTTGATTAAATTCAGTGTGCTTATATTTCTGCGTTTTTCTTGAAAGAGTCTTAAGAGTATTTGTATACAAATTTATCTTTGATTAAATTCAGGTTTGTTTGTGTTCAATCATCTTTTCTGATTCGAAGCGCGTCAATCTTTTATTTGGTTGATACCTTAAGGAAAAATCCTCTTAGTTGAGGTAATTGAACGGATAACACAATTGCCTGATTTAAATTAGTTGTTTCAAATCAATTTGAAAGAGTAATTTCTTATTTGAAATTATTTCTTTTCTGGCACGTCCGCACACAATCATTTGCCATTTGATTGAGCTAATTCAGCCCAAACACGGTGGTACCGCTGGTGCTCGATTGGTGAAGGCAGTGGCCTTGAATCACGCCATTCCTGGGCTCTCCTCTCTTCGTGTGTGTTTCTATGTGTGTGTATGAGAGAGAGAGAGAGAGAGAGAGAGAGAGAGAGAGAGAGAGGGACGTTGGTGAGATTGGAGAAATTGGAATTGCAGAGTAGGTATGAAATTGGAGAGAAGGGATTTGATTTTGGCGTCTTAATTTTGGGGGAACGCTATAATCGAGTTAATGGAGCGCTGTCAAAAGAGTTCCACTTCCCT
>BPLS01000514.1:2334558-2387541 GCA_019656275.1 Rhododendron kiyosumense | reverse complement strand
TTAGATACATTTGGTGTGATTTGTAATTTATTTTGGAAAGATAACTGTATTAGGTGTGGGTTACTCGCTGGAAAAGAAAACTAGTTTCATTTTATTTTTTAATGGCAGAACTTGTTTCCTGCATGGTTGTCACTTTGCCTCTTGTATGAGAGAGATAGAGAGAATGATGCTATGTATAAGCTCCTATAAAATGGAAGCCCCGTGGAAATGGAGTAGCTTTCTTTCTTTTAGTGCCCATGAATGAATAACTTACTTCTTTAACAAAAGTTCCTCACTAATAGTGTGGTGGATTTGCCTCTAAAAATTTTGATGTGTGGAGTTCTACTTTTCAATTTAAGTTCTGTATACTTCACTGTCAGAATTGAGTGTGTAAGTTTTGTATCATATTGTTGAAGTTGTCGAAAAATTCTCACCCGAAGTGGTAAAAAGGTACTATAAGCATTACACCCCAGGAAGTGTTAACCTTTTCACAAGCCTCAACATTACATACTTCATTAAATTGACCACTTGAATGAACAGTCAATTTTAATTTATGGCTTTATGCAGTTGCATGGTTGGGAGGGATAGGAACCTGTTTTTAGGAGAAAATCTTGTTGACAGACAAATATGTTGTCGAACTACTATGAGACTTGTCCCTGGTCACTCGATCATTATCAACCTTAACAATTTTGTTCTTGTAAAAAAATCTAGTAGAGGCTTAGCAAAGAGAAAAAAGGAAGAAGACAGGGAGAAAGGAATTTGTTCCTTCATTTGTGCCAACATATCAAACATTGAAATGCCAAACTCAAAGACATTACACAAACCAGTCTACACAACCACCAAACAGCTATATCCCCTGTTTTCCAGATTGTAAATAGCACAGTTCCAACTCCACTAACATTCAAGAATACAAAAAATTCCACCACACTGCAAAGAGGTCAACAAAGGCAGTGAAAATCCCATTACAAAACCAACATCTCCAAGTGGTCTACAAGGGCAGTCAACCTCTCCTTGCCATTTCCTCCATCTCTATCTCCGCACGTCGCCATCTTGTCAACCTCGCATTTTCCCATCCTGAAACACAACTAACTCATAATATGAACAAAACTACAAAAATAAAGACCACAAGTATATGCACACAACCCCTTTTTTTATAAACACTTACATTCATCATTGTTGGACATGTCGTCGTCGTTGTCGTCGTCGTCCAACCCAACATCTTGCGAAGAGCTAAGAAAAAAAGATGACAATTAAAACTTAAACAAGTAAACAAATAAATTGAAATTACAAATGAACAAAGTTAGATGCATAGACGTACATGTTAAGAAGTTTTGGACAATTTCTTTTGTCGTGCGACTGCCCTGTTAACCCATAACCATGACATTTCCTGCTCTTCTTGACAGCCTTCTCTTTTCCTCCTTTCAATCGTTTACCACAACCCTTTGCCCTAACTTGGAGTGGTTCTTTAAAACTATGTTGGCTTCCATGAGAAATACGCATTTCGATACCACTCGCTAGACGTGGTTCACGAGAACTCCTCAATACTGTTAGTTCATCATTCGCGAGTAATAGGTGCTTGGATACCACTGCAGTTCCTTCCTCATCCAGTACACCCTCTTCAATCACATTACAAGCTAGTTGGAAGGGACCCTGACGCCTTACTAATACCGAACGGTCGCATATTTCTTTCCCAACACTACCAAAGTCATCCATAACTCTACTCACTTTTGCTTATTTTGTCCACCTCCGCAAGATGTACTTAGTAGGCAATTCCTTAAATTGCTTTCTACTAAAGTAAGCCAACATGTGTCGACATGGAATTCTGTCAAAGTTAAACATCTTACAACTACAACTAACAAGGTTTGATGACTTTTCTACTAAGATCTCTCGGCTTCTCAACCCTTCCATATCCAGCCTCTGAACATTCCACAAACACCTATGTTCATCCTCATGTCTTAACGTTACCACATACGCATTAATTTGAAAGATTTCCTCTTGAAACATATAAAATATGCTCTACGTATATATTTCACTCATTCCCTTTTTCATGAACGATGAGGTTTTCAAGACAGGCTTCTCATTTACATCTTTGTGATCCAAATTCAATTCATTATGTCGTATACATGACAATGCCCTTTCAAACCGCAACACAAAATCCAACATTGTAATTTCTTTAGACAGGTATCTCTTAAAGAATGCATGAGAAATTTCAGCTCTTTGGCTACTTGTCATGTGGACAAAAAAAATGTGTTTCGTATATGCAGGAACCCATTTGTCACGAATTTCATACATAGACTGTAACCATTCATTGTCGGACAAGTTAGATTTTGTTACAATATCTTCCCATCTTCTATCAAACTCTTCAAGGCTCTCTGAATTCCATATACATCTTTTGAAAGCATCATAATGTTCTTTATAAGATAATGCACTGATCTTTGAAGAAAATTTACTCACAATGTGCCAAATGCAATATCTATGGTGCGTATTTGGAAGAACATTAGCAAATCCTTTTGTCATTGCCAGATCCTGATCAGTTATGATCATTTTGGGCGGGTCTCCTGGCATTGAAGCCATTCTTTAAAAAGCCACTCAAAAGAATCACTCAATTCATTACACAAGAATCCACAACCGAAAAGCGTAGTTTGCCTATGGTGATTAACTCCTAATATAGGAGCAAAGATCATAGAATATCGGTTTGTATTGTAGGTTGTATCAAATACCACCACATCCCCAAAATATTGATACGACTTTCTACATGTGGCATCTGCCTAAAAACAATGACTCATCCTCCCCTCATCATCTTTCTCCATTGTAAAATAAAAACTGGGATTCTTTTGTTGTTCGGTCTCAAAATACTCGTACAACATGTCGGCGTCATATTCATCTAAACAATTCCTCTCATCTCTATTTTTGTTATAAAAATCTCGTGGTAAAAATCCAACATTTTCAAGACCCCCGGCTTGCAACTCCAAAATACTCATTTGTTGATGGTATGGCACATTTGCAGTAGCGAGATGTTTTGTTAAAGATTTTTGTGCATCGAAAATGCGACGATGAGATTTCAACAAATGTGTCTTCCTTGGGGTCGTAAGAAAGTGGCTATGACCCTCCAGAAAGTTGGAGACAACAAACCCTTTAGCTAACCGGGCTCTCACAACAACTAATTTTGCACCACATTTCTCTCTAGTCAAACCCCGACGACGTGTAGTGGTGGCCTTAGAAATTCTCCTTTCCCCTTCTTTGAAACAAACATAATCCTTCCTACTGGTGTCACCATTCTTATCTGTCTTGCTTGAATTAATTCGCACACTAAATCCAGCATGAAATGCATAATTGTTGTAGAAGGAATACACATAGTCTAAGTTGCGAAATTGTTGGTTAAGTCTCGGTATTAGTTCATTTTTAACTTGAGGGGTGTAAAGTTGACAAGAATTAGTAGACTCTTCACACAGTTGAGATGATGACGGTGAAACTAGTTGTACATCATCCAAAGTCTACGTTCTAAAAACCAAAAGCAGAATCAATAACTATACCAATTCATTTCTTATGCCTATCTATATCTATATAAGTAGAGCAGGAGAGACAGATACCTTGGTGGTGGTGGTCGAAACAACGGGGTTGGATTGATGCTCACACTATCTTCTTCTTCCATTTCTTTTCAATCTGCAACACAACCATGATATTAGGGAAAAATTGGGTAGCCAGTGAGTTTTCTTTATTGTTGCAACACAAAATTGGGACCCCATATATTTTCTAGTTCGAACCCTAATTTCAGGTACGAATTAGTCATTCAAAAAAAGCCATACTTTTGGATAAGCCCTAATTTCTGGTTTGAACAAAAAAAAAAGGACCTAATTAGCAGAAAACACAGATGGGGGAGAGAGAGAGTTGGAATTTCTGGTCTGAACCAACAAAAGCACCATCTCTGTTCCCTTGTTTTTCCCATTTCATAAAGTCTACTGATAAAACGTGAGCTTAAATTAACATTGGCGAATTCCAAACAGATTAACATTGGTCGTGGATTAGTCCATATTTCCCATGATTAAATAGCAGAAGTGATTGTGTGAATCACTCGAGCCTTTCTTTTACCCTAATCGAGCAAAAGAAAAAAAAATCCTAATTTTGAGTAACAGAAAAACAGCCCTAATTTTTGGATTCAATCAAAAAACCCCTAATCAGTGAACAACAATAAAAAAAAGCCCTAATTTTTGGGTTTCGAGATTCTTGGGATTCACACACGGGGTTCATCTGAAAAGCCCAAATCAACATGGAAAAAGCCCTAATCGATAAGGGCGAGAGAGAGAGAGAGAGTCATATTTTTGGTTCGAACAGAAAAAATTGAGATCTGTAGAGATAATCTGAGATTAGATCGACAGAGAAAGAGAGAGAGATAGAAAGTGAGAGAAATACCTTGCCGTGTTCGCCATAGTCGTCGTGCGTCGGGCTTGGGTCTGGTTCGTCGCCGAGAATGGAGCTCTGGTTCGTCGTTCTTAGAAGAAATCGCCCCCTCCTCTTCTCTCTCTCTTTACGCGTCTGAAGAAAAGAAAAAATGAGTTGGGTGTTGATTTGGTGCGTGGGTGTTGGGGTATTACCTTTAGAAGTCGAGAGATCCATTTTTATTTCCCAGCCGTTGGATTAAATCCAACGGCTTAGATGGGAGGTGCGGATGGGAGCTTGGGTCAGGGCTGCCTGACCAGAACAGGACTATATATATATATATATAATGTAAACTTGACTCCATTAATCCTAGTAGACTATCACTGTAAACTGTGAATCTACTGTCCCTTAAGGATAATAGGACTGAGGAATTTAATCTCAATTAACATTACCACCTACTTATAAAATAAGTCAAAAAATGAACCAATTAAAATTTTTACAGGAAGAAATTCGATACAAAAAAATTGAAGAACAACTCACCAATAAACTCCTTAGTCAACAAATTGAAGATTTTAATAAAAGATTAAAAGAGGACAAGTACCCAAAACCATTTCCTGGAGTGATATCCAGTTGGCTTAGTGAAAATGAATGACCAAAGGGGGTAGTAAAAGCTGTCTTATATCTATCATCGGGGTGTAACTGGATTTGCCAAAATCCACTTTTTAAATCAAATTTTGAAAAGATTACTGCTTTACTTAATCTATTAATTAAATCTTTTTTATTTGGAATTGAATACCTGATCCATTCTAACACATTGTTTAATGGTTAATAATTTATGACTAACCTAGGTACTCCTCTTTCTATATATATATATATAGAAGATTAAGGTATATGTTACGCAGGGTATGTGTCTATCATGATAATTTAGGGTTAAAATACTAATTAAGAAATCTTTATGGTTAAAATACTAAAAGAAGATTCTGTAGGATTAAACACAATGAATAGATTATTTAAGTGTAGTTTCTTCAGCCAGTTCTTCAATGGCTTCTCTATCTGAGTTAGCGGACATAGTCAACCAAGAAGAACATGAGTATCAAGATTTAGATACAGGATTAGGAAATTGGAATATACCTAAAATCCCAATAAAAGAAATTTACAAGTCAAGTTTTTTAGATGATACTTTTCGTACTGATCAAGTTGCTAAAATTGCTGAACATGTTTATGCCATTACTAAACAAGAAGAGAGATGTTCTCTCCTTAGTCAACAATCAATCAAACGTCACCTTGAACGAGAATATAATTATATTCACGTAGGATTAATACAAGTTGCTATTAAACCATTAACAAGAAGAGTATTAAATTCCTCAGTCCTATTATCCTTAAGAGACAGTAGATTCACAGTTTACAATGATAGTCTACTAGGATTAATGGAGTTAAGTTTACATAATGGTCCAGTTTATTTTAACTGTTACCCCAATTTACTCCTTAGTTTAAAAGATAAAAATATTTTGAAAGCATTAATTTTAAATATTCAAACTGCCGAAGCAATTACTCAAATGCTTGAAGGTAGTCAATCAATTGCATTAATTTACCGTATTTACTATAAATGTATGAAAACTAATTTAAATATTCATGCATTAGTCAAAAGTCCCAAGGATAAAACTTTACTTATACAAAGTAGCACAAATGCTAATGTACAAGTACCTAAAACCATTTCTTGGAGTGATATCCAGTTACCAGCCAGTTGGCTTAGTGAAAATGAGAGTTTCCCACAGAAACTCCAAAATGACATAATTGATCTAGATTATATTCAACAATACCTAGATGGTACAGTTAAGATAAGTTTTGATCAACAAAGAGTAAACTCTCCTCTGAGAATTAGAGAATTAAGTCGATCCAATAGCTCAGTAGCTATTGATAGGTCAAATAGTTCAACTACTATGCCTAGAAAAGATAAAAATTTAATTGATCCCAGTATTAAATTAAAAGGTGTTGAATCAAGTTCACAAATTAGTAAACCTTGTTATTCTACACAGTCAAAATTTGAGGATGAAGACACCTCTCAAGGGTCTCCAACTCAAACAGATTTTGAAGAACCCACTGATCCAACTTTACTAGTTTTAAATAAACCTTTTGAAATAAATTTTGATAAATTATATTTTGAATTTAAGTCAAAAGAAAACAAACAAAAAAGAAAAAAATTATTTTGCTAAATATTCATCTAGTAAACAAGATAAAATTTTAGCTCATTGGGAAACATTTATGGAAGAATCCAGAACTGAAATTTGTTTTTTCGACTACTTAGAAACATATTTCAAAAAAGTCAACAATATTGAAAAAGTTAAAAAGAAAAGGTCGAGCCAGCCTGTTCTACCCACAGGACACCCTCCTTTAAATCCCATCACTATTAGTGATACCCCATCATCTAACAATAGTAAATTAGAAATCGAGTAATTTAAAAAATTAAATGTAATCACCAAAAATTTACCAGAAGAATAATTATTAATTGACCTAATCAGTAAAATAGATGATTCTGAGTTAAAGCAGAAATATATTAGTCGCCTTCAGCAGATTTTACTTCAAAAATCTCATTCCAATACATCATCAGAAAATTCTGGTAAAAGATTAAACAAAGTCCACACTGAAGTCACTTTGCAAGATTTAAAGCAAGAAGCTAATCTTATTAAAAAAGATATTACCAAACTAAATAAGTCAATTGCATTAATTCCTCAAAATCACCAGACATCTGATCAACAAGAATACTACCAACAATGGTATGCCAAAGTCAAATTAATAATCCATGATTATCAAATTGAAATCCCTGCCCTCATTGATACAGGCGCAGACTTAAATTGTATTCAAGAAGGTATAGTACCTACTATGTACTATCACAAAACAACAGAACAATTAAGCTCTGCTAATGGTAGCAAAATGGTAATCAATTACAAGTTACCCAAAGTCCATGTTTGTCAAGATAAAATTTGTTTTAAGACTTCTTTTGATCTAGTTCAAGATTTATCTGACAAAGTAATTCTGGGTATCCCTTTTATCTATTTACTTTATCCTTTTACAACTACTGAAGAAGGAATTACTACTAAACCTTTTGGTCAACAGGTAATGTTCAAATTCTTAACACCACCAGAACAAAGAAAATTGAAACAATTAACATTACCACCTACTTATAAAATAAGTCAAAATATGAACCAATTAAAATTTTTGCAGGAAGAAATTAGATACAAAAAAATTGAAGAACAACTCACCAATAAACTCCTTAGTCAACAAATTGAAGATTTTAATAAAAGATTAAAAGAGGAAGTTTGTTCTAATCTTCCCAGTGCTTTTTGACATAGAAAGAAACATATAGTAACTCTACCATACATAAAGGATTTTAATGAAGCCCAAATCCCAACAAAGTCAAGGCCTATTCAAATGAACCCTGAAGTTATGGAAACCTGCAAAAAAGAAATAAATGATTTACTTAGTAACAATATTATTAGAAAAAGTAAATCACCATGGTCATGTCCAGCTTTTTATGTTAACAAAAATGCTGAAAAAGAAAGAGGAGTATCAAGGTTAGTCATAAATTATAAACCATTAAACAATGTGTTAGAATGGATTAGATATCCAATTCCAAATAAAAAGATTTAATTAATAGATTAAGTAAAACAGTAATCTTTTCAAAATTCGATTTAAAAAGCGGGTTTTGGCAAATCCAGTTACACCCCGATGATAGATATAAGACAGCTTTTACTACCCCCTTTGGTCATTATGAATGGAATGTAATGCCTTTTGGATTAAAAAATGCTCCCAGTGAATTTCAAAATATAATGAATGAAATATTTAACCAATTCAGTCATTTTATCATAGTATATATAGATGATGTTCTCATCTTTTCTAACTCAATTGAAGAGCATTGGAAACATTTAGAATCATTTATTAAAACTATTAAACATAATGGATTAGTCATTTCTGCTCCCAAGATTAAATTATTCCAAACAAAAGTAAGATTTCTAGGTTATGATATTCACCAATCAACTATAGTACCAATCAGTAGAGCCATTCAATTTGCTGATAAATTTCAAGATGAAATTATTGACAAAAATCAATTACAAAGATTTTTAGGATCCCTAAATTACATAGCAGAATTTTATAAGGACCTTAGAAAAACTTGTCAGCCGTTATTTGAGCGTTTGAGGGATAATCCCCCTCCTTGGTCACCAGTACACACCTCCATAGTCAAGCAAGTCAAAACATATGTAAAAACATTACCATGTCTAGGTATTCCTACAGTCAATTCTTTTAAGATTATTCAAACTGATGCCTCTGATATAGGATATGGTGGTATCCTCCTACAGAAAGTCAATCCTACTTCCCCTGAGCAAATTGTCCGATTCCATTCTGGTCTATGGAATAAAACACAGAGCAATTACAGTACTATTAAAAAAGAAATTTTATCATTAGTTTTATGTGTTTCAAAATTTCAAGATGATATATTAAACCAAAAATTCCTAGTCAGAATTGATTGCAAAAGTGCAAAGTATGTTTTAGAAAAAGATGTTAAAAATATTGCTAGTAAACAAATCTTTGCTAGATGGCAGTCAATTTTAAGTATTTTTTATTTTGATATTGAATATATTAAAGGAGATCAAAATTCCATTCCAGATTTTCTTACTAGAGAATTTTTATTTAGCACGACATAAAATTACTTTCCAGCTATTAAAAATTGTTTTCTCAGCAGCATTCATTGTATTTAACATTAAATTCATTTGCAGTTTAGTCATGGCAGAGAGAAGCAAGAAACCTACCTCCACTACAAAAAACCAACTTGCACTTCCCCCAACTGATTGTGGAAACAGGTACCAAGTTCTTGAGCAAGTACCCAAAACTAGTTACAGTTCTGCATTAGTACATGCTCCCTCACCTAGTCAAAATATTACACCACCTAATTCCAACCTTCATGCTGATCCCTTTTCCTCGACTCAAGCCATTCAACCTAGTCAACGAAGATTCCCTTACCCAGCAAGAACTACAGAATATGTTCTCAAATCAGTCACCACTAATCTCTTCTCCATTGAACCAGTCCACAAAAATATTCAAAACCCAGCTGAACTAGTCAAAGCCTTTTTCCCTCCAGGATGGCATTTCATCCTTGCTCACCCAGCTAAAACCCTTTCTTTTTACAAGGACATCCTTCTTCACCACAAATCAATTCTGATAAAACCCATTAATGACAGAGTCAATCCAACTAAAGTCATTTACCATTCCCTCTATATTCACAACATAATCAGCCTGGAAGAATGGGGCCACCCATCACTACTCAGAGATCTTCCAAATCATCCCATTCAATATAATTATTATGATTATATTGATGCATGGTTCAAAGTCATCCTCCATGAGAATGAGTCTTTTACTCACTCCTGGTTCTTTTCGTTTGATCATAAATTCAAATCAGTAATTCCATCTTGGTTCTCCCGCTGGTGGCACCAAAATGGAGCCATTCCAGACATTTTACCCAGTGAACTCATGGACCAAGTAAATTACTTTTCCACTATGTACCCAGTCAATACTCACACAAGTCAATTTCCAGTGCTACTGTTATTTATGGCAAAATACAAAGTTCCATGGATCTTCAAATGGAAATATGGTATCAATAACACGATAGTCAATCGCCAGTATTTGGTAAAATGGTGGGATGCATACAAGCATCAACGCGTTATTGATCAAGTCAAAGAAGAATTCCCCGTCAAAGTTCCAACACCAGTCAAAATTCCAGCTATACAGGTTCAAGTTCCACAGATTCAACCAAGTTCACCTACATTTTCTACTATTAGACTTGGAAGTCCAACACCAAGCTCTTCTAAGCCTTCGAAATCCAAGTCAAAAACCAAGTGCTCCCAATTATTAATGTTAGCACAACAGTTAATTGCTCAAGCCAGTCAAGAAGAAGATGATGATCTGAAGAGTCAGCTACAGCAACATCTCACAGGAATCCATGTGGGATAGCTTTCCAAGATGCCCAGGACCCATTTGCCTGAAGTCATTATTTCTACTTTTAGCCCCACCAGCACCAAAAGTAGAGACAGTCACAGTCAAGAGAAGTAATCATTTCTACTTTGGGCCCCACCAGTACCGAAAGTAGAAACAGTAACCCACTTTATTTATTGTATTCACGTGAATTTACTGTTTAATGTTTGTAATTTCTCTGATCCTTATTCTATAAAAGGATCCGAGAAGCCAGTTAGGAGGCAGAACAGAATAGAACACAACAGACCACAATAGTCTGAAGTGATAGAGTAAAAGAGAGGAGAGAAAACGAGAGAGCTTTTAGAGAGAGAAATTCTCCTACCACTTCCCCTGTTCCTCTTCCTCTGTAGTAAACCCAGTTATTGATGAGTATCAATATACTCCAGCAACCCTTATAACCCAGTAAACTGCCATGTACTATTTCTGATTCAGCAATTGAATTCAGATTGTTTTAGTAAGTAATTTATTTAATTTTGTTGTTCAAATTACTAGTAAAGCTATTCTATAAAATTATAGAGCTATTATATACTTGAATTATTCATTGTTCATTTACAGATTCAAATTTACTATTCATTTTTCATTTACAGATTCAAATTTACTATTCATCACTATTCACGTGTCACTATTCACACACACTATTCACGTGTCACTATTCATTCACAAAGTTACTATTCATAGTACTGTTCATTACTATTCACGTCACAATTCACTCACGAAATTACTATTCATCCATCACTATTCATCATAGGTACCATAGGTTTTGTTTTGATTCTTTTGATAGGTTTTGTTTGATTCTTTTGATATTTCCACCTCTGTCTTTATCACTCTGACCCACATGTTCTTCCCTCTTGTCCATGCTTCCGCGCCCCCCCTTATGGTTATGTGTGTGTGTGTGTGTATATATAGAGCTCTTCTAATGCGGGAGCCCGCATTCAAGCAAGTTGTGAACCACACAATTTCTCCCCTTTTCCGATTGAATTTTGATGATCCGAGCCATTCAATGTGTTCAGAATGTGATTTTAAGGGTACCCGCGAGAAATTGGGAAAAGAAATGACCGGGAAGGGCTTGATTTGAGCAGTTTTTATTTGAATCGTTCAATAAAAAATAAACAAAAACTGCTCGGATGAAGCCCTTCCTGGTCCTTTTTTTTGCTGATTTCTCGCGAGTACCCTTAAAATCACATTCTGAACACATTGAGCGGCTCGGATCATCAAAATTCGATCGGGAAAGGCAAAGTCTGCAACATACTTAAATGCAGATCATCAAAATTCGATCGGGAAAGGCAAAGTCCGCAATATATATATATATATATATAGTCCGGATCCAATGAGGGAGCCCCCACGGTAAGCCCCGCACGGCCTTACAGTGCGGGACTCCCCTTTCAAGCCAATTTCGACGATCTGAGTTGCTCAAAGTGATCAGATCGTGATTTTAAGGGTACCCGCGAGAAATCAGCAAAAAAAAATGATCGGGAAGGGATTGTTCTGAACAATTTTTTATTGAATGGTTTAGTAAAAGACTGCTCGGATCAAGCCCTTCATGGGGGGATGAAAACAATTTATGCTTTGAACTGTACTAGATTGCAATAGCTTATTCGTGCCTCTTTATCGGAACCCTAATCTGCAAAACAGATAAGGGGTGAGTGCACCTTTGCCTCTCATGGCAAAGGCCCTCCGATACCTAAGTTAGTCTCACGTACTAGCAATAAACCCTAATTATTAATAGGAAAGTGTAGGACAAGTGCTATTTTCTGCATACTTTTTACCTCTAGGTTGACCTTGTTTATATAGGCGTATGTATGCTTGCCGCTCAAGCATCCTAGTTGTCATGGGTTTTGTATCACGTATCAGAAGCCCATGATCTTCTGAATTCTCCTTCCCTTATCTTTTTATTGGCTTAGTCCTTTTAGGACTCCTTTCCTTGACAAGCCGTACATCTCATTCCTGTTAGGTATCTTTCTTAAATCCTACATTCTCGAAATCTTATTCCTCACGGTGATACCATCGTTCTGAAACCTTCTATAGCATTCTTGCCACTTTAGCATTTAAGGCTGCTTTCTCAATAGTTCTTTTCCTGCCCGAGTAGTCCATGACTTCTCATGTCTTTTGTCCTTATATGCTGAATAGACTGCCTGGACCAATGACTTCTCATGTAACTGGTCCATATCGCCGTTCACCGCCCTACCCCGCGGTACGACCCATCCTATTTACCCCGTGCTCCCATATACCACGTGTTTGGCTGCTAATTGTATGTGTTCGGAAACACCTCCCTATAATTGCTCTCCAGCTTTGCTCGTTGCCACTGTTCGGGGGTAATGGGTAAAGCTTAGAGACAGACGTAAGACTGAACTCCTCTGGGGCCCCAGGCAGACATAAGATTTATACCCATTGATGGTTTTGGCGCTCTTGTCATTGTACCATCTCGGGGTAGTGACTCCACGTGGCATGTTTCGTACGCCTTACGTTAAATTTGAACTGACGTTTTAGCTAAACGTCGTTAGAATGGCATTCTTACAAGCCTTTCTTCCATTACTTTTTGTGTAACGGCGTACAAGGTGTCACTTCACATCCGTCCTAGCCCTCTATATTCTTTCAGAGGCTTTTATAGGGTTTTCACCCCTAAATTCAAATCCTTTGACTTCTCTCTCTAAAATCAAGCAAAAGCTTTTCTTCTCATCCGCCGCTGCCGTCGTCTGCAACACGATTGCGTCTCCGGCAACCACCACCAGAACCTCATAAGATCCTCATTCTTTCTTCTTCTTGCATTTCTCTCTGAGACTTCGTTCTCAGATTCGCCAACGTCTAAGGTTTTGAATATACCCATTTTCATATTTTTGTTCTATTTCGGAGTTTCTACAGCATCCATGGTAGATGAAAATGAAAATGCCCTCAAACCCGGTAAATTTAGGAAGCTTTGTGAAACCCCTACAGCCATGGCAGCTTTTAGGACTGAGTACAATATTCTGGACAATGTAGGGCTTGAACTCGCCCCTTTAGGTGCGGACAAGGACACTGGTTCATGGGATAGGATGTGTATTCCTATCATAGCTATTGTTGAGGGTGGGGTTCGCTTCCCCCTCCACCCATTACTCTGTCATGTGTTGAATTGGTACTGACTCACACCCATGCAAGTTTCTACTAACTCCTTTAGATTAGTGATGGGGGTTGTAGCCCTAAATAGGATCTTAGGAACCCGACTAGGAATCAGGTACATCCAATGGTGGTATAGCATTGTGCTAAACCCCGAGTACAACACCTACTATTTCAAAGTAAGGAAAGCAGAAAAGCGTCGCGTGCTTAATTTGCCAGATTTTGCTCATGATCACGAAATGGACTTCCTCTATGTCACTGGAGCCTTTAAGCCAATGAGGGAAGATGGCCAAGTGGTGGGCTTCCATTTCCCCCACATATGGGGCTACCCACTTATGCTCCTAATTTGCTTTGTAATTCTCGTTTACTGCTTCCACATGTTTCTAATTCATGTTTGCATTTTAATTCTATAGCAGATAATGCTAACAAACGCCCAAGACGCAAACCTAGCTACGTCCGAACAGCAGAAATCAACAGGATTCTCAAGTACATAGGAGAGCCTGTATCATTGACAGCTGGTCGGGGTCATGACGCAAGCATCCTTTTGGGCTATGATCCTTCCTACAAAGGCTTCATCGACAGACGGTTTGCCAACCCAAGTACAAGCACTGCTTCAACTTCGACTGCTCCCAATCAAGAAACTTGAGGTCAAGCATCGGCATAACTGTCGCCGGGCAACCAGGTGAAATTCCAATTTCTGAAGGCATCCCCCTACCGCGTGTGGTGCTTAGAAGGTCCTCTCAAAGCCAGGCAGTCCTTCAACGACAAGCCAAACAGCCAGTTGCTGATTGTGACACCAGTCAATCCTCATCATCTGGGTACTTTCCATCTCCTCCAAGCTCAGGTACGATGACTCGTCAACCTATGAATTTAAGTTCACTTCTTACTATGTCTGCCCGAGGAAGTACTAGCTGGGCGACTTCAATTGGGCATGCCCAGCCACCACCTCGTCGTAACAAAGGCGGTTCTGCTTGGTCCACCTCATCTCCTCGTGGGTCCGATACCTTTATCGAGGCTGGAGATGTCCACCGACATAAGCGCTCTAGGACCGAGGACCCGAATACTTCCGCTGCACAGGCTGGTGCAGACACCCATCAAGCCCAATCCCCAACCACTCAAGCACTTCCCCAAGCATGGGCTCCCTTACTCAATAGGGGGGATCGTCTCGTTCACATTGGAGACAGTGCCAGCTCCTCAGAAATGGCACTTGCACTTGTTTATGGGCTGCTGTTTCCAGTAGACATGCAAAAGGAATCTGGATCTCCTCCTGATCAGCTTGTCTCCACTGGTCTCGTTAGTGGGATAAAGGTAAAGTATTTTGTCAACTTTAGTAGAATTCTAACATCTCGTGTTTTTGTATTAATGCTTCCCATCATACTTGGATTTCCACAGTTTATCCAAAAGATGGTTGCACTAGGCCAAAAGCTGGAGGAGATAGAGCCTAAACGGAACAGACTTTTGAGGGACAACACCAGGCAGCTGCAGACTATCACCAGGTTGGAGAGAGAGAGAGAGAGACAAGGCAAAGCTGGAGGCAGATGGATTAAAGACAAAGCTAGAAACTGTTGAGGATAGTCTTAGCCAAGCACTGTCAGAGATTGATAGTACTAAGAAGGTTGCCTATGAAGATGGATATCAAAAGGGTTTCGACGCTGGAACAGCCAACTATGTTGGACAAATGCCGGCCATTCAGGACCATATCTGGGCTGCATGCAGGGAAGTGTGCTTGACGAAAGTTGGCATTGCAAATGATTCTCCCTCTGGGTTGAGAATGACTTACCAAGCAGCTGTGTAGCAACCACCCACGAATCCATGGAGAATCTAGAAGACGATATTGAGCAGCAGATCGAGGAGTTTGCTGATGGTAATGAGAACATCCCTACAGAGTTTGGTGATGCCCCAATTGGCCGTTCCCTGCTCGGGAGACGCCCGACGAGACCATCAACCTGGAAGAGAATGTTATTGGTGGTGGGACAAGTGCTTAGGTTACTACAGAAGCTACAAACGAGTCTCCACCAGAGGTCCAAGATTCGGACTAAGTTTGTAAGTACTCCTTAGAACAATTTGCAGGTCTTGTGCGACCTTAGTGTTTTGGCCCTACGTGGCTTCAGTATATTCCATATTTTGGTTATATTTTTTATGATACAAGTATTCGGCCCTCTGTGGCATAACAGTATCACTTTTGGTATGGCCATCCATGGCCTTTGTGGTTTGCTCAGCCTTTTGTGGCCATAAACTCTCATCTTAGATTGTTTAAAACTTTGTTGGATATTTCATATGGCCATACAATCATTTCTTTTAACCTTTTGCAGGGGTTAATACATACTTACCAGGTGTACGCAAGAGAAATATGTATGCTCGTATACACCTTTTTCGTTCTAGATGCATATATTTGGCTAAGTATTTCATATTTAGTCAAAATATTCTAGACATATCTCGTTATGAATCAACCCCAAGTGTTTCGTACTTGGTCAAGAAGCAAGTGTTTCATATTTGCTTACTTTACAAGTTTCTTCATACTGGAAATAGAAAGTTAAGTTTTGTCGTACTTAACAATCTGTGCGTATAGTTTTGTCATACTTGGCATTTGAGTATTCAAACATATATTAGAGTTTGCTCGTACACTGTTCTCGCGCTTTTAGACACACCTTGTTATGTGTGTACCCAAGTGTTTCATACTTGATGATAAGCAAGTGTTTCGTGCTCTCACATAGCCTAAGTATTCTCGTACTTATACATGGATAAATCACAGCGTTTATACGTACGCAACTAAGGCATTCATACCCATACCTTGCTCCCCAATACGAAAGAGAAGCAGAAAATGAAAAAAGCATCAAATTTCGTATTCACAGAAGAGAACAAAATTTCCAAAAATTTTATATACTGCAAAAAAGTAATTTCATTCTTAATCTTAGAGCTCAAGGGGGCGTTATTCGTATCCCTTGCAACTAACAAACAAAAAACAAGGGAATTATATTCATAACTCCCACATAATCACGGAATGCATCCTAAACGCTAAAATAAAAGTTTTTTAAACAAAGAACTTTATGAGATTATGAACATTCCAAGGCCTTGGCACTGGGTTTTCGTCCAGATTTACCAAACTATAGCCCCTATGCCCACAATCTCGGTTACTCGATATGGGCCTTCCCAATTGGCCCCCAACTTGCCCTCATTTGCCACTTTGGTGTTGCCAAGCACCTTACGAAGCACGAGGTCTCCAACATCAAATTCCCATGGGTGAACATGCTTATTGTAGCTTTTCATTAGTTGCTCCTGATAAGAGGCCAAATGCACTAGGGCCCCGCTCCCTCCTTTCCTCGGCTTACTCCAACTCAATTTCTAGGGCTTTGTCATTTCCCCCACTTTCAACCAATACCGTCCTATTGGTTGGCAGACCAACTTCCAATGGTATAACTGCCTCTGTACCATATGCCAATGAATAGGGGGTCTCTCCCGTAGACCTCATAGGAGTTGTTTGGTGGGCCCACAAAACCAGTGGCAGTTTGTCGGGCCACTTCCCCTTTGCTTTGTCCAACCTCTTCTTAATCCCGTCAAGGATGGTTTTGTTGGATGCTTCTGCCTGCCTATTACTCTGAGGGTAGGCTGGGGTTGAGTAATAATTTTGTATCCCATACTGGGAACAAAAAGCTTTAAACTTCTTTTGAAATTGGGACCCATTATCCATAATCAACGAATAAGGGATCCCAAATCGAGTAATAATACTTTTCCACATGAACCTTTCTATCATAGGTTTAGTGATCTTGGCCAATGGTTCTACCTCAATACATTTGGTGAAATAATCTGTTGCTACCAACAGAAATATCCTGTTGCCAGTTGCCTTGTGGAGTGGACCCACGATGTCCATTCCACATGAGCAAACGGCCAAGGACTTGTCAATGGCACCAAATCTTCTGCTGGTATTCGAATCATTGGTGAAAATTTCTGACATTTCTCACAAATTTTCACATACACCTTTGCAACTTCCTGCATATGTGGCCACCAATAACCTTGGATAATTGCTCGATGGGCAATGGACCTGCCCCCAGCATGGCTCCCACACATCCCCTCGTGGATTTCATGGAGGAATTTCTGCACCATCTCGGGGTGCACACAAAGTAAATATAGACCGGTGAAGGATTTTCTGTAGAGCTTACCTTTTGGTGACAGCCAAAACCGTGCTGACTTGGTTTTTATTTTGTGAGCCTCCTTTTTATCAAAAGGGAGTATTTCATCTCATAGAAAACTCCAAAATTGGATCCATCCAACTTGGTCCTTGGTTCACGTCCAAGACTAACTCCACACTTCTTCCAATGCTAGGCTCACTAAGATAATCCATGGCTACCCTCCTCTTAAGTTCAGTTGGTACAGCTATGGCTAACTAAGCTAGGGAATCGGCATGAACATTATGTCCAGAGCTTATCTGTTCTATGTAGACCTTTCGAAAGTATAAAGTAAATCCTTGGCTTGGGGAGTAATTGCAGGCGAGAACTCTGCCACAAAATCAACCAACACCTGGCCTTTGATTGCCATGCGTAGCTGATAGTCAATGTCATATTGGCTTAACTCAACAGACCAAGTTGAGATTCTTCCCGAGAAATCTGCTTTTCGTAGCAATGATTTCAATGGTAACTTAGTATAAACCATAACCCTATGGCCCTGAAAATAATGTGGCAATTTTCTTGTTGCTGTCCTTAATGCTAGGACCAACTTCTCGAGGGGCAGATATCTTGTTTCTGCGTCTAGCAACGTTTTACTCACATAATATATTGAGATTTGTTCGGATCCCTTGTTCCTTAGCAGGACCGCACTCACAACATGTTTAGAAACTGCTAAATACAAAACCAAAGACTCACCTAGTTCTGGGGTTGACAACAGTGGGGCTTCTGCCAGGTATTTCTGCAAATCTTGGAAAGCCTGCTCACACTCTGCTCCCCATTCATATCCTTCCTTTTTCTTTAACAACTGGAAAAAGGGTCTACACTTATCACTTGACCTACTAATGAACCTGTTGAGGGTTGCAGCCATTCCAATTAACCTTTGGACTTTCTTTGTTGTTCTCGGGCTTTGTAGCCTTTGCAAGGCTGTTATTTGATCAGGTTTTTCTTCAATCCCTCTTATGGTTACTAGGTGGCCTAGAAACTTTCCAAAACCAACTCCAAACGCACACTTCGAGGCGTTGAGTTTTAATTTGTACTTTCTTAGGATTCCAAAAGCCTCCTCCAAATCCGCTATGTGCCCCTGTCTAATTTTACTTTTTACCACCATATTGTCGATGTAGACCTCCATGGTTTTGCCTATGAGCTTGTTGAACATGATGGTTGCAAGTCTTTGATACGTTGCCCCTGCATTTCTTAGCCCAAAGGGCATGACACTATAACAATATAATCCTCGCGGTGTAATGAAAGAAGTCTTCTCTTGATCAGGCCCAAACATGGCAATCTGGTGATATCCTCGATATGCATCGAGGAAACTCATCCAATCGTATCCAGTAGTTGCATCAACCAACTGGTCTATTCTTGGGAGAGGGAAGCTGTCCTTTGGGCTTGCCTTGTTTAAGTCTGTGAAATCCACACAACCACACCATTACCCGTTCTTCTTTTTCACAACAACAGTGTTGGATAGCCATTCTAGATAATAAACCTCTCGTATGGCTTTGGCTTCTAACAAATGATCGATTTCTTTGATTACGGCATCTACATGCTGCACGGCTGCCCTTCTTTTCTTTTGAATGACTGGCTTATGCTGAGGATCAAAGTTTAATTGGTGGCAGATCACATCTGCATCTACTCCAGGCATCTCCTCTGGTATCCATGCGAACACGTCAACATGGTCTTTTAAGAAGCTCACCAATTCGGCCCCTTCTTCTGCTGGTAGTGATTCCCTAATTAGAAAATACCTTTCAGGATCAGCTTCGTTAATCTGTATTTTCTTTAGGCCTTCAACTACTCTTTTTGCTGGGTTTCTTCCGACATCCTCGATAGTCGGTTGATCCAGTACTTCTACCGTATGACCATGACGGGCTTTTGGGACTCTCTTGATTATGGAAATCAAACATTGCTGTGCTACCTTCTGGTTACCCCTGATCTTTTCAACTCCATTGGATCCTGGAAATTTCACCATCTTGTGATAAGTAGAGGAAATAACCCTCATCTTATGCAACCAGGTCCTCCCTATAATTGCATTATAGGAAGATGGAACATCTACAACCAGAAAGTCCATCCTCAATACTACCGATCCTGCCCGAACAGGCAATGTCACCTTTTCAAGGGGCCAAACTGCCCCTGCACCAAACCCAACCAAGGGTGTCATTGATTGCACTAGGTCTGCTTGGGCCAGCCCCAACTTCTTAAACGCATCATAGTACAATACCTCTATACAACTCCCTGAGTCCACCAAGATTCTCTTGATGTCATATTCCCCAATTCGTAGGGTTATGACCAAAGCATCATTGTGGGGCACTTGGACTTCTCCCAGATCCTCATCTGTGAACGCTATGCTCTCGTCACATAGATCGTTTCCTCACCCTCTCTTATTTCCCAATCGCATAACGTGCTGGTTGTGTTTGATTTGCCTTTGGAGCAGCCTAACCTCATTTCTCGTATAAGGTGCAGCCAACCCATGTATCATATGGATTATCCCTTTGGGATTCTATTCGTAATCCATCTCCATGGCTTTCCCTTTATCTTTGGGGTCTTCCTGGATAAATTCCTTGAGATAGCCCTGAGAGACAAAATCATCAAGGTGCCTTTTAAACATTTTACAGTCTTCGGTCATGTGACCCCAATCCTTGTGGTAGCTGCAGTGCTGATTTATCTCCTCCCAGACTTGGGGGCTATTTGAAATAAGGCTGATTCTTTATTCGATAAAGAATCCTATAAATCGGTTCTTTCCAAACTGTGTTTATTGAAAAGAAGGACTTAGGATCAGGTGCTTGTTTTTCTTTGTACCGCTCTTTCTTAGCCTACCCGTATTCTTTCCTTTCTCGATAGGTCTTGGGCTCTGGTTTATCCCCTTTCTTTGTTAATATCTTAGGCTGTTCGGCCACAGCCTTGTCATCTTCTCGGAGTATATCATCTTCCATTCTGGAATGTTGTTCAATTCGCTACATCAGCTTAGCCAATGTTGCTACCGAATGCATATTCAATGACCGGCGCAACTCTCCCCGAACAGACAAGGCAGTTTTGAAAGTTGCAATCGCATACTCTTCAATGCAACTTTCAATCTCGTTGAAAGTTTCCCAGTACTTATTAGTGTAGTCCTTGATCGGCTCGCTTTCCGCCTGTTTCATGATGGAAAGGCTTTCAAACGTCTTCGAGGCTTTTCTGCTTGTCAAGAACCGAGCAGTGAATTTCTCAACCAACTACCTCCATCCACGTATGGAGCGCAGGGCCAGTTTATGGAACCAAGATAAAGCCACCTTCCCGAGACTTGAAGGGAACATCTTGCCCATGATGGCATCATCCCCATCGTGCATGAACATAGCTTGCTAGAAGTGTTGTATGTGAGCCACGGGGTCCGCGTTTGTCTCATAAAGAATGAACATACTGGGCTTCACTCTGCTCGACAACCTAGCCTCTTATAGCCTCTTTGCAAAGGGGGAAGCTACTATATTGCTTAGGGCCTTCCGTGCTGCTTCTCATGCAATCATCGTTCCGTCCTCAAGTTCTTTGGTTTTGCAAGCCGCAATCTTGGCCCAATCGGTATCAGGTCTCTCGTACCTATCCCGATGATGTTTTCTGGTCTCCTTCTCCTCGGGGGTGGAACTTCAGCTTTTGCTCCTCCTTTTTCATGAAGAAGCCATTCGCCTCTCTGGTGTTTGGCTTTTACTTCTGTTCCTCCTTTTTCGTGGAGAAGCTTCATATCGCCTTGGGGTGGGACTCTTGCTCCTTCTTCCTCGAGAAGGAGCCTTTTTGTGGACTACCAAGGCATGCTTGTCTCCCCTGGAATTCTTTCGTGAAAGTTCAGAATCTTCTGGGTGTTCTCGTACCCGTTGTAACTCTCGAATCTCGTACTCTCATTTTTTGATTAAACGAGCGTACTCCTCGATTTCCTTCCTCTTTTTATCAAGGATATCTTCACTGTTGTATATACTCTGTGAATGTGCATCCGACTCTCCCCTTCGGTGGGACTTGTTCCTTCTCGTGGAGCTTATGGCCGTCCTGCCCTCTCTGTCTTTGGAGTCATTTGGGAATATCAGAGGGTCATCTCTGCTTGTTTTTTTCTTGCCACGCCTGCCATCGAGCTTTCTCGAAGCCCCTGGAGGGGATTTACCTCTTCCCCCTCCCAGTAGGTTTTTTGGGTCAAGCGGCGTTAATGGATTTTCTTCCACCATGGTCATTTTTTAATAGGAAATTCTTTCGTTTCCCACAGATGGCACCAATTGTAGGGGGATGAAAACAATTGATGCTTTGAACTGCACTGGATTGCAACGGCTTACTCGTGCCTTTTCACCAAAACCTAATTCGTCATCGGAACCCTAATATGCAAAACAAACAAGGGGTGAGCGCACCTTTGCCTCTCGTGGCAAAGGCCCTCTAATGCCTAAGTTAGTCTCATGTACTAGCAATAAACCCTAATTATCAGTAGGAAAGTGTAAGAGAAGTGCTATTTTCTGCGTACCTTTTACCTTTAGGTTAACCTTGTTTATATAGGCGTACGTATGCTTGCCACTCAAGCATCCTAGTTGTCATGGGTTTCCTATCTCGTATCAGAAGCCCATGATCCTCTAGATTCTTGTTCCCTTATCTTTTTATTGGCTTAGTCCTTTTAGGACTCCTTTCCTTGACGAGCGATACATCCCATTCCCGTTGGGTATCTTTCCTAAATCTTACATTCTCGGGATCTTATTCCTCACGGTGATACCACCGTTCTGGAACCTTCTACAACGTTCCTGCCGCTTTTGCATTTAAGGCTGCTTTCTTAATAATTCTTTCCCTACTCGGCCACCTCATTGCCGAATAGTCCATATGGACCAATGACTTCTCATGTCACTGGTCTTTATCAATTATTTGGACCAATGACTTCGCATGTCTTTTGTCCTTATATGCCGAACAAACTGTCTGGACCAATGACTTCTCATGTCACTGGTCCATATCGCCGTTCACCGCCTTACCCCGCGTTACGACCCATCCTATTTACCACGTGCTCCCATAGACCACGTGTTCGGCTGCTAATTGTATCTGTTCAGGAACACCTCCCTACACCCTTCCCGATCATTTTTTTTTGTTAATTTCTCGCGGGTACACTTAAAATCACGTTCTGCACACTTTGAATGGCTCGGATCATCGAAATTTGCTCAAGAAAGGGGAGTCCCGTACGATAAGGCCGTGCGGGATCCATCATTGGGGCGGTTTCTGGGACACTTAAAAAACCCTTAAAAAAAACCCTCCAAATCTTAATCTCATAGATCCCGATCAAATTTTGATGATTCGAGCCACTCAATGTGTTCAGAACATGCTTTTAAGGGTGCCCGCAAGAAACTAGTAAAAAAACTAACCAGGAAGGGCTTGATTTGAGCAGTTTTTTATTGAACCGTTCAATAAAATTCAATAAAAAACTATTTGGATGAAGCCCTTTCCAGTCATATTTTTTGCTGATTTTTTGCAGGCACCTTTAAAATCACATTCTGATTTCATTGAGCGGCTCGGATCATCAAAATTCTATCGGGAACTAGGGGTGGTTTTTTTAAGTGTCCCCGGAACCGCCCCGTGTATATATATTCCCCTTCCTATGAGGGCGTCCTCATTTTAAATCACATGCAGATGTCCCCTTTTCTCCCCTTTCTCGATCAAATTTCGATGATCCGAGCTGCTCATTGTGTTCAGAACGTGATTTTAAGGGTACACGCGAGAAATCAGCAAAAAAATGACCAGAAAGGGCTTGATTTGAGCAGTTTTCATTTGAACCATTCGATAAAATACAAATAAAAACTGCTTGGATCAAGCCATTTTCCGTCTCTTTTTTTGCTGATTTCTTGTGGGTACCCTTAAAATCACAATCTCAACATATTAAGCGGCTCGGATCATCGCAAATTGGTCAGGAAAGGGACTTCCTTAACTTAATAAGTTAAGGGTGCCCTTATTGGATTTTTTGTGTGTGTGTGTATAGTGATGCTTCTTTATGAATGTTGCGGGCTATAAATCCTTTGGAACTAGCTATGGAAGCACTCAAAGAGATCCAGTTGCGGTTTTATCGAGATTTCCCTCCTCATCCAAAAGAAGAAGTTTATGGTTTTGCAACACCATCAACTATGAAACCAACTCAATGGAGCTGTAAGTTTTAAGAACCATGCTGTTGAACATGTCAGTTAAAAATTCAATCATTCTTCTTTTTTTAAATCAAACACGTAGGCGTATCCAATAGTAATTGTTTCCTCTTTGCAATATTTTTTACAACATAATGTACTTTTTATGGTTTCTTGCAAATATTTTATGTTAATTAGTTGCAAAAAATGGTAATTTGGGGCCATGTTTTTGTAATTTTGGGCTATTGATTTTTTATTTCTATTTTGCAAATTGCCATGTCCTCGTGGCTTTATCAATTGCATCTATAACTAATGTATGTATCAATGATTCTTAGGTGATAAATAGTGGAGAAGAGATATGTTTCATAGCTTAATATTATAGCAACATCTTTCATTTTTCAAATTCATTGTCTTTATTGCAGATCCAGGTGGCAGTATCAATCAAATCCCAAAAGAGTGTACAATTTCAGTAGATGTCAGGTTCATTATCTATCTAGCAATTAATTAAGTTTGTAGTCTGTGGATGTGTTATGATGTCTAAGCATGTTCCCACATTTTGGCAGGTTGACCCCATTTTACAAGTAAGCAACTTTTTGTCCACCCAAATTTGGTAGCTTATGTGCTCAAGAAGCTGACGATGATCTCGTTTACTTTGTGATTATTTATCGCCCATATTTCAAGAATCATAATACACTTAGTAAGGACAATACTTAGTGTAGCATTTGGAGAAAGCATAGCAGCAGACTAAGTGAGGAAATGTAGATTAATTTGATGTTCTAATTCTGTACTCTGATAACCACTTCAGCATAACAGATGTTATGAAGAAGCTACAAGAGTATGTAGAAGATTTGAATGCCAACATAGAGAAGCGAGACGTGCGGGGACCAGTTTCAAAATATATCCTGCCAGATGAACGCCTTAGGGGGAGGTTGGTCAAGACTCTTATCTTTGTTCTTCAGGCCTATGAAGAGGCATGCTTGTTTTGGTATCCATGTTTACAGTTTACACTTTCTTATTTCTCTGCCTTCCAGTCTAATTGTGTTATGAAATCTTGAAAGTAAAAAAAGGTGGTGGAATTAATGTCCCAGCCAGAACGTACTATAGGAAGGTTGTGTTAATTAAGTTATTATACATGTCATAAATCGGTTCATGCTTTTCCTCAGAATTACAATCAGTTATGATGAGGCAATGAATGGAGTTGCTTGCAATCTTGATTCGCGTGGCTTCCACGTACTGTGCAAAGCCACCGAAGAAGCTGTTGGCCATGTAAAACCCTACTCTATCACTGGGAGTTTGCCACTCATTCGAGAACTGCAGGTGAGATTTGGGTTTCCCTTTTTACTTCTTCCTCATACATTTTTTTAACATCTTGTTTAGTGTTTATTCTTATTTCTCACCCACCACATTATTTTGTGGTAGGATGAAGGCTTCGATGTTCAAACTGCAGGCTATGGTATGCTTCCCATTGTTAATGTTTTGCATTGGTTACATTAGGATAGCTATTGGGAACACACCTGAACTGTGCTGCTTGTGTCTTTACACATTCATGTATGAGAAGAAAATTAGCACAGAGATATCAATCATAGTCCAGATCAAGCTAACACGTTTTAATGCTGGGATCCAATAGTTTTGGGGATATGCAACCTTACCCTAAACAGGGTCGAGTTTAAACTTCTAATTATTGGGATGCAATGGTTTTTGATGATATTGTAACCGTAGGCCAAGAAGGGGGATCATATGAGCTTTTGAAATTGACAAATACTGTGGACCCCTCCTTGGCCTAAGGATAATAACTGTCATTATCAACTTGGGCACAGGTGTCGGTGTTGGATTTACCTAATTTATATCCCAAGGACTCGGGGTCAAGTCGAAATACTCATATTCCTTGGTATATTGATTTACTTTAAGTCTAACATGTTGGTTAGAAGATACTTGAGAAGAATATTTCATTCTTAATCTGCGAGTTATTTGTATAACAAGAAGAAGAAAAATTCTAATAATAAAATACGCTTGCCAGGTGAGTGCCTAACAAAATCTGTCTGACACTAATCTCATACCCTTATGCGCGTGTCGAGTGCCCGACAAGGGTACTTCATACATTTATAGGAGTCCATAATAAACGGCCCAATATGTTGAATTACATGCTGAGTTGTTCTTAATAGTCGGCCTCAACTTCTCTAAACCTGGCTTACAGAGCCTATAGGTCAGAGGGAGAAACTGGTTTTAAATTTCTATTTAAAGGAAAACAAAAATTGCTTTTGCTTTATTTTTACCATTGTGATTATTCAGGTTTGATTGCATGGTTTCTCAACTCACGAGTTTGATTAGTGTGGGGGGCTGATTTCTCTGTGACCTTCTTGAATCTCTTCTTTGACCCGATTGAATGAACGTCGTTGATCCTCGTGTACCTGCAGAACTGGAGGGGGTTGTTCCTCCCGGAAGAAGCTCCGACGAACAAGTCAGTAAGTGGAGAAAGGAGAAGTTTAGTAAGAAAATACAGAGAGAGAGAGAGAGAGAGAGAGAGTAAGAAGTGTAGTTTTTAAGAATCTGAACCCCTTCTCAGGTGAGGGTTCCCTTCTATTTATAGGCAAGGACACCTGAATGCTCAACAGGCCGGCTCTGCCACCCATGTGCTTAGCCACGTTCGGATGATGTCACGAGTCAGAAGCATTTAATGTACGCTGCTTCTTGGGAAGTGGAACGGCGGTTTCCGAACAAAGTCAACTTCACTGAACAAACAACGAGTCATAGACAAACAAACTTCACCGAACGATAGAGGCTGTAACCGAATGAGACGAATTTCACATCCTTTGGCAAAGACCTCGAAGCTCGATTGGGCATCCTGGTCCCACCTATCCTTCGGAAAATCTATGTAAGATGCCTGGATGTGTCCCTACCTGGAGTTGGACTGAAACCCAACGCAGTACATTCCTTGCGAACCATTTGAACCTTCGGATATTTCACCCCACTACAATTAGCGCTTTAGATCTTTCGGCATATTTCACATCCACGCACAACCAAACCTGTGTGAAAGAAGTAAAAAAATATATCGCCTACCTTCTCCAAAAGGTGTGATTAATCAAATCCATGACACCAGGATAGGAACATAGCAACTTTTGTTTCTTTTTGCTTATTTTTGGTAATAGAAACCCCTCATATTGCAACATGACATTATAAAATGTATTACATGGGTACTTGTAGGTTGCATTTTCGTTGCTCCAGGAAGGAGCCAGTTTGTTGCTATTGTTATCGTAATGATCAAAAGAATGAAATGCTTTCAGCAAAGTTTTGATGTAGTTGTGTTACATTAGTGGATAGCCGATGATGTGGTCGCTATAATGCGGTGTTAATCAACAGTTTTAGAATCTATTGAGCACGTGGCTTGTTACTCGTGGAGTATTTTCTACTTCTTAGCATTTTGCCATAGTTCCATTTATTATCATTCCTTGTTAATTTTGCCTCATTTTTTAATTCGCCTGTACTCCGGGTACTTAGGATTGTTGTTAGGAAATTAACTACCCCCGTTTAGTCGAAATAATTTTCCATTGAGATTCAGCATTCACTCCTGAACCTCAATGGAATATCCAACTAGGATTGACAGTTTAAACAAAATTGATCCTCACACAACTGCATTTGCCGCGAAACAACTCACATAACATAAGAAATTACTTGTTTCCTTTTCCTGTTGATGCTACAAATAATTATTTCGGTGGATCCTATTCTATTAGATTTGACTGAGTAATTTTGTTTCGGATTCGTACCTTTCCATTCCTAGATTTAAAAAGAAACAAAATTCTGATGATCCAACTAATTGTATTTCAAACATGCAGGTTTAATGGCCACATACCATGCGAGGAATGAATATTGCCGTCTTTCCGATATGGGCCAAGGTTACCAGGTGTTTGCAAGCATCGTTTGCCAATTAGAAGATTGATGTTCAACAAGCGAAGAGGGAAGTGCAAGGCAATTATCACCCAGCAAAATGCATAAAAATTGGCTAACCTCAAGAAGCTTGCAAAATTGTTACAGTGACGACAGTGGAAAATTTCCTCTACAGATTGATACTATTCAACTGTTATATTATTGGTATACAGTACAATTCTGTTATACATTATTGGTATACTAATCGTGCTCTGCTAAAATTTCTATACAAAGCTACAATTTCTATACAAATTTCCCCGTATCCAACTACAAGCTCGTTATTATGCGACTCTAAAATTTACCAGAGTTCCCTTCTTGTTTGAGTTGCTGGATCCGTTGGCGTAGTCTTCGTCTGTGGTCGTGAATCTTCCAAAGACCGTGTCCCAGTATAGTAGCAGAGTATATGCCATGCGTTATCATGGGCGCAAGAATATTATTTGTCTGTCA
This sequence comes from Rhododendron kiyosumense, assembly GCA_019656275.1. Classification (NCBI taxonomy): domain Eukaryota; kingdom Viridiplantae; phylum Streptophyta; class Magnoliopsida; order Ericales; family Ericaceae; genus Rhododendron; species Rhododendron kiyosumense. The sequence continues at coordinate 2,359,457 of BPLS01000514.1, read as the reverse complement.
CATTTAAAATTACCGTTAGTAGATACAGGAAAATAACCGATCATTTCTTGTCCTTGGGATATTTAACATGGCAGAAAGCAAAGCTTTTATCACAAATATTTACCTGGATCCATTCAAATCCAAGGTAAAGCGCTAGAATTCCTTCCAAGAGGGGAGAGTAGATCTTTTTCATTTGTCTCCTTTCATACCAGGCTGCACAATATCCACCATGAACCCAGTGAGAAGGATGTTAACCAAACAATTCAAATACAATCTGAATTCAGGTTATGGTAATGTGGTTTTAACTCTTACCCGCAAAGAGCTTTTTCAGATCTTGACGACCAGAGTGTGATTGTAAAACGGGTGCAACAACATAAGTAGGATCTGCAGCAAAAAAATAGTAAGAACTTGGCTTCTACATAAATGTATTGCTGAGAAAGATTACTGAAATGCTTCCCACAATAGAACCGATGGAATACCAACCTTTGGGAGATGCGGCCACATAATAGAGTGAACCAGTAAGAGCAGCTGTAATCACAGCTGCAAATGCCTGGGCAAATGGTACAAATGGAGGCAGCACCCCAGTCTGTGTTTTGAAAAACAAATCAGTATTAGTAACCGGTTATAACTCGAGTTACTGACCCAAAAGAAGTGATTGATAAGAGTGGTCATACCAGAGATGCCATTCCACGAGCATCCTCAACCAAATCACTGTTACTCAGAAATATATTAGCCAATGCCCCCTAACAAAGAATAAGAGAGAAAAGTCATTTTTATGGAATGGGAATCGATTTTTAAACAGTTTGTTACGTGCTTGGAAGATATTAGAAAGATGTACACACCTGCAAGTTTAAATAAATTCAACACAACGGAAAAATGTGAAAAGATTAATTTTTGAACTTCTAATTGAGCAGCGTTTAAGGATCGGTCAATGGTAGAAAACCAAGAAGGCTAATGTCGATCAAAAAACTCAAGCCTAATCAAGTTAAAATATCACCATAGAGATGCAAATGGATTATGTTCGGTCGGAACTAATGAACATGAATTCTTATCCAAGCTGATTTAAAGGGAGATCAAGAAAAGGGCCTAATTAACTATCAAACAAATCCAAACAAAATTATATCTTTTCATTCATGACTTCTATGTAGATACGCACGTAACCAGCCAAATGACATATAGAAGCTGACCTGAACAGCAGCCCGATAGAAAAGCTCCTCGCCAACAGAGCTTGCAGCGACAATGAGTATAAACTGCAACATGTTAAGTTCAAATGAATCAATGTTCTCCTTTGCATTGTTCCAATGGTGCGAAAGGAAAAAATCAACCAACAATTTCCAGGTGGTCTTTACCTGCCAAGGCGCCATACCGGAAAAAAAGCTCCTTAGCTCCTCATCTTCTACATCTCTAATAGCACGAGCAGGAGGCGATACCTTCACAACTTCATCCTGCACCAGTTTGTCATCGAACAAGAAAATAAGCAGAGACACAGAAGCAAATCGGAAAAGCTCTACTCTAGTCCTTGACATCAATCCAGTTCAGAATTTAACAGTAATATCAACATACATCGAGTATAAACAGCAGAGCCATAATTGGAGGAGCAGCATATCCCATTCCTTCTACAATACTATCTAATGACGGATCAAAACCTCCCATGGAATCGGTTCCAGTCATCGAACATATGAATCTTCCCACTAATCCCATTGCAACATATACACCTGAAAATGAGAAAAGCATTCAAGTTATTTTTACCCAAAGCATGTACTTAGTTAGAACTGAAATAGAAAAGAAACAATTATCACATCATGCTAATAAGATGTCTGCTTTCAAAATCACATCAGAGAGTCCTATATTAAGCAGTTGAGGAGTTAATAACAGGCACGTGGGGTCACATGTACCCGCTCAAAACCAAGAAATTCTACATCTTTGCAGCAACTGTGCAAGTCGCCACTAAATTCCAGCATCTACTCCTGGGTGTAACTAGAATATCTATAATTAATTGCATTTCACGCCCCAACTTTCTCTTTGTAATGTGTCAATAATTTGCCATTTCTGTCTAAACAACTTTTCTGTCGATTTTTTTTAGATGTCGTATGGCTTGTTCGAATGAATTGGATGAGTATGCCTTTTCCGTCGGGGAGGAAAAAAAAAACACACTACTTATCTGTCTCATAAGGCAATAATTTCGTGAAACTAAAAATAATATACAAAACGAAATAAACGCAACTAGTACTACTAGGTAAGGTAGGTTGTCTTGCATGTTCTCAGCTAAAAACAAATTTTACTCGAATCACTCGCCAAATTACACTAACCAAGAAGCTCACCGATTCCATAGCTGAGTCGCACAACAGCTCCGATTTGCTCCCAAAGAGCCAACTCGGCTTCTTCGAAGCCGCGATTGAATGTGGTCACCTCCATGGCAGAGCCCGTGTACCCTACCCCACGACCCTCTCCCTCTCTTCTTCCATCAACCCCTTCACCTCTCCTCTCCGCCGAAGCCCTCACTCTCAACACCGACTCACCCACGCGCCGCTTCTTCTTCACCGCCGGAGCCGTCTTCAATCCCGCCGGCAATAAGTCAAACACGCCGACTCTGGAGGAAGAACAGAACGACGTCGAAGGAGCGGTCGGAGACCGAGAAATCAACGGGAAACCCATGGCTATTGTGTAAACGGTCTAATCCACCACCGGTTCAGACCCAAGTCGTTATTACTCCGCTGAACCATTCAAATTGGGCTTCTTCGCTTTCTTTGAGTAGCATTTGGTTTTGATGATGGAATATATTTTGATGTGCTCTGTTCTTGTTTTGTGGGACACTGTGGAGTTGATAATGGTCAACACTCAACGAGGAGGCTTGATTGGAGAGAGAGAGATATCCGACGGTGGGGATTTGGTTTAGGAGGAGATATGTGGGGCCTAGAAATATACATTTGATCTTGGGTAGTGAAGGGTGAGGGATATCCGCTGAGCCAATTGGGCTGTGCCACGCGGAGATAGTGGTGGGCAAAAGGTTTGTTTGTGGAGATTGCGTTTATGATTGCATAAATTGGTTCTTTGTAGTGAGAATTTTCTTTCCTAAATAATAAATATGATTAGGGAATTGAATTCTACACTTCCCTTTTTATCACATACTCGGAGTACACTTCATTTTTTGTCCTTATTCATGTGAATTTACCTTTTTATTCTTTCATAAGTTCACTTTTTTACATATTAAAGGGCAACGGAGTAAATTCATACTAAATAAATACAAAAAAAATAGTATATATGATAAAAAGAGGAGTGTAGAAATTTATTTCCATATAATTATTGAAAATGTCTTACCTATGTTTTCCTATAAAGGTTTTTACCACATTTGGAACATGTCTCTTCTGACCACTTTCTCATCTTGGAAAATGGGGCTCAGTAATCAGGGACCACGGTAAACTTGATGGTTAAGATTTGGAACTTATAAAGGTTTTTTTTTTTTTTGTTGAAGTTTTATGTTTGAAACCTCTCAACTGCTTAGCTGTTTTCTTGGCAGTTTCTGGGGCTTCAATCGAGAGATTTTGGTGCAAATGTTTCAACGTTTGTTGTCTCAGGCCGATCGTGTGGGTTCTGACCTCTGGTGGTCATCATTGTGATCTTGGGGGTTGCGGCGTCAGCTTTCGTACTGAGTCTTGTGGATCTTGTTTCTCGACCAGTTTTGGGTTTTCAGATGAGTTGTGTTTCTTTTGCATGGTGGTGGCTGGAGGAGGGACGGTGGCGCCGGTCCTATTTTTTGTTTGGGTTTCATGCGGACTCCTTTATGTAAGTATTATTCCATCCAAGCCATTTTTTTAGGTTTTTTTTTACAATTTTGTCCTTATACATAATTTTTATTTTGCCTTTTTACAGAATTCTTGGAGGTGTGAATTCACACCACCAAGAATTCACACCCCAAAATAGCCCGGTCTACAAATTTGCACCTTTGCGGAATTCACGCTCCCAAAATTCATATCCCTTTGCAGAATTCACACCTCCAAAATTTACACCCCCTTGTAGAATTCACACCCCTTTGCGAAATTCACATTTCCAAAAATTCACACACATTTGCATTATTTACACCCTCATAATTCACACCTCTTTGCTAAATTTATACCCCATCTACACACTTCACACCCAAAAAGTACAAAACCTACACACATGCACCAAGGAAGAGAGGTTTGAGGCAAGGGGATCCTATCTCCCCTTACCTTATTTTTCTTATCATGGAGGTTTTTCCAGCTATTTTGCAGTCTAGAATTAGCCAGGGTGGTTTCTCCTATCACCCTAAGTGTAGTGCTATTAATCTCTCCCACCTAACTTTTGCAGATGATATGTTCATTGTTTGTGGGGCCAATCCCCAATCTTTTGAAACAATTAATTGCGTTTTGAAGGACTTTTATTTGTTATCTGGTTTACAACTAACCTTGATAAAAGTTCTTGTTTTCTGTCTAGGGTGGGGGATGATCTGAAGTAGGTTCTGAGATCTATTTTGGAAATTTTAGAGGACTCCTTGCCTGTTAAATACCTTGGTGTTCCCATGATCTCTACTAATTAGTTGAGATGTTCTGATTGTTTGGTGCTTAAAGCTAGGATGCTGGTGTTTACATCCTAAAACATGTCACCCAACAAGAAAATTACACGTGGCACCAAACAGTGAATCACCCAATCAAACCACGTCGTAATTAAGCCTGAGATATAGAAGATCAAAGGGTTTAATGATGATGTTATTTTAGTACTATATGGTATCGTTTAGATCGGAAACGACCATGTTTGGTCATCGACAGATAGGAATTAAAACAATAATTAAGCACAACCGCTGATTAATGCTTAAAACCATCGAACGGTGTCATTAGCACCCCGTTTCATGAAAGAAATCAGTCATGTTTGTAGTGAATCATCTAAATAATGTATATCGAAGTACTAATTCATGTTGCACAAAAGCAGGAACCCAGTTAACCATGATCACTATCAACAAATGTGGAAAGAGAAGAGTTTTCTGAGAAGACCAAGTCAAGCAACCATTTGAAGGCCTTTGCAACCATTTTTGGAGGGAATGAAGGGTAGTTTAAATCAAGGTTGAATGAAGACTTGGGTGCTAAAAGAAAACGTGAAGAATACGAATTGAAGACAAACCCATTGTCTATAAATAGAAGAAGCAATTGAAGAGAAAGACCCCCGACAAAAATTCATCATCTGACAATCCATACAAAATGGTTACTCCAAGATCTAGAGTAGTTTAGGACTTAGAGTAATTTAGATAGTTTAGTATTTTGCAAGTTTGAAAACTTATTTGCATGTAAGCTCACTTTTGATTAAATTCAAGTTATTTTACATCTTTCTGTCTTTTTCTTGCCAAATAGTAGTCGAGTATAGGTTGGCTTTCGATTCAATTCAAGTGTACCTATATTCCTGTATTATTCTAGTTGAAATCTTAAAAGTAATTGTATATAAACTTGCTTTCGATTAAATTCAAGCTTATTTATATTCAGTTATCTTTTTGATTGAAGAGCGTCAATCTATTATTTGATTGATACCTTTAGGAAAATTCTCTTAATTGAGGTAATCAAATGGATAACACAATTGCTTGATTAAATTAGCTATTTTGAGTTAATCTGAAAAGGATAAATTCTATTCTTTTTTGGCACAACGCACACAATCATTTTACCAAAAGTTGAGCTAATTTAGCCCAAACAATTTTTAGCACACCCAGTGGGACTCGAAGGTGTCAAAATGCCAAGGGGTAGGAAACAAATAGAAACACCTATCTTTGGTTTGGAGCCAGAAGATGAGGCTATAGTAGAGCAAGTTGTGGAACAAGGCCCACCTATTGGCCTCGAAGTTCCCCAAATAGCTTGAGTAGTAGAAGAGCCTCCTCATGAAGTACCTTAAAATTACCAAGAGGGGCAGCCTAGTAGTAAGGACAAAATAAGGAGGAGATCTTTAGAGAAATGATAATTGCTTTTAGAGAAATGGCACATACTCAGAGAGCCATGATCAAAAGCATGAAAAATAAGTTACCTGATCCAAAGCCAGCAAGGTACAGTCCAGGAAATATTGGACTGAACGGCCATGCTAACTCAAGCACTCACCAAGGTCCCTTCGAAGGAAGGTTTGGAGAGGATATTGGACAGAGTAAAATGAAATCTAGGCCAGGCAAAGAAAAAATGTACCAATAGGAAATACCTCAATCTTGGTATGAGCCAGTTAGGCCAATAAAGCCTATTAATGATGTCCCAAAGGAACCTTTTGATTTTAGTCCTGGGATTCAAAGGAACAACAGGGATACACAGAGTGTGAATCCTCTATTTGAACCAATATTTGGGGGATGAGAGGATGTCATTGAGTTAGACCAACGATATAAGCCAATAAGGAGAGGTAATAACCCTCAGGATCCTTCTCAAAGGATGCCTACTACGAGAAATCAACCACCCATTTATGGAGATAATCTTAGGAAAGAAACTCCATGGAATGCATAGGTTAATATCCCAACTGGTGGAATATAGCAGCCTGTGTATGGAGAACATCTAAGTGAAAACCATGGAGAGTCAAGTGTTCATAGAGATCTCCATGAGGAAGATCTCGTAGAACCCCTTGTGGTGAACCAAGGACAAAATCTTCTTGGGGAAAATCCAGTGTTAAGGGACCGAGTGATTGGTCTTATCCAAGAGGTGTGTGGACCTCAAACTCGAGGGGTACAACCATAGATCTATAGGAAGCCGTATCCTGAATGGTTAGAAGTGTTAGTAGAATAAGTGGGTTTGTCCCACATCGCCTATCTAATGTACATGTAACTCTCCAGAGTAATATAAATCTATGTGTGTGTGTGTTAGGGTGAAAGATAACACCCTATACACTTTTTCCTTCCTAAACAACATAGTATCAAAGCGTTATTTTCCACCACCATAACTGATCCCAACCACTGATCCCATAGCCGAAACCCTAACTGCCGCCCTCCACCACCATAGCCGTTGCGCTCTACTACCGAAACCCTGACCTACTGAAACCCACAATAAAAAAACCCCAATACTGAAACCCATCCTACCGTCGTTGTAACCCATCCTACCATCCCGATTTCTCCTGTAACAAAAAAAAAACCTCACATATCTAGTCCCTGCCCAGCCTTGAAACTACATGAAACCCAAGCCTCATATCTACACAGTACTCGCCAGAGCCTAAACAATACTCGTTCAACCTGCATAGTGCTCGCCGGTGTCGGATTAAGGTGTTTCGTACCTTGTCAGCTACTTTTTCAGCCCCGTCGGGGTTGCTTTGCTATTGTATTTGCACTCGGATGCCCTCTTACTCGTGTTCTACTGCTTCATCTACTCTGATTTGGGTCTAATGATTTGTGGCGTGCCATCCAATTGGTAATTACTTCTCTGAGTTGTTTGATATCTGCACTGCTGCTTGTTTATTCTTTCAAGTTAACTTCATGGAGATCACACTTGTTCTGAATGATTTCTCTAGTGCTATGTTGGTTGTTGGGAATTTTTGTTGCACCCGCTTTATAGCTCTATTGGCGGCTTCTTGATTGTTGGTTTAGTATACTTGTTGTTTGGCTTATGGCTATTGGTTCAGTTGGTTCTATTCAGTAAGGTTTTTTGTTTGTTGCTATTACTTTGGTTGCATACTGGTTATTTACAAGTTATTGGGTGTTGCCTCTCCATTGTTTGGTAGAATGTCTGAAAAGAAGGATTCTGATTCTGGTACTATTTCTGGCTCTAGTTCTACTATTGTTGGTAGCTCATCGAGTGGTTCTCGATCTCGCGATAGGCACCTTATTACCTCCACACCATTAAATGGGGGCAATTATGTTCTTTGGGCTAAAGCCGTTGAGGTGTATTAAATGGGTGAGTCTGAGGACTCCTATTTGACTGATGCACCTCTTGTGGCTAATGGACCTTATATCCGGCCTGGAAAGCAGTTGATGCCTATATGCCTATATTCATTCTGATCTATGGAATAGTATGACCGAACAAGTTGCCAATACGTTGATGTTCTGCGATACAGCTAAAGAGGTGTGGACAAAGGCCAAAGAATTATATTCTGGTGTCAACAATCTTCATCGCACATATGACCTTTATCAGTCTTTCTTTAATATATCTTAGGGTGCTTGTCACGCCGTCGATTTTTAACATAATCATGACAATAACTTTTAAAAGGAGAACCACTGCGGTATACTTATAATAACCAAAAGACTTTCTCAATATTCTTTTATTGGGTACAATCAAGTTCAAAAGATTACAACAATGGCACTCTGGCCCCAATAGTTCCAAAGTTTAGACAAGATAAGTTAAATAATTACAATACTTCTAAGCCAAGGATTTAAATGAAAATTACACTTTATGTCTTCCCAAAAGAGTTCACAACAGATATCTGAGTTATTTCCTCGATGTTCACTTTCAAAAGGATGGGATGATATGCACGCGAAGTACTCCATGCTAATGCTCTTGAGTTGTACCTGAAAGAATGATAGGTTTAAGCAAAACACATGCCTAGTAGGAAAATCTCTTCGAACTTTATATGCAAATGAGAAGATTCGAACATGAAAGAATAAGGTCTCAGACAACGAAAGAGAATGCAACTTAACCCAACTTTATGAAGGGAACCCAAGACTCAATGAGCACTTCACTTGCCATTTACTGATCTATTAGCAATCTTTTATGAGTTGTTATTGATTTAACTTCGTCTTGTACACTTCTACAATTAATGACTTGCATTCCGGGTCTTATGGACCCCGTACATCTCCCGTCAACCTCCAATATGAGCTCAAGTAGCTCTTCCTCCATTAACACACCGAACAATGAGTTTAAGAAATTTTTTGGGTCTTAAGACCCCATATACCCACAATACATTTCCGGGTGCTCATGACCTCGTACATCCATTCTAGATTCCAGCTGCTCATGACTCTGTACATCCATTCTACATTCCGGGTGCTCATGATCCCATACATCCAATTCAAGTTCCGGGTATCAAGACCCCGTATGCCAATAACAACTCATTTGTATTGCTTTTCGTCATATGTATCTCTAATGCTCTAATTGCACGATTGTAGCTATAGAGGGATTTATATTGAGTAAATGATCCACATACCAATTCATACTTCCATTTTGTTCCAAACTAGTCTTCCCAACTCACTCCTCGTATTACATAGCATCAGGTGTCAAGTTTTCACGTGCATACATAGTTTATCCATCCTCCTTTTTAACAATCCACCTCATCAACACACACACACACATCTAATTCAAGCATGATCACCCTGTCTATCTCAGTATCTCATATTACAACTAATAGTTAAATGAACGCACCAACAAAGCATTAGGACGATAATTCACTCCATATGATATTTGTGTTCAACGCGACAAGAACCAACGAGTGAGGATGACCAGGGGACCATTGGAGTGTGAATAGCTAGAAATGATCGAAAACTAAAACGGTGAAAAATGAAGCAAAACAGTAAAAGCTGGAGATAAGCAACAGGTATCGATACCTAACACAAAGGTATCGATACCTTTTGGCCGTGAAGGATTCTAGATACAAGGGTATTGATAACAAGGGCCAAAGGTATCGATAACAAATGATTTTCTGGGTTCTGAAACACAAAGGTATTGATAACAAAGCAAATGGTATCGATAACAATGGTTGTTCGAGCAGATTTTAAGCAGATTTTCATGGGTTTCGACTATAACAACAATCACAACAACCATAGGCATGATATCATTTACAAAACCAACTCAAGAACATATAAAGAGAGAGAGAAATCCCTACCTCAAACTTGGTGAACCAGCTCTAAACAAGAGATTGGGCCTCGGCCTCCAAAATCAACCCCGAGCCAAATATAGCATATCGAGCTTCTACCAATGCCATTTGAGCTCCAATACACATAAGGATGGAAGATTGGAAGGTGTATTGTATGGGTTTTGTGTTGGTTTGGTGGAATTTGAGTGAGAGTGAGATATAGAGAGAGAGCCGAGAGAGAGAAGGGGATGGTAAAAAGAGGGAGAGATGGGGAGAATGTCTCTCTCTCCTGACCACACACATACATATATACTACATATCACACACACACACCCTCAAGTTTCCAATTCCAACACATTAACCCCAAAATCAATATCCTCCACCAGTTTCTTCATTTTATTCCACATTACACATTTTAAATCTATTAATCGAAATTGCGGGTCTCTACAGTACTGATTCCTTTGAGGAGTATTATGCTAAATTCTAGTGGATTTGTAATGAATTGGATATCTGTGAGCCTCTTACTGCCGATATTCAAATTATGCGGCGCTAGCGTGAACGTATGAGGGTTACTCATTTTTTATCTACTGCACCATCGACCTTTCATCCTGTGGGTAATCAGATTTTGGGGACTCGTGACTTACCTCGTCTCAGCAAGGTTTTTAGTTGTCTCCGACAGTCATCGTCTATTTCTGCACCGCCTCCTGATCGTTCTACTTTGACCTCCGTTGTTTTTGATAGCTTTGTGTTCTCAATCAGTCGTGGCCGTGGTCGCAGCCATGATTCGGGGTTTTGCGGTCGTGGGCGAGAATTTGGGGTGAGTGGCCATGGTTCAAGTGGTCGTCCAGATACTTTTATTGGTGGTCGTGCTGATCGTCCCTTTAGTCATGATGGCCGCACGACAGGGGGAGGCCGTGGTCGTGGCCATGGGCTCGATCATGTACTTATTGTGGGGGGACCAATCATTGGGTGGACACATGTTATGAGTTGTATGGTTTTCCTCAGGCTCATCAGGCCGCCATCTCTGACGATGCTGGACAATCTGCTTAATCTTTTGTCGATGCTGTGGTTATTTCAGCTGATGAGTACCAACGCTTATTGTCATTTCAAACTACGACAGGATCCTCCACTGCTATGCTCGCTCAGACCAGTCCATCTATTGCTTATGTTGGCTCCTCTTTTTCCTCTCATTGGGCTATTGACTTGGGAGCTCTAGATCATATGATTGGTACACCTGCTTTTCTTTGTGATCGACAGCCAGTTGGTAGATCCTCTCATGTTACCTTAGCTGATGGTTCTACCACTGCTGTTACTGGTTTGGGTTCAGTTCCTCTCTCTTCCTCTCTTACTTTGACATCTATATTACATGTTCCTGGCTTTCTGTTTAATCTTATGTCTGTGAGCCAACTTACCAAATCTTTAAATTGTTCCGTTACATTTCTTCCTCATGGCTGTGTTTTTCAGGATCTCAAGACGGGGAGGAAGATTGGTGGGGGCATTGAGTGAGGTGGCCTATATTACTTGACCGTTCCTCAACCTGTTGCCCTTCAAACATCAGAATCTCTGTATCAACAGCATTGTCGTCTTGGTCATCCCTCTTTTTAGAGTTTAAAGCATCTTGTGCCCTCGTGTCATTCCATTAATAAGTTGGTTTGTGAAGTCTATGAGTTTAATAAACATCGTCGAGTCACTTTTTATCCTAGGGTTGTGCATCGTGCATCGCATCCTTTTCAGTTAGTTCATTTAGACATTTGGGAGCCTATTTATGTGCCCTGTATTTCTGGTTTTCGGTATTATGTTATTTTTGTGGATGATTTTTCTCGTATCACGTATCTTTATCTAATGAAAGAGAGATTTGAATTAAAATCTATTTTTAAATCCTTTTACATGGAGGTTAAGAATCAGTTTGATACCTGCATTAAGATATTTCGTTCAGATAATGCCCGTGAATATTTTCATTGTACACTGTCTCAATTTTTCAATGATCATGGCATTATTCACCAATCGTCATGCTCTTGGACTCCACAACAAAATGGAGTTGCTGAGTGCAAGATTCGGCACTTGTTTGAGGTTATGCCTGCCTTATTATTTCATATGTAGGTTCCTAAGTCATATTGGAGTGACACCGTCCTTACTGCCTGTTACTTAGTCAACCGCATGCCCTCCATCGTCCTAGGTGGTCAGGTTCCCCATACAGTCTTGTTTCCTGATCGGCCTCTCCATTCATTACCACCTCGCATTTTTGGGTGGACTTGTTATGTCCATGCTCTTGACCCTGATAGGAGTAAAGTTGATCCTCGATCTTTTAAGTGTATTTTTCTGGGATAGTCACACATTCAGAATGGGTATCGATGTTACTCTCCTACTTTACGTCGTCACTTTGTTTGTGCTGATGTCATGTTCAATGATTCCTTGCCATATTACTCGGGTTCTATTACTACCAACGATCTCCTTGCACTAGAGTCTATGTTACCTATGGCTGTTCCATCTGGCACTGTTCCACCAAACCCTTTGCAGGTCTATGTTCGGCGTTCCACCGTTCCACCACCAACCCAACCTCTAGCACAACCCCTGCCCCCACCTACAGAACCCTCCCAACCTGTCGAACCATCTTTGCCAGCATCTCCGTTTTCCCCCTCGTCGCTAGATCTGCCTGCCCCTCGATATCCGACTCGAGAGAATCGCCACCCATCGGTAAAATATGGTTTTTCTAATTGTTCTAGTTCTTCTTATCCTCTTTCTCTGGTTATCTCATATGATCATCTCTCTCTCAGTCTCCGTGCTTTCACTACTACTATCTCTTCTGTTTTTGTTCCTAACACTATTCAGAAGGCATTATCCTGGTTTGAGTGGTGGACAGCTATGGAGGATGAAATGTCTGCTCTTCATAATAATGGCACATGGGAGTTGGTTACTCTTCATGCTGGTCAAACTACTGTCGGATGTCGTTGGGTCTACACTGTCAAGTACCTTCTTGATGGCATTGTTGAGCATCACAAAGCTCGCCTGGTTGCCAAAGGTTACACTCAGACCTATGGTGTTGATTATTCAGAAACGTTCTCTCCCGTTGCCAAGCTTGGTTCTGTACAAATTCTTATTTCTCTTGCCGCCAATCTTGGTTGGCCGTTGTTCCAGCTTGACATCAAAAATGCCTTTCTCCATGGTGATCTCCAGGAGGAAGTCTACATGGAGCAACCACCTAGGTTTGTTGCTCAGGGGGAGCATCATAACGTATGTCGTCTTCGCAAAGCACTCTATGGACTTAAGCAATCTCCTCAAGCATGGTCTAGCAAGTTTAGTGATGTCGTTATGCAATTTGGCATGTGTCAAAGTCAGTCAGACCACTCTGTATTCTCCCTTATGTCGACTCAAGGGAAAGTATTGCTCATTGTCTATGTAGATGATATTATTATTACTGGAGATGATTAGAAAGGGATTGATGAGTTGAAACAGTTTTTACATAGTTAGTTGCACACTAAAGACTTGGGTAAGCTACGATATTTCTTTGGTACAAGATCCAAGGATGGGATTAGTTTGTCTCAAATGAAATATGTGTTGGATATTCTAGAGGAGACGGGTTTATTGGGAGCTAAACCTATAGTGACTCCAATAGATCCGAATGTCAAACTCTACATTGATCAGGGGGAGGTATTTCCTCATCTAGACCAGTATCGTTGCTCGTCCTGATATTTCATTTGCTGTTAGTTTTGTGAGTCAGTTTATGTCTGCTCCACGTCTTCCACATTGGGAAGCTTGTATTTGCATTGTCAAGTATCTTAAGGCTCATCCTGAACACGGTTTGTTTTATCGTTCTAATGGTCATTTTCATATTGAGGCTTTTATGGATGCAGATTGGGCAGGGTCACCTTCTGATAGACGATCAACAACTGGTTATTGTGCTTTTGTTGGTGGCAATTTAATTACCTGGAAGAGTAAGAAGCAAACTGTTGTTGCAAGGTCTAGTGCAGAAGCTGAGTACCGAGCTATGGCTCTTACTACATGTGAGATTGTTTGGCTGAGATCGTTTTTTGAGGAGCTGGGATTTCTGGTACAGTTACCTATTCCTATGCATTGTGACAATCAAGTAGCAATACATATTGCCTCGAACCCGGTGTTTCATGAGAGAACCAAACACATTGAGGTAGATTAAAACATCGTTCGAGAGAAGATTAACAGTGGCATGTTGGTTATGCCCTTTGGCCTCGTTTGATTCAGGGACTAAAACAGATTGGATTAAGAGTCCTGGGATTAGTAATCCTGGACTATTTGTCCTGGTACTAATTTAGTCATGAATCCTATACAATCCCATGTTTGATTCGCGAAGGATTAATATCGGGATATCTCATGCTGGGGCCAATCCTATGTTTGGTTCTAGCATTAAATTTTCGGATTAATTTCAGGACTATTTCTCTCAAAAAAAAAAAAGCTGGGCATTCATATTTAGTAACCTTTCTCAAGCAATACACGCTCTCAACAAAAACAAGTTTCAAAGTTCTTTTTCCTCCACTTTCTTTGCAAGCAAACAAAATGTTAGTCGGATACTATGACGGGAAGATGATTGAATCAAGCCATGAATTCAATAAAATAAATGCGGGGATTGCAACCAACAATAATCTGGGCATTGCAACTGAACAATTCCACAATTTGGGCACATATTTTCCAACATAGTTACATAGAAAGTGCAATAACAAAATGCCAATTCCGGGACTATTTGTCTTTGGCATAACATGCTAAAGCCATGACAAAAAATGCATGACATAAAGCACCACCCAACTTGTCGGCGAAATTATTCATTCTAGAAAGAGCATAAAGCAGTACACAATTCCACCTGGAACTCATCCTTTCCATGATCATGTCATCTAACCAAGCAACTGCTCCATTCCCAGACTTGACGTCCCATGCTCCATCAATAACAAAGGTCTCTTCCTTCTCCGTGATCACATTATCTCCATCCTTAGGAAAACAAAAACTAACTTGGTCCCCCTTTTTAGTCTCCTTTTGCATCACTAAAGAATCAACACAAGCTTGATCCTTATGTAATATTCCTTGTCTACTCTGACAATAGGCAACAATGGTTATTTACATGGCTAACAAACCTAATTGAATATGCATTGCATGAAAAATCTTCCTTACAGTAGTCCTCTCAAATTATATCGCTATCTACTCCAATTGATCAAGCAAATCCAAATGATGTGTGGTGTCGAGAGTAATATCTCTCAAGAGCAACATGGACCACAATTACAGCCACACCACACATCATTTGGATTTGCTTGATCAAATGGGTAACTACGATGAACACCTAGATCTCCTCTGATGTAACTACGATGAACACCTGGATCTCCCTGAACCCAATCTATTTCAAATCGGAACTCAAACAACTAGGACTTCTCAAATCGGATAGGGATATCACAAGACACAAGACTAAGGACCACCAACGACAGGACCCCAAACACAATAGCAGGACACACAACAGAACACCAAACTAACTACAAAACAGAACACCACAATGACTACCCAGAATCACCCAACAACAGATGCAAGAGCCAAAAAGCTTCCAAGTTTCTTGCACATCTTGTTCCAAGTGGTGACTGGGAACAAATTTAGTACTATTGTATGATGACTAGGGTCCATAAAAAACAACAGCGATCAATATTTGAAAAACGTATGGTAATACAGATGGTAATGCAGATTAGTACTGAAGTATTAATCTATTTTTGGCTAATAAGTCTGCATTTGCTTTGTGGAAGAATCAAAATACAAATATTGGCCATCAATTTGAAGTGATCTGTTGATTCAACACAAATGTTGGTTGAAAATACTTCTTTTAGTTGATCAAAATAGAAAAATAAAAAAAATTCCCAAATCTTTGACGGGCTCATGCTAGAGACTAACAAAAAAAAAAAAAAAAAGCACAGTTTTGTTGCCTGTTTGGTGATACATATGATTCCTCTCAAAAGTTCGCTGAACAAAACGCATTCAGATATTTAAACTACCAACCTAGCACAAATAGCATAATCGAAATCTAGGGTTACAAAGCGAAATCTGGTCAAAATCGATTTGGTCGAAAGAAATCTGGTAGAAAATCGAGATTTCAAAAACCTATTTCGAATTCTATTTGGTCGAAAACCTAGAACCTATTTCGAAATCTATTTGGTCGAAAACCCAGTCTAAGAAGAACAAGAACATACGAAGAAGAAGAACAGAGGAAGAAGAACAAACGAAGAAGAACAAAAAGAAGGAACAGACGAAGGGATACCTGCTTCAGTCTTCCCCGATCGCAGCCAAGAACTCAGGAGTAGGGAGAAGAGAGAGGTGTAACGACGAAGATCGAAGAAGAACAGTGCTCTGCTTTGTAGGGTTTTGTTTTAAAACGATGGCATTTTTGCAATTACTTCCAACTTCCTTCCGCGTCTCTTCTATCCGGGATAGAATAGTCCCAACCCCCCCCATGGGATAAAATAGTGACCCCCGTATAAGGATAGAATTTGTCCCGGTATTAACAATCCCAGCCGACAAAGTGGGAACCAAACATGGGAAAACGTGGGATTAGGCGCCCCTAGTCCAATCTCAGGCACCTAATCCCTAAATCAAATAAGGCCTTTGTGTCCATAGGAGCTCAGATAGTAGATATTTTTACCAAATCACTATTTGAACCTCGTTTAAAGTTTTTATGTAACAAGCTAGGATTTTGTGATATTTATTTTCCAGCTGAAGGAGGAATGTTAGAAGTGTTAGTAGAATAAATGGGTTTGTCCCACATCGCCTATCTAATGTACATGTAACTCTCTAGAGAAATATAAATATGTGTGTGTGTGTGTGTGTGTGTATGTTAGGGTTAAAGATAACATCCTATACACTTTTTCCTGCCCAAACAATAGGATAGATAGGACATTCCAGATCCCTAGGGACTTTAAAATCATAGATTTTATTTTGTTTTGTGGGGATGGGAGACAATATTTTGTAGAACATATTGCTAGATTTTCTGCACATTGTAAAAATTTGGCTTAAAATGGCTTCATGAAGTTGAAACTATTTCCAAATTCTTTGTCTTGACCAGCTTTTGTTTGGTAAACCAATTTACAACCAGGATCAATAGCTAATTGGTTTCAAATGGAGGAAGTGTTTCATGCACAATTTTTCCATGCAGAACATAAAGTCTCTATGGCAGACTTGGCTTGGTTAAGGCAAAAGACAGATGAAAAAGTAGTTGATTTCATATCTAGGTATAAGAGAGCTAGAGCCAAATATAAACTCCAACTGTCAGAGGCAGAATTCCTGAGATTAGCGCACAAGATGATCTAGAATGAGAACTTCGAAAGAGGTTTGATTCTACAGAGTTTAGAGACTTTGAAGATATGATCTACAAAGTAACCAAATATGAATCTTTGTTAGAAGAAGATATGGATAAACATAATTCTTCTTATTCAACTTACTATCGAAATCCCAATTATGAGATTGATGCTGTAGAAATAACTGAGCATGACCATTGTATTTGTGAGCCCATAATTCAAAAGAATGCGTCCATAGGGCAGAAATTTAAACAGAAGGAGGTCAATAAAGTTTATTCATTCGATATATCAAAGGCAGATGAAATTTTTGATCATTTATTAAGAAATATGATTATCAAGTTGCCTCCAAATGTAAAATTGCCTACGTAGAAGAAAAGAATGGAAAAACATACTGTAAATGGCATGATTCTTGGTCTCATGCAACTAAATCATGCAATGTTTTTCGTGACAAGATTCAGGAATAAATCAGGAAAGGGAGGATTAAGTTCCCATAGAAAACTATGGGAATGGATACAACCCCTTTTCCAAAGGTTGAAGAAGCTGAGGTCAACACCAACATGCCAACTTCATTGGCTCAAACTATCAAGAAATATTGGCAAGATAAGGAATTGCCAATAAACATAAACTCTATTCAATATGGGAGAGGTAAGCCATATGGTGGTCAGCCTCAAAATATAGGTACAAGGCAGAATTATCACAGCAGACCAATACTGGTTTTCCTCCACAGAGGTTCTCAGGTAACAGTCATTTGCCAATGTTAGAAGCCTCATTTTTGAAGTGATTATGTGTTGGATGCAGAGCCAATTATTTGGTTTTCAAGGATTTGGACAGAAATGGAGTAAGTTTTTTCCCTGAAGAGGTAGGGATGAAGAGAATAACCTCAGCACAAGTCAACCAAATGGAAGAGAACAAGCTTTGGTTGGCTTCGAAAAGGGAGTTCCTACTAGTCCAATTCCACCTGCACCACAGAGAGAAATACCTCCCTCTAAGAAGGCCAATATTGGCCAAACATCAGTGCCAATGGAAGAAGCTAGTTAGGAGGAATTCACTTTGGTAAAAGGAGTCCTTGACTGGTTCTTGAAGCAGGTTAAGCCTGATTTATTTCTGGGCTACAAAGACTTAACTAAGAGTGAGAATAGGACATATAAACCACCAAATTCAACTCCTGGACAATGGGTATTAGTAAGGGATCCCAAATCCAAGATACCACAGATGGTTCATTTTCTCTCAAGAACTCAGAAAAGGAAACTTCAGAGGAAGTACTCACTTTTTCAGTCAGGAGAGTCATCAACTAGAGAGGAATTAGGAAGAGGAGCAAGACCTAATCCAAGGTTTAACAGAGCTCAAAAAGATCTAGAAGATGAATTTCGGATCCAATTCCGAAGGGAGGAAACTCTGAAAGGAGTGGCCTTTGCCATGCTTGAAGAGGATTTAGATCCTCCTTCTCCCAACTCATTAGCTAGTTATCAGTCTGGTCTATTAGAAGCCATGTTGGTGGAACAAGGAGGGTTGGAAGGAAGTTCTTCTCCCATGGAACTTTCAGCACATTGATTCCATGGAGAAAGGGAAGGAAAAGACAATCAAACCAACCAATGAGATTTCAAGTATTCAGTTTGGGAGACAACCTGAAGTCCAAATCAATGTGGTTTATCCTTGTTCTATGGATTTCCTCAGAAATGGGGAAACATCTTCGAAACAAAATGATACAAGGTTGAATTTGGGCAAATCTGACGTCTCTGAAGACACACGCAGTGATGTTGAACTTATCATCATTTGCAATGATTGTGATTTGGAAGAAGTGGGTCAAGTAGAAATGGACGAGGATTTGATATGTGAAATTGAGCAGAATCAAGAGAGCTTAAAGGTAAGTTCGAAAGAAAACATTACCTTTGTGCCAGATTCTACATCTGATATCGAATATCCATTGGTAATTGATCTAAATTATGTTGATATTTCATATCCATTCAAGCTGCCTACTAATGCCATGAGACAATATTTAAGGCCTTTATACATCACAACATGTTTCGATGGAATTCCCCTTAATATAATTTTGGTGGATAATGGGGCTGTAGTAAACATTTTGCCCTTTCGAACCCTGAAAAAGTTGGGGAAAGGAAGAGCAAAATTGATCCCAACCAGCACATTCATTGCAGGATTTACGGGGAAAAGCCAACATGCAAAGGGAATAATCTCAATTAGGGAGAGATTGGATCCATGTTAATGGATGTATTCCTTCTTCTATGCATCAGGAATTAATGATTGTCAAATATGAGAAAGGCAAAGATGTAGTTCCTTTGAGTGAACTACTCCAAGCTGCCACTAACCCAACCAACGAGCTAGAATTGGGAGAATTGGTAGAACTGAAATCAGAGCTGAAACAAGTTGTTGATTATGAATCAGACCCTCCAAAGGATGATGCTGCTTGGATGTAAGTCCAAGGAAGAGGCTGAAGAAGAAGCCAACTCATTGGCTTTAGTAAGATATGTTGCTCTAGGAATCGAACAAAAGATTCAAGAAGACAATATATAGGAAGATGTTTTGTTAGATAAGACTTGTATGGAGGACAAACAATTGACATCTGAGGAGCAAGTCGAATCCCAAGATCTTTTGGAGGAAGTAAAATTGGGAGACAAAGACAATCCTAATCCAGTGTTTATTAACCATCAACTTGAACTAGATATGGAAGTTAAGTTAATAGAATTGTTAAAAGCCAACAAGGAATGCTTTGCTTGGAGTTATAAGGAACTGCTTGGAGTTATAAGGATTGGTGGAGCATAGGCTACCTATCAAGCCATAGTTCAAACCTGTCAAACAACCAACCGGGAAGATGAGTCCAGAAGCTATTGCAGGTGTTAAGAAAGAGATGCAAAGGCTTCTAGATGCAGGTTTCATTAGAACAGCCAGGTAAGTTGAGTGGCTATCTAATCTAGTTTCAGTGCCTAAAAAGAATAGAAGTATAAGAATTTGTGTCGACTTTCAAATTCTTAACACTGCAACCCCCAAAGATGAGTATCCTATGGCTAATGTGGATATGCTTGTAGACAGTTTAGTTGGGCACAAGATATTATCCATTTTAGATGGACATTTAGGATACAATCAAATCTGTATAGCAGAAGAAGATGTGCATAAAACAACTTTTGCATGCACTGGTAACATTGGAATTTTTGAATGGATCAAAATGCCATTTGGTTTGAAAAATGCTGAAGCTACTTATTAGAGAGCTATGAATACCATTTTTCATGATTTAGTTGGGAGCTTTCTAGAATGTTACATAGATGATATAATTGTGAAGTCAAGTTCCAATGATGATCACCTTGAACATTTAGAAAAGGCATTTCAACAAATGAAGCACTATCAGTTGAAATTAAATCTAGAAAAGTGTGTTTTTGGAGTATCAGCTGATAAATTTCTGGGATATTTAGTCCATAACAAAGGAATACAGGTTGACAAGAACAAAGCAAAGGCTATTATTGAAGCCAAGCCACCTTCCAACAAGAAGGAGTTACAAAGGTTTCTTGGTCAATTGAATTTCCTTCGAATATTTATATCTAATACTGTAGGAAAGACTAAAATTTTCTCTTCTTTGTTGAAGCTGAAGGAGGGAGAAGAGTTTAAATGGTCTAAAGAGCATGATGATGCTTTCGAAGCGCTCAAGAAGTACTTAACCAATCCACTTGTGTTGATGCCTCCTATCAAAGGGAAGCCAGTAAAGTTATATCTAGCGGCAACTCAAGACTCAATAGAAGTACTATTAGCTCAAGACAAAGAAGATGGCAAGGAGAGCTGTTTATTATATCAGTAGGTTTTTCAACTCTTGTGAATGCAAGTATGTTGCAGTAGAGAAACTATGTTTAACTTTATTTTATGCTTCTAAAAAACTCAGTCACTATATGTTGCCGAGAGTAAACTATCTTATTTCTCAAACTGATGTAATTAAGCATATGCTTTCGAAGCTTGTGCTTGGTGGGAAGATTGGGAAATGGATTGTGTCTTTAATAGAGTTTTGTCTTGAGTACATCCCTCAAAAGTCAGTAAAAGGACAAGCATTGGCCAATTTTTTGGCTGATCATCCAAATGAGATCAAACTGACAGAACCATTCGAGGCTGCTGTAGTTGAAATCAAACCATGGAAACTATGGTTCGATGGATCTAAAACAGCTCAAATGACTGGGGTAGGAATAGTATTAGAGTCCCCTCAAGGTTTGAAAACCAAGTATGAGTTTCAACTTAATGAAGGATAGTGCTCCAATAATCAAGCAAAATGTGAAGTCTTAATCATAGGTCTGGAAATTCTGCTTAAACTGAAAGTTAATGCTACTGAAATCTTTGGGAATTCTCAGTTAGTAATTAACCAGTTTAATGGACAATTTCGATGCACTAGTATTGCTCTATTAATATTTTACCAGCATGCCAAGAAATTAATAGATCAGTTTTTTATGATTACTTTAACATACATTCCTAGGTTCTTCAAAGAGGAAGCTGATGAGATAGCCCAGAGAGCATCTAGTTATAAGGTTTTATCAGAAAATGAGAAGAAATTTTGTCAATTAACTTTGAGAAAGTCCTTACCTATGTTGAGCAGCAGATTAAGTGACTTCAAAGTATTAGAGATTGATGTCCCTCCAGTCCAAAATGAAGATTAGAGACAAGCATTAATCGAATACTTTAACCGAGCCTGAAGTAGACAACCTAATTTGGCCTAATGATTATTTCAAGTCCCACATTGGAGACCATCCCGATGATGATATGGATACGGTGATTGCTGAATGACTTCTCGTGAACCTGTGGATTTATGGTGAGAACTTCTAGCCACTTAGAGGACCCAATCCAGAGCCAAATAGCCTTTCAGATAGAAATACAGAATCCTAGGGAAATCTATCTTTCGGCCATAACATCGATCTCACAGTTTCAACATCATTTCTTCACCCTTGAAACTTGTTGCTTGAAAATCTCCCTGAGAGATTGATTCCTCGGCAGCCAGATCTATTCTTCGGCCGCCAGATCCATTGCTCGGCCTGCCAGATCATCTATTTTCCAGATTCTGGAATGTTATGCCAATCGTTTGATCTGTTCACAAAACCCTAGCAGCCAAATCCCGATGCGTTCGAGCTACGTAAGGAGATTACCATGAGGAGTTCGTGTTGCCTTATAACTCCAATTCAATCGATCGATTGTGATTGGTTGAGGTGTGTCATCCCAATGCCTATATAAAGGAGCCCTTGGGTTCTGAAAATATAACAACGAATTCATATACAAACACACCCTCTCAAGCCACGAAACTCTGTTAATATACCAATGATCCCCTCTGCAAAAGCCCTAACCTCTCCAAGGCAGTTGTGATCCAATGATCTAAACCCCGAAGTACAAACCTTAACCCTAGGGTTTTCAAGAAGCAATCAGTCAATCACGCTGTAGACACCCCAATCCGGGCCTTGAAAATGCTTTAAAAATCCCGATGATGAAACAAAGGAAACAAATACCTCCGAGAGCTTGGAAATGGGACTCTCCCAAAATAAACCCAAAAAGCCCAGAGCAAAACCCAAGGGCCCAGAGCCAAATCAAAGGCCCAGAGCCGAAAGCCCAAAGCAAGCCCCAAAGCTCAGGATTGGACCCTTAGTACCGCACGACACACCTCTACACCGCACGGCATAATAGATTTCATTACGCCGTACGAGGTCATGAGGTCAACCGCACGGCATTTCGGATAAAGTTCTGACTGGCTCAGCTAACTGTCGGCCACGCCCACTTAAACCACTCCTACAAGCTAGCTCAGCCGAATGGGCACTTCTGGCCCGCCCAGAAAATACCTCCACCACTTGAAATTCAAAATCCTTGGCCTTTGCCTATAAATACAACCCTCCACTAAAGAGAAAAGGGCCCTAAATTCTCTTTCTCTCTCATTATGCTTTCACACCCCTTCCTCACTCCAAAGCCTTGAGAAAGTACTCCCAAAACATTCTCAAGGCTCTTTCTTCCTCAAAATCCTCCATTTTTCTCCTCACCATTGAAGTGAGTTCTCTTACTCACTTCAAGGCCTCTTACTTTCCAACAACCTCCTTTATCAAATCATACCCACCATTTTTCCCCGATCACTTTCATCCGCATCCATCTGAAGCCATCCGTCTCCATCCAATCTCGAAGATCAAAGGTATAACCTAGTTTCCTTGGGATAGGCTTCGTCCATATCCCTGAGGGGACCTCACTGTGGTCAGGATCGGCCCTCATTGGGTCAGATCCTGGCCCAAAAACCATTTTCAAAACAAAAACAAGCCTCTGTGCCAAGAAGGCTGCACAGCACGACGTTTTGATGCGTCGTGCGGCGTAGTCGACTTAGACGCACGGCATTTCGAGTTCACGGTTTTCTTTACTCAAACTATCTGGATCACAACCATCCTTTGTCAGATCCTTACTAAGAAATCAAACACAAATGCTTTTCAAAAATGGACCATATCTACAAGCCATGTGCAGTTTTCTTTCTTTGTTTCAAGAAAATGGAGCATTTTTTGGGTTATTCAGAAAGATCAGGAGTTTAAGAACTTCTTCTCTGTTCATGGCTTGAAAAAAAAAATGGTGTTTTCTAGAGTCATCTGATAATGGAAATGTTGTCTAACCTGAGCTTGAAACCCCGTGCGTCGTACCCAGGACGCCGGGCGGCGTTCTAAAACTTTGTGAAAATTTGAAAATACGGAGGAAACCACGCACGGTATTTTGTAAAACCGTGCGGTATGTTACAAAATGCTGTGCACAGGGACATTGTGATTCAAACAATATCTGTTAAAAGTTTCTTTCGTCCGGCATCATCTTTACCATCACTATACAGTTTGCACCACGAGCACGAGAATGTGTTATATTGAACCCTATGTCCCTTTCCCGTACATGTTTTAATCAAAGTTTAAGTTTTTCAAATGATATTAAATCCCCCATAAAAATTGCTTAGTAAAGACCGGTCTCTACCGGGCGAGTGGGATGCTTTTTGTTTTCAGCAAAACCTTCCCCGCTCGTAATGTAGCTCTTGAACCCAAAATCTCGACATTTTCGCTAGACCAAAAGCCTTTTTCCGCTTTCTTTTCAAATCAAGTTCTCGGTTTCTCGGATCATCCATCTCGAAAATCCGGGTGGCGACTCTTTTGGGTGCGCGCCAGTCAGGGAGCCCACAGTGGCGACTCTGTTGGGGACGAATGTTAATCAAACTTTGGGGATTAATACATGAACGAACAATCTTTCAAAAGTCTGTCAAAACAGTACGCTCCACGCTGCTGAAAAACGGAACGGTGACGTAACAGGATTTTACATCCCACCAATCCGAACTGGGACTTTTATTATTGTTCGCTTGTGTAGTTTTCTCCAAAATATTGATTAATAAAGAAAGCCGAGCTTAAAAGGCATTTTTTTTGGGGGGATTTAAAGTCATTTGAAAATTTTAACTTTGCTTTATTTTACACTCTGCACCGCACGAGCCTCGCCAGTGTGTTTCGGCAATCTTGCCCGGTTCGCCGGTGACAAGCTCTCCCGGAGCGCCTTGCAACCCTCGACGAGGATGAGCCATCGTGCTGTTCGACCATTGTCTTGCAATACACTTGACATGGGGAGTACATCTTGGCTCTAGTCTAGGGAACCCTTTTGAGACCCAAACCGGCCTTTGCACTTGTACATAACCATAGAACCATCCCAACTAGGACAGGAACCCATGGCTAGGACTTGTGTGCTATACCCTGTTCATGTGTTTATCCTTCTTTTACGCATTCATGCATTGTTGCATTTTGTAAGCTAGGACTTAGAAATGCTCTAGGATTCAGTCAGCCTAGGAGACTCTAAATCCATGGAGATTGCAATACCTCCGTTGTTTGCCGTGCCCGAACGGCTCCCTTAGTCTAGAACGAACCTTGATGGTGC
>BPLS01000514.1:2183637-2334548 GCA_019656275.1 Rhododendron kiyosumense | reverse complement strand
AAGTATCTGGATTCCGGTAATCATATTGCTTTGTCTCGGATGGTCAAGATAAGGAGATTGGCTCTGATTCTGAAACGTTCGGAATTAAACCTGCCCGACAGAACCTACCCAGATTATCGTAAATCTTCTATGCAAGCACCTCAAGTGAAGGCTAGACTATGGTAGGTCGTAGGACTTAGAAATGCTCTAGGATTCGGTCAGTCTAGGAGACTCTAAATCCATGGAGATTGCAATACCTCTGGTGTTTGCCGTGCTCGAACGGCTCCCTTAGTCTAGAACAAACCTTGATGGTGCAAGTATCTGGATTCTGGTAATCATATTGCTTTGTCTCGAATGGTCAAGATAAGGAGATTGGCTCTGATTCTGAAACGTTTGGAATTATACCTGCCCGATAGAACGTACCCGGATTATCGGAAATCTTCTGTGCAAGCACCTCAAGTGAAGGCTAGACTACGGTAGGTCGTAGGACTTAGAAATGCTCTAGGATTCGGTCAGTCTAGGAGACTCTAAATCCATGGAGATTGCAATACCTCCGGTGTTTGCCGTGCCCGAACGACTCTCTTAGTCTAGAACGATCCTTGATGGTGGAAGTATCTGGATTCCGGTAATCATATTGCTTTGTCTCGGATGGTCAAGATAAGGAGATTGGCTCTGATTCCAAAACGTTCGGAATTATACCTGCCCGATAGAACCTACCCGGATTATCGGAAATCTTCTGTGCAAGAGCCTCAAGTGAAGGCTAGACTACGGTAGGTCGTAGGACTTAGAAATGCTCTAGGATTCGATCAGTCTAGGAGACTCTAAATCCTTGGAGATTGTAATACCTCCGATGTTTGCCATGCCCGAACGGCTCTCTTAGTCTAGAACGAACCTTGATGGTGTAAGTATCTGGATTCCGGTAATCACATTGCTTTGACTCGGATGGTCAAGATAAGGAGATTGACTCTGATTCCGAAACGTTTGAATTATACCTGCCCGACAAAACCTACCTAGATTATCGGAAATCTTCTGTGCAAGCGCGACAAGTGAAGGCTAGATTGTGGTAGGTCATAGGTCTCCGAGGGATCGAACGGAAAAGGATCAACATTAAAAGTTTCCTCTTTTGCTTGTCAGCTCTAAGACATTGGTCGACCGCAAGAAAAGGCTGTACTTAATTGGTTCCGTCCCTCCCGAAGACTGATTCGCACGGACACCCTGGAAAGCATAGGATTATTTGAGGTTCAGGTGATACAGGAAGGGCAACCACCGGCCGGAACACCACAAGAACCGCTATCCATCAACCATTCGCCTATGGTTGATCTAGGAAATGGGATAGAAGAACTTAGGCAGAACATGGCTGCCTTAGATGCTCAGTTTAAATAATCCCTGGCCAATGCTGACGCACAACTCAAGACTTTTATTGCGTCTATGCAAAAAGACATGGTTATGATGATGGAAGCCATGCAAGAGGTCAGTGATAAAATTCAAGTCAGACCTTACCCGCAGCCCGAGCAACCCAAGGAAGAAGAGCCCACTGTGGACTCCAAGATGGCCACTCTTCTGGCTAAAATCAGCAAGTTAGAAGAATCTGTCTAGGAGACCCGCCGACTTGGGAAAGGAGAGGTGGACATGAGCAAACTGTGCTTATTCCCCAACGCTAAGTTACCGCAAAAATTCAAAGGTGTAGACTTTGCCAAATTCGACGGCACGGGTGATCCGAAGGCACACCTTCAAGGTTATGTAGGCTCTCTTTCTATGCCTGGGATTGAGAAAGAGGCTATGGCACAGCTATTCCATGAATCCCTGTCTGGCCCAGCTTTGCAATGGTTCTTAACTCTTGAACCATCAAAGAAAAGGACTTGGGAAGACATCGGGATGGCTTTTGTGGCTCAATACGACTTCAATGTTGACTTGAAAATGACCACCCGAGAGTTAGAAAGTACTAAGATGGGAGAAAAGGAAAACTTTGCCGACTTTGTGAAACGATGGAGGGCAAAGGCCGCGCAAATGCAAAACAAACCAGACCTCAAAGAACAGATACGAATCATAACCAAAAATCTGCCAAGTTCTTTCACTCCATACATGGTTCTCTCCCAGGCCGCCCCGAATTTCGAAACCTTTTACGATTCAGGACTAGCCGTGGAGGAAGCTCTACGAGATGACACTTTAGAGAAAAGGGAAACAGGATCAAAGGCCAAGAGGGTGTATTCTGGCAATAGCAACGTCCTGCTAGGAAACACCAATCAGGTAGGCACATCGTCCCCTAAAACCGCGGAAGTTCACCAGATCTCTGAAAACCCTAAATCCCAAAGCCAGGTCTTCACCCAATTTAGTACACCAAGGTCTATGCTACTCAAGAAGCTTACGAAGGCCGGGGTACTGAAACCGCTTTCTCCACCAACCACCATTCCACCCAACTTGAACCAGAATGTTTATTGCGAATTCCATCAAATGCCTGGTCACGCCACTGACAACTGCATTCACCTTCGTCATGAGATTCAAAATCTCATCGACAACAAAGTCATCGAAACACCTCCCCCAGATAAACCAAATACCTTTTCGAACCCTCTACCACAGCACAACACTTCCTTCCATGTCAATCAGGTCGCCTTAGCTTCAAAGCAAAGCACCCAGAACTTTGACCCAACTCTCTTTATCACTCCAGACACCAACCCTAAGCCTTTGGTAGAGATTCTCGAAGAAGTAACCCTCTGCTTCCTGTGGGACGGAGATGATGCGTGGAAAGACTTCGTTGCCGACTGGGAGGCATTCGAGGCAGCCAGTTTACTAAGAAATGAAGAACTGCCATTTTGGCCAGAATGGGAAGTCGATTGGCAGAATATTTATGCAGATCCTTTGGATGGTTTCTCATTGAACGCAATGTTTGAATGTGAAAACTACTTCGGATGGGAATGCGACCTGACCCCAGACGAGTACCAGCTATTGGCCCCAAACAATCCGCTGGATACATTCTCCCTACCTGCAATATTTGATGAAGGGTACCAGCCTGATATCGTAGGCCTAGTTTGGCCGGAACTCTACCCAAACCCTTCTGGGTACAATATCGGGTATGCTCCTTGGCCCGAAAATCCCGAGATCTTGGAAGCAGCAGAAGAAGAAGTGGCTAGCTGTGAATTTAATCCCATGGACTATTTGGAAGGAGAGGCGGAATCAGAACCCTCGATCACCTTTCCGAAAAAAGTGGATGTTGCCATGATGAATTTATGGGAAGACGAGCCAAAAGCCGAAGAAGGACATTGGGTCAACTCTGAAATCATCAATATAAGGGTAGGGAATGAGGAATGGACTGTTAATAAAGGCAGTAATGGAAGCCGAGTAGTGGACACCCGAAGATCATTGGGAAGATTTGGTCATTGCCGATCTAGCCTCTAACCTTCAAGATGCTACCATCGGAACCAAACGTAAAGCCCCCGTTGATTTTTGGAGCGAAGAATCCAAATATCGGCAAATCCACCACCTAACTCGAAGCGGCCGTATTTACCAACCCCCGAATCTTCAAACCGGTGAATCCTCTAATACCACGGCCCCACTAGCCAAAGAACTCCCGGACCCTCTCATTACCCCAGTCAAAAACACTTTCCAACCCTTTGCCCCAGCAACCAAAGAACCTTCTCGCCCCGAGAAAAACCCTGAAGGAGCAATCAAGCGGCAGCTCGAACAAACTCAGGCCAGAATGTCTGTATGGGACGTGCTTGTTCACTCTACCTGCCATCGCGAGGGACTTATCTAGGCTCTTTCCCACCTGGAAGTTCCTTCCGCCATAACCCCCAAGGAGCTTGTAGCACTCATCAAGACCATACCAATCAAGCATGCCATCACTTTCACTGATCGAGACTTGCCTGCCGAAGGGACGGACCACAATAAACCACTTCATGTCACTCTAAAGTGCTGTGACAAATGGGTCCTGGTAATCCTGATCGATAACGGATCCGCCATCAATGTTTGCCCACTACGCGTTGCCTATTGCTTGGGCTACCAGAATAAAGACTTCTCTCCGTCAGAAGTCAAAGTCCGAGCATATGATAATACGCGTCGGGATGTAATAGGGACTCTCATGTTACCAATGACCTTTGGATCGTATCAAGCTGAAGTAGAATTTCATGTGATTAACATTCCCGCATCCTTCAATCTGTTGTTAGGCCGACCTTGGCTGCACCGACCTGATGTCATGGCCATACCTTCCACCCTCCATCAAAAAGTTCGTTTGGGTCTTGAATCAGGCATGCTCACTATCCATGGGGACTCTGGGATCCGCGCACCAACTGAAGACAATGCCCCACTCCTAGAAATCCAACACGGAGAGGAGGACGTCGCCTTGGGAGGATTTTCACTAGACACCTCTGGTTCCGTCTCCTCAATCAGGATTGATGATGACTTTCTCATTAGCAGCATCGCTTTGAAAACGATGAAGAAAATGTCCTATATGCCAGGACTAGGATTGGGGAAGAACCTGCAAGGCCGAGCGAAGTTCTAAACTCATGGGACCCCGATGCGCACTACCGGCCTTGGTTATTTAGCCTCAAATGACAGCAAGATAAAAAGAGGAGACAGGTTGGAGGATTACTTCGTCAAGGAAAAAGCGAAACAAGTTTATCAAGGACAACCAGAGCCATTCTGGGACAAGAAAACCAATGCCTTCCTCCCAGGATTCGAAATATTCGCTAATGATGTATGGCCAGAAAGTGAGGGAGAACGTGAAGTTGTCAAGAAACCTATGGGACCAGCTGACTGGATCAAAACTCTCGACGAAGGGAGTCTGGCAATCCTGTTTAGGGAGGAGGAACCAAAGAGTACAGTCATGGAAGCAGAAGTATTGATACTGGGACAGGAGGCCCTTGAAGATCTAACTTCGCTCATCATGGACACCATTGGAGATTACAAGAATTGAGACTTCTTGCCAAGTGCAACCCATCATGGGTCTGAATCTGAGTCTGAGTCGTTCAAGTCTTCTGAGTCTTCTGAGTCTGTTAAGTCTCTGGAGTCCGAGTTGGGACCTCTCGGCCCGACTCGTCGTCTGTATTTCGAATTCGAGTCAACTCATGTGTATGACGCCCTCGAGGCCTTTGCTAGTGATGAAATAAAAGAACTCGATTCCGCTTACTTCTCTGATCTCGAAATAAGTTGGGTTGACCCGGATGACGAAGGGGCTAATTTCGACGGGAACATCCCCGAAGAAATTCAGTCTCTAGTCAGAAGGGAGGATGAAAGGTGTGCTCAGCCAGTAAAAGAGGAAGTTATTTTAATAAAACTGAGGGATGAGGAGGATCCCCGAACGATTGAAATCGGTTCCACATTATCTGCAGAAGAGCGTCAAGCCCTTATCAGCTTGTTGAAAGAATTCGAAGATGTTTTTGCCTGGTCACATGCCGATATGCTCGGAATCAATCCTGAAATTGTGGAACACCGGATTCCCCTTTATCCCGACGCAAAACCTGTAAAGCAGAAACTGAGGCGTATGAGACCCGATTGGGTACTTAAGATAAAAGAAGAAGTCACTAAACAAATCGATGCAGGATTTCTAATGGAGACCGAATACCCCCAATGGGTTGCAAACATTGTTCCCATTCCCAAGAAGGATGGCAGGATTAGGGTTTGTGTCAATTTCAGAGATCTCAACAAGGCAAGTCTGAAAGATGACTTCCCGCTGCCCCACATTGACGTATTGGTCGATAACACTGCCGGGTACGCTTTGCTTTCCTTCATGGACGGTTTTTCGGGATATAATCAAATCCTTATGGCCCCAGAGGATCGAGAGAAAACCACATTCGTCACCGAGTGGGGAACTTATTGCTACCGGGTGATGCCTTTCGGGCTGAAAAATGCAGGGTTCACATACCAGCGAGCTGCCACGACTTTGTTACATGACATGATTCATAAGGATGCAGAAGTGTATGTCGATGACATGATCGTAAAGGCTAAGGAGTGAGGAGGGCATTTACCGGCACTTAGAAAGTTCTTCGAAAGGATCAGGAAATACAGAATGCCCTTGAATCCGGCTAAATGCAAGTTTGGAGTTACGGCAGGGAAGATACTCGGATTCATGATCACCACCCGAGGAATAGAAGTTGATCCTTCAAAGATCAAGGCTATCCTAGAGATGGAGCCGCCTTGGTCTGAGAAAGACGTAAGAAGCTTTTTGGTAGAGTGCAATTCATCAGCCGATTCATCGCCAAATTGACCTCGACTTGTGAACCGATATTTCGTTTACTCAAAAAAGGTGTGCCCTTCAAATGGGATGACAAATGCCAAAGAGCCTTCAACGCTATTCGAGCTTACCTTCAAAGCCCTCCAGTGCTGAAGCCCCCCACACCAGGAAAACCTTTTGATCCTATACTTGTCAGTTACCCCCACTTCTATGGGGTGTATGCTGGCACAGGAAGGAGACGATGGGGTTGAAATGGCTGTTTACTATCTCAGCAAAAAAATGGTAGGATGCGAAGAGCGCTATACCCCCATGGAAAAGACCTGTTGGGCACTCGTCTGGGCGTCTAGGAAACTGAGGCATTATATGCTAACTCACCCTGTAAGGATCATCTCTCGAATGGACCCTCTCAAATATTTGTTTGAGAAACCAGCCCTCACGGGAAGAATGGCACAGTGGTTGTTGATGTTATCCGAATTTGAGCTAAAGCACGTCACCAGAAAATCTGTCAAAGTTGTTGCCGACTTTTTGGCTGACAACCCGACTGGAGTAGATGAAGACACTGAATTCATATTCCCCGATGAAAGCATAATGATGTTAACTGAAGATGTTTGGAAGTTATACTTCGATGGAGCCGCCAATCAAAAGGGATTTGGGATTGGTGTATTGCTGGTAGTGCCTGATGGATCTCATATCCCGCTCGCATTCAAGCTGAACTTCGAAGTCACCAATAATCAGGCTGAGTATGAGGCCTGCATTGTAGGCCTAGAAGCTGCCATCGAGATCGGCATAGAAAAACTGAAGGTAGTGGGAGACTCTAATCTGGTCGTGTCGCAAGCCAACGGTGACTGGAAAGTCAAAGAGGCGAAATTGAAGCCATATCATTAGGATTTGGAAGACCTCATCCCTCATTTTAACAAGGTGACTTTCACTCATGTGCCAAGGCTTGAAAACTGTTTCGCAGACGCATTAGCGATACTGGCCTCAATGGTCGAAATCCCTATTGGTATAAAGCTAAGGCCAATTGTGATTGAGCAAAGAGACACACCCGTCTATCAGCATGTCATGGTAGTCGATGAACCTGAAGATGGCCACCCTCGGTACTACGACATTTGGAAATTCGTCGAAACAGGAGAATATCCTACGGAGGCAACTAAAAAGGACAAAATCGCCCTTCAAAGGATGGTCGCGCAATACATCATTTGTGGAGGAAGCTTGTATTGAAGGTCGCACTGCGGCATGCACAAACTATGCATCCATGGTGCAGAAGCAAAACGAGTGATGGAAGAAATCCATGAGGGGGTGTGTGGTCCCCACATGAATGGTATAATGCTCGCTAAGAAAATTCTCAGGCAGGGATATTTCTGGTCCACCATGGAGACAGAATGTGTGGAATACGTGCGACGGTGTCACAGATGCCAAATCCTTGCTAATTTGACTCATGTCCCGCCGTCTGAACTACATCAGACAACCTCACCTTGGCCTTTCTCGACATGGGGAATCGACGTTATTGGGAGGATTGTGCCAGCAGCTTCTAACGGCCATAAGTTCATCCTGGTAGCCGTGGATTACTTCACAAAGTGGGTAAAAGCTGCCTCATACGCCACCCTGACTGCAATACAAGTTGCCCATTTCATCAAGCAATACATCATTTACCGATATGGGGTCCCTCAGGCATTCGAATTCGACAATGGGGTGCACTTCAAAGGGCGAGCCAGGGAAGTCTTGGATGAATTCCAAATTCAAGTACACAAGGCAACAACCTACCGACCGTAGACTAATGGAGCCGTAGAGGCTGCTAACAAAACCATCAAAGTCATCCTGGAAAAGACCGTTCAATCCGCAAGAAATTGGCATGCGCAATTGCCGCTGGCCTTGTGGGGATACCGAACGTCTGTGCGTACCCCAACGGGGAGCGACCCCCTACTCTTTGGTCTACGGAATGGAGGCTGTGCTCCCCATCGAGCTGGAGGTCCCTTCCCTTCGAACCATGATCGAATGTGAAGTCCCAAAGCCAGAATGGCTAAGCAATCGGTTTGCAGAGCTTATGTTGTTCGATGAGCGCCGGCTAAGGGCTCTTTACCACATTCAAGGGTACCAAAGGAGGATTGCACGCGCATTCAACAAGAAAGCAAAGCCCAGAGGTTTGACAGAAGGCGATATGGTTCTAAAGGAAATCCAGGCGCCAGTCTATGACCCGTGCAGGAAGTTCCGACCAAAGTGGGCCGGACCATGCATCATCAAAACCATCTTGACAGGAGGAGCCACGCAGCTCATCGATTTGGACGGGAACGAATTCGTGACTCTGGTCAACTTGGATCAGCTGAAACGCTATTACCCCTGAGAGAAGCTCGCTGGGCTGAAAACCGTAAGGGCGGGTAGACCCGGGAAAAAATTAGAGCAATAGCCTGCTAGGTTGAAAACCCACCGGGGGCGTCCTAGGCAAAAGTTAAGGCAAGCAAGAAATGAGCTCGCTAGGCCGAAAACCAGAAAGGGCGGTGCTAGGCAAAATTTAGAGCGCAAAAGGAAAGTGTCAAAACCTGAGCAAACCTTAGCCTGAACTACGTCATGACCTGATTCCCTCTCTTTGAAGGATACGTAGGCAGCCTCACTCTGAGGCCCGGTCATCACCATTCAAAAACAAAAATCCAAGTTGAAAGAGCACAATGTGTTGAATCAAGGAAGGGGAGACCCCCCCACCCAGAACTCATTTTTATTATCATAACTGCTTCTACTACAAAAGGCTGAGCACAATCTTCAAAAGATGAAAGGAAAAACAACACAATCAAAGGTGGGTCCATAATTTATTTCTTGATCAGGGTGGTAGGTTTGAGTCAGTTTCCAGCTCTCATTGCAATGTCCCTCCTTAGCCATTTCCGATAACTCCCACGAACCATCACAGAAGGATAAGCGTGCGCATCAGCCACCTCACGGGCCCTCCAAGATCGCTGATAGGCGCAAAGGACTGAATGGCGAAATGGGGGCAATACGATATCAATCAGGGCTTCAGCAGGGACTTCTTGTCTTAGGCCAAACTGTTGTTGAATCCGATAAGGGATGTAGAAAGTGAAAGCCTCCAAACCAGCAAGGACGACCTACTGAGGGCCCTTGAAGTGCACGGTCATGGGAGGAAGGTCCAACCATGAACATCTCCAGGATATGGTCTCAGCTCGAAGACCCCTGAGGAAGTCAACCCATTTGGAAACCCGCCTATCTGCAAACTTAAAGCATCGGAGAGACAACAGTCTAGCCTCGTATGACCAGTTTCCAGGAGGAATGGTTAGCACATTCACCTTATCACAAAGCCAGATCTGCAAAAGAGGAAAAACAAGTCAGAAACCCTAGAAAGCTTAGCTGAGCGTTGAGTTAAAATGAGAATGTGGGAGAAACCCGAAAAAGGAGAGCAGAGTGAGAAGCCAACCTGTAGGAGGAGAGGACTACCCCCGAAAACCTCAGTCTCTTCGGAACAAACTCTATCCAAACCCATCAAAGTTTCAGCCAAGACCATTGGAACCACATCTCTTTGAGCCTCGATTTGAACACCGATGCTAACTAAAGAAGAGCTAGCATGGCCAATAGGGGACACCAAGAGGTAGGCTGCAAGCAAGCACATACAGAGCACAGTCATCCGCCAAGATTGATGAGTCGTATCTGCAAAGTTACCAAAAGGGGAGAACATTTCGATAAGCTACTTCACGTTGAGGCGACCATCGCTCACTAAGTAACGGGCAACGCCGCTACTAAGCCTAAGAGCTTTGGATAGAACCTTGTGGATGCTCTCACGCATTGGAGGGATAATAACTTCCCCCGAACTAAAGCCTCCCAGATAGGCGCGGAATTCTTCCACGGTGGGGCAAAGCTCTTGCTCGCCGAAACAAAACACATGGACCTCCGGGTCCCAGAGAACCGCGACTGCCTTCAAAAGTTCCGGACGAAGATGAATGTTGCGAAGATACCTCATGGAATAGAGGCCGTGAGCTCGGAAGTTGAGCCAATCAACGCCCTCCATTGAAACCAACCACGAGCGGAGCGAGCCAGTGAGAGAAAGGGCCATGGGAGGAAGAAGTGAAGAGAAATCTAAGTATGATAGGGAATATTTGAGATCAAGGGCTTAAATTTATAGAAAGGGTAAAAGAGACATTTTCAACTTTTCAAAAGTGCCTTGGGTCTCAAAAATACAAGTTTTCCATGTGATTTATATGGAAAAAGGGCTTAAGAAGGGGATGCATGCATGCATTGGTTCGGAAATGCCATTGCATGGGTCAAAGTACAACCCCCGAACAATTTGCCTTGGGAAACAGCAAAATACAGGCTATCGGGAAGATAACCCAGCGCAGCGTAATGGGGTCACGCACGGCATTTTGGGAACTAAAAAAAATATCACGGCATAATATTGGTATACCGCGGAATTAAGAGAAGCCATGCACGGCGTTTCAAACAAACATGTGGCGTTTTGCGTCGGCATTTCTGCAATTTTTGACAGCAAGGGTATGAAATGAGTTTGGGGCACACCGAGGTATTTCCAAGCAGCAGGACTCATGCAATAGGTATATGAGACTTCAGGGATGTTTCGCTTCAGGACGACTCCCAAAAACTGAAGCCGTGGGACAAAAAGGTCCAAAACCCTCGTTTTTAGGCTATGCCAAAGCACCAAACCTCGTTTGAAGCCACTTTAAGCCAACCCTTTGGTCCTACAAGTCAATATAGTCGAAAGTGACTTAGTGCAAATCCCAATTCAAACCCCCGACCAAGATTCGAAGTTATCACCTATCAAAATCAGTGTTTCTTTTAGTTTTAGGTGCATCCCGAATATAAAGTCAAAATTCTGAGGTGCATTTCAAATTTTAGGATGTGTCACTATTGAGTATAGTCGTACTCGAAACCTCGCTAAGGGTATTGATGTAAATTCTCGAGTCTCGCGCCAATTCTTATAATTATTTCTTTGATTTCTATTCCATTGTCAATAAATTTCGTGGTATGTATCCCATATCAGACGCAGTCACGTGATCTGTGGTTGGTTGTGCTCAAGTTAGGCAAACAAACAGTAAAGAGAGAAATTGAATGGCAATAAAAAGGCAATCTCCATATATAATCAAAAAGAGGTCCATGAGTCGAAGTACGGAAATACAAGCCAAACGCCCAAAATCCTATCTACCAAGGGAAAAACAGGTACCCTGCAAAAAGGAAGCACACGGGCTCCGACGAAAAGACAAAAAGCAAAAGAGGAAACTTAATCCTCATCCTCGTCCTCCTCAGAGACCTCCTCCACCGCCTCAGAACTAGCCACCTCCTGAGTACGAGTCACCCTCGGCTCAGTACTACCAGAGGTGTCCTCAAGATTGACGTCAGTCGACTCCTCGGTCTCGTCTGAGACGGCGATAGGCTCCTCCT
Source organism: Rhododendron kiyosumense (assembly GCA_019656275.1). NCBI lineage: Eukaryota > Viridiplantae > Streptophyta > Magnoliopsida > Ericales > Ericaceae > Rhododendron > Rhododendron kiyosumense. Next base: position 2,323,015 of record BPLS01000514.1, on the reverse strand, counting down.
CTGTGCCCTCAGAGTACCGCTGCCTCTTCGACGGGCGTTCCTCCCGAGAGCCAGCAGACGAAGCCTGTCGCATAGGCATACGAACAGACTTCCTGCGTAGCCCCCGAGCAACTCCTCCCCTAGCCTGCAATAGCACAATATCATTGCATTGTCAGTCATAAAGCAAGAGCAATAAGGAAACAGTCAAAAGGATTGAGAGTTTACTAGCGACCCTCCTGCACGAGTCAGTACGAGCGGGGGGTGGCCCATAGCGTACTGCTGTACGAGTTGCTCCAGGCCCATAATGACCGCTGCCATCTCGCACGCGTACTCCGGGGTCACCTATCAAAATGCAACGAGTAATAAGCATAAAATGTGCTGAAAATAGAAATACAAAGGCAATCAAAACAAGTTGTACCTGAGCAAGGAACTCCGGAGGCGCGACCACAGGGCGCGGAACCTCCACCAGACCAGGGACTCCCCGAGCGGTCACTACGTCAACCGTCCAGGAGAGTGCTGGCAAGCTAGCTCTGCCCTGCCCTGTCCCACCACCCTGAGGACCCTCACTCCCTCTACCTCTGCCACCTCTCCTACCACTCCTGCCACCTCTGCTACCCCGGGCCTGCCACTGTGCCTCCCAAGCGGCACGGATCCCAAAGCCCTACATCAGGTGCTGGGCTCGGCACTCCGCGTAGTCGACGCCAGCCTGGAACATCATCTCGAGCTGGGAGTTCGGCTGTGTGAATCGCTTCACCTCCTCCAAAGTATACTCACTGTCGACAGCACGAGAGGAGGGAGCGGCCCAGGGACTAGAAATGCGTCTAGCCTCAGCGACTGATGTGACACCCGGTCACCCAGGTACCACTACCAGCTGTAAGGGGACTCCAAGAGCACCCGCCCTCTCGCCACAGTACGGCTACGAGCCACAAATGGGACCTCGAAACGGTCCCAGATGCGCCAGTGCACCTACAATGAAAAATGTGTTAGGAAAGCAATTCAAGTTGTGCATGGGAAAGGACTAAGACCAAGGAATCATCGAATACCTACTCAAGACGCAACTCGTCCAAGTACAGCCGATAGGCATTCAGGTCACCCTTCCCCTTCTTCACTCCCCTGAACTCCTTCGACCAACGAAGGGCACGCGGGAGCACCAGGTCGTCAGGGCAAGACGTCGTGGGAGGGTACATGTCAAGTACCTCGTACGTTCAAAGCTACGAGAATTCAAAGTATTGAAGGTTAGCCCAAAATAATGCAAAGGCATACATAATAAGCTAACTAAGCATCGAAAGTAGAATTTTGCAACATACCTCAAAGACCCGCCAGTAGCCGCCAAGGCTCTTCCCCACGCCTCGGGAAAGGGACCCCATGAAGGCGCAGCACGCCCCTAGAGCCGCGCCGCCCCAGTCGAAGAGGGCTATCTCCTCAATGGCCCCAAGGGTCGGCAAATAGGACAAGTGCACCCAGTTGCGCCTGTTCAGAAACAGGGACACACCGAGCACGTACAATAGGAAGCAGCGAGCCATCTGCTCCTCCTGAACCCTACCCGCTACGGCCTCCGTCCAAAAATCCAGAAGCTGGGCATACGGGGCATCTCCATTCTCCGCCCTCAGCCTGTACCCGAAAAGTCGCCTCTGCAACTCCGGGTCCCTCCCGGCCATTGCGTCGTAAGGGATAGGGTCACCTCCGACCCTCAGCCCGGTGATCGTCGCGAAGCCCAAAGGCGTCACCATCATCTCACTGAAAGAGAAGTGAAACGAGTTCGTAGTGTCCCACCACCTTTCGGTGAGCGCCCTCGCAACCTGACGGTCGTTGCTGGCCCTCGTCAGCACACTAATGAACTCCCCAAAGCCCGCCACCCTCACCATCTCCCTCGAGGCCTCCGGAAGCCTCTCCCAAAACTGGGGCACGTCGCCCGCGCCGCCGTAGCACAAGATCCGTATCTCCTGTTGCAAAAGAAGCATGATTTGGTCAATATGGCATAACGATCAAGGGCATTAAGCTTAAGGACATGGTACATTGTATTAAGATGCGAAATAAAGGCATACCTCTGCTCGGCGCAAGGACAAGTGCTGCTGCGGGTCCCTCAAGACTAGGGACTCGTCGTGTATGACCCCCTCCGACCGTAAGCGTCCAGAAGCAAAGGCACCACTACGTGCCTGAGAGGCACTTAGGATCCCTCGCTAAAAGAGCGGTCCTGCCTAAGGACCGCCATCATAGCGTCCACCACGGTCCTACGAAAGACCAACACAGCCTCCTCCTCCTCAGCCTCTAACCCTCCGGCCGCTCCTGTCTCAGCCTCGGCCCAGAACTCCCTCCCCCGGGACTTGAGTAAGGCCTCCGCCAGCCCTGGCACCCCCCGTAGGGTCTCAACTAAGTCCTCGAAGGACGCACCCTCCAAGAAGTCCCACATCCCGATGGGGCGCGACGACCCCGCACCTACGCCACTACCCGCAAACATGGCCGGCACGTCCTGCTCCGCCACCGGCTCCTCCTCAACAACAGGGTCCTTCCCCAAGTCAGCCCGGGGCTCCCTCATGAGAGAAATCTCCTCCTCTGCGGCCCTCTCCTCCGAACCACCAATGACCCTCGACTGGCCCACGGCCACGTTCTCGCCACCTAGCTCAACTGCACCCAAGCTCTCTACCCCCTGGTCGTACCCAGCCAACACCTCACCACCACTATCACCAACCGCCACTGCAGCCGAGGCCGTCTCCCCTTCGGCCATGGCAGCCGAAACCGGAACCCCTGGGGTCTCCGGAACCTCCCCAATCGCCGTATCACTCTCCGGAGGGATCACAGACGCATCCACGCTATCCATGAAATCAATAGATGTGAGAGAGAGAGAGCAGAGTGAGAGAGAGATGATCGGGAGGGAGAGAATGAGAGAGAGAGCAGAGAGGGAGAGAGACCGAGAGAGAGAGAGAGAGCAATCGAGAGAGAGAGAGTATCGAGAGCGAGCAGAGAGAGACTGAGAGAGAAAGAGAGTATTGAGAGAGAGAGAGAGAGACATTGAGAGAGAGAGAGGCGCGAGAGGGAGAGAGTTCGAATGATAGGGCGTACTGTGTACGCCCCGTCTGTATATATATATTCCCCGCGAACCGGACCGTCTAGAATTAGAACTGGACTAGGTTCCTAGCCCGGAGCGCCGCACAGCGTTTCATATAAACCGCGCGGCATACTACTTTGTCCTATAACACCGTGCGACTCTCTGTGAGCAACGCGTGGCATACTAAGGTGTTTCGACAGTTTGTTCTTTGGACAGATTCATGATGTCTGAGACAATGGTTGATTGATCCTACTGGAGTTCACTTTGATGACAGAAAACAGACATAGATATAAAGAGAAAGAAGGGGCTTTCATTCCAAATCAAACCGAGTAACCCCGGGGTCGTTCATTACATTCAAAAAAAGAAGAAGAGAGAAAACAGAAAAACAAGACAAAAGAAATCCTACTGCCTTCCTTCTCCTGTCATCCTTGTCTGCCATCCTAGTCAGATGCGGCGTCCGCACCATCCGAACGGTCATCCGAACCGTTCGGATTCCCCTCCGAATCCTCCGCGGTTTCCTCGGACTCGTGTCCCGGCATGAACTCAGCATCGTCCTTATCGTCCAGTTGATCAAAAGTAAAGTCCTGAAGGTTTGTCACTGCACGGCGAAGAGACCGGATGGTTGTGATCAGCCTTGCGATCTGTGAAGCAAGACGCTCAATCTCCTCCCAATAGGAAGCCATCTCGGCCTCGAGAGAAGTCACTCGCGCAGCAAGGTTGTCATTGTTTGCCATTTTCCGTAGAAGAACTTGAGAGTTTTGGTAGTGGTGCATGGAATGAGGCACCACCACCCTTAGAAAGACAGTAAAGCCGTCGAAAGGGCACGCCTGTATTAATGGGCACCCTTAAACCAACCGACTGTTCTCGGAAATCAAAGAGTTGCATAGGAAATTGAAACGCCGTGCGACATAACACTGGGCCGTGCAACATTTCAACTTTGCATGGCTAAGATCTTTTCCTCAGAAATTGTTCAAACCAGCCACCAAATCCCCTAGGGATTCAAATGTTTTAGCCGTTCTGCAGAAAAGCCTATGTAAAATACCGTGCTTAGATTAAAAAGACCTCATGGGACTTGTATAATTCCTTTTTGTCCCCCGAGGACCCGTCATACTCGCACGTCTCGTTATTTTTGTACCCCTCGAGGACCCATCATATTTGCACGTCTCGTTATTTTCATCCCCCGAGGACCCGTCATACTCGCACGTCTCGTTATTTTCGTCCCTCGAGGACCCATCATACTCGCACGTCTCGTTATTTTCGTCCCCCGAGGACCCGTCATACTCGCACGTCTCGTTATTTTCGTTCCCTGGGAACCCGTCATATTCGCACGTCTCGCTATTTTCGCCCTCCAAAGGCTCGTCTCGTCTCAATTGACCTCCCGAAGGTACGTCTCATTATTTTCACCCTCCGAGGGCCCGTCTCGCCCCGATTGGCCTCCCGAAGGTACGTCTTTAGAGTCTATTACATAGATTCGTTATTTGTTTTCATTTGACACTGTCCCAATCGAACTACGCTGGTCTGATCCCTACAACGGGGTACGTAGGCAGCCCCACGGGCGCGACCACCTTCATTGTTTGCTTAGTAGAGACCGGTTTTTACCGGGCGAGCGGGGTGCTTTTTGTTTTCAACAAAACCTTCCCCGCTCGTAACGTGGCTCCCGAACCCAAAATCTCGACGTTTTCGCTAGACCAAAAGCCTTTTTCCGCTTTCTTTTCAAATCAAGCTCTCGGTTTCTCGGATCATGCATCTCGAAAATCTGGGTGGCGACTCTTTTGGCGGCTCGTCGGTCGTGGAGCCCACACACGCTCAATCTGAAGCAATCAAACCACTGAGGGATCAAGGTGGTGAGACCCAGGGGTCTTTGATTTGATTTACTTTATGTGTCTATGCTTAATCATAGCTTTCTGATCTTCTATTAATTGTTTAGTTTGGTGTGAAGAACATTGGCTAGGGCATCGATCTCTCGGATGATACATCAATCTAGTGGAATCCTTCGGCCGTGAAATCCATTCACCGGCCAAGAGATCTATTTTCCTAGGACAATTTGTTTTATTCTACTTTTCTTATGCATGATTTCAATTACAGTCTTAGCTCACCATTAACTGTTTAAAGGCTAATAAACCGACTATCTGTTAGAATTAATACAAAGCATGAATTAATCATACGTCGAACAACTATGGGCCAGTCTCACGACTGGGCAGAGAAGGGTGCCTAGCACCTTCCCCTTTGCTGTACTTTTGGCTCCCATACCCGGAATCTTTATCTGTTTTTCCTAGTTTTTTATAAACTAGGTGGCGGCTCTGTTTTAATGATAACTGCTATCGTGCGTTGATATTCCTAGCCATGGGAATATCCACGATATTTGTTTATGAAGTAGAAAGCAAACAAACAAACGATGATCAATTTGTATGGCGATGCCCCGCTTCAGGGAGGTGTCTACAGTTTTTGGCGACTCCGCTGGGGACAAGAGAGCCATAACTAGAAAGTTCGACATAAGACTAATATATGCTTTATCTAATTCTTCTATTATTTGCATCGAGCGGGCAACCTCGTTGAGTTCACCTAATATCCCAGCATGTCACAAGCTATGTTTGGGTTCCAGCAAAGTCCACACTCACATGTACCTAGTGGTATATCAAAAAAGGAATCAACCGATTACTGCCTATGATAAGCTGGTGAAAGGACTGGTGCCCTTTTGACAACGGAGCACCCTTGAGACTACCCAAACCTTACGTGTGTTAGAGAGCCATAGAACTTATGAAAATACGACAGGATCCTGCAGGTTAAGGATTTTTCCTGCATTTTGCTTTGACCTCACACCTTTTGCAAACTGCTGTTGTAACATCTTTTTCTATGTAGAAGGGTTGGGCTTTTTAGCCCAAATCCTAACCCTATACGGCCAAGTACCGACTTACAGGTATTTTTACTTTCAAGCAGGCACGATAAGTAAGCCAAGAAAGCAACCACAGCCAATTTTATACTCTTACAACACCCGAAGTCACGCCAAACAGAGGTCTTTGCAGCCGTCTCGTCTGTCACCTTCGCCTATCAAAACACCTTCATTGCGACAGTCTCAATCACTTCCAGGGACTTCGCGGTCATCTTCCCAACAAACCCGATCGTCTACCAAACTCCAAGCTTCACCAAGCAATCCTCCCACTCCTATGGCAGACAGTGACGCCACTATTGCAGATCTCTAAGCTCAAATCTCTACTTTACTAGCAAGGAAAGCAGCAAGAGATGCTAAAGATGAAAAAAAATCGATAGAAGATGAGAATCCTCTTAAAGTAATAACGACAGAGAACCTTGAATTGGCCAAACAAGTCAAGGAGATCAAACATGCTCTAGCCCATTCACAGGGGGATCAAATTCTAGACTTTGAGGGACTCTGCCTCTTCCCAGATTCTCAATTGCCTGAAAGATTCAAAATGCCAAACATTGAGAAGTTCAATGGAATAGGCAACCCTACCAGCCATGTCCGCCATGTTATCAACACCTTGAAGCCAATGGGCTTGAATGATGAGCTCATTGCTCAATTGTTTCAAAGGACTCTCATTGGAAGTGCCCTTGATTGGTTCCTCACTTTGGAATTTGTGCATTATCAAACTTGGCCCGAAATTGCCAATGCTTTTGTCAAGCAGTACGCATACAATGTCCAAATTGAGTAAGCCACCCGAGATTTGGAGATAACCAAGCAAGAGTCAAACGAAGACTTTGTTACCTTTATGGCTAGATGGAGAGAAAAGGCTGCCAAGATGAAGAACCGTCCTTCCAAGGAAGATCAAGTGAGAATAGTCAAGAATTTGCAGCCTAAGTATCTCAAGCATATTTATGCACAGGTTATCACCGATTTCAAACGCATGCATGCTATTGGGCTACAAATTGAAGAATGGGTCAAACTGGGACTCATTGGAAAAGAAGAAGCTCCTCCACCTAAGAAATCCTTCCCGACCTGTGCATCTCATGCCTCTGTAAACACCCTTGGCCTAGCCTTACTGCAAGACCCTTTCCAAAGTAGTCCGTCTCGAAATTCAAATCGGCCTCGTCGTAACTTTAACCCTCTCTATATGACTCTCTCTCAAGCCTTAACCATTCTAAGCCATCAAGGGTACCTCAAACCCTTGAACAAACCACCTCCCCAGCCACCTTATGGCCCAAGCCATGATCCCAACAAGCAGTGTGCATACCACCAACACTCAGGGCACGAGATAGATAACTGTATGCGTCTTTGCCATGACATTCAAGATCTCATTGATAGTCGAGCCATAAAACCTCCACAATACTAAACCAACCCAAGATATCAATCTCATAACTCTGTCTCACAACCTCATATCCAACCCTAGGCAATACATTGTCCAAAGCACGTAAGCCAAGCCAACCTTGACCTTCCCAGAGGAGGATGGATGTTTCATGATGGAGGAAGAAGAAGACAATGAGTCCAATCAATCGGAAGTGATTGATCTCGATATAACTGATAGGAGTGATAAAGAGGAACAAGCAAAGGAAGAAGAACTAAGAAAATGGAAAGAGCATTCCTGGGCAAAGCACAATTTGGAGGATCCTGACATTCCGTTTGTGGAAGACGATGAATGGCTGCGTATCTGGTTTGAAAATAGGAAGAAGGAAAAGGAAAGGGTTATCATGATGAGAAGGCATGCCCGCTTCGAGCCTGTCCAAATAGTGGTACCCATCAATCGTCCAAAATTCTCAACGCTTCCAATTGTCTGGGAAACAATCAACCTTATCGAAAAAGTGGAAGAGTCCCAAATGCAACCATGGGTCAATCCTTATGAAGAGTGTGACCACAGCCAGTGGATAGAAGAAAGAGAGGATCTAGATTTCACATGCATGGACCCCTATCAAATAGGGGAAAGCGATTTTGACGAAATGGAAGGGGAATACAATGATCCGCTTGATGGAATCTCCTTAGCATCACTATTTAACCAAATGGCTAATTTCTCTTATGGTTACATGATCAACAAGAGAGATGAAGGAATGATAAAAGCTCAAACTGACATTTCCATTTGGGGGCTGCTCATGTCTCGAAGAGATAGCCACCGTGCAAGCTATGAAGATGGATCCAGTTCAAAGGCTCTGTTTGGCAAAGAAGAGGGTGGAAAAGAGTATAAAGCTGTGAAAGGCAAAGGGAAAGAAGATGACCATGAAATGCTACAGTAGCTGAGAAGAACATGGCAAAAAACATTAAAACGTTACTTTTGTTTTCCAAATCAAATTAGGACATCTTTTGGGCCCCTGTTTGGGCATGCTTATTCCTGCTTAGTGAATTCTTGTTTCATCTTCTAGATTATGCTTATTCGATAATCTAACTCCTAAATTGTAATTGCCATACGCTATAGTCTCTTTGCCAAACAAGGGAAAAACTTCAAGGAATCTAGTTCTTTGTGTCAATGACAAAAAAGGAAAGAAAGAGTGAACCTTAGTTGCATAAGAAACTAGGTTTTTGTCAAAACTTAGAAAGAAGACGTTATCTCCGCGAGAACACTTAGAGTTAGTTTGCCTATCATGAAAGTACAAACACAAAGGAGATTCAGAAAAGAATATCTCCATCAAATTCCTCTCCACAGAAACCCTCTTGTAAGAAATGCTCGTTGGGTAATCCAAACGCCCAAACAAAAGCAAGAGTAGAGTCTGCTAGGACAAGAAGTTGCAAAAGCGTAGCCTAGGCAAAAGTTAAGACATTTGAAAGCTCGCTAGGGACTTAATCTCCATCAGGTAACCTAGGCAAAATTTAGAGCACGTGAAAAGAAAAACCAAGAGTGGAAACCCAACCTCAAAGGTTGTGATCTTTGGAACTATGTAAAAGGCCTGATTCGTTGATTGGGATACGTAGGCAATCTCACTTTGAGATGCGGCCCAAACATGTGGAGAGAAGATATCAATAGATTTGTACTCAATGATAGACATTGCTAACCTTGCGTATTGAGCTTGCAAAAGATGAGAATGGTTTTCTCGAAGAATTGACAACAGCAAAAGACACAGGAATTATTGTTCATCCCCTCTAACTTAAAGGTCATTGACACAATGGGCAGGCAGGATGCCTCGAAAATTCCCAAATTTGGCAATCAAACTTTGGAACATGGCAAAAGCATAAAGGGATAATAGTAAATCCAAGCATAAGAAGGAATGGAAAACAATATGCCACTTGGCTAAAAAATATCCATCTTCATTTGGAAAATGGAAGTAATGGTCAAAGGATTGATATCTCGACTACAAAATCAATTCTTTAGCCATATTATTGATTCCTCGGCCGGTATTTTATTTCACACAAATCCATGTTCAAAACAATTTTAGAAACCATGTTTTGACTATCACATGCAAGCTCAAGACATTTGGGGGCATAAAAAGCATTTCTCATTTCATGAACAAAAGCTTGCCTACAAAATCATCACTGTGGTTGCTTTCACTGTACAAATACAGTTTATGCTTGTCTGTTTGCTAACTATGAACAGGTGGAAAAGAGAAAATCCTAAGGCTAGTCGTAACGGCATCTCTGAGACAATCTTTGAGACATGGACTGCTCACTGGTTCCCACATCTTCCCCACTAGCAGCTGGTGCCCACTTAGCCTCAAGCTGTAGGAAAAAGAATACAAGCATTTAGATTCCAAGAATATAAAGCAATGGAAATGCATGGGGAAAATCATACCTCAAGGATCCGACGGCGCTACCTCCGAACCAAAGCCTCTGCACTCTGATAAGCGTGCAGCCATTCCTGTACTACCTCAGTAGGTACCTATGGGGTAGTCAAACATTACAAACATTGGAATACAGGATACAATAATAAAGCAAGAAGAAAAAAGCAAAGTCAGAAGAGAGGTAACACCTGTGAAACCCGCTGGGTCGAACAATGAGTAAGCGCCAAGCGCTCCTCCTCTCTGTCATCAAAATGGAAGGAGACAAAGGAAGGGGCCCGTAGCCAAATAGGAGCAGCTAGAGGAGCAGCCAGTGGAGCCAAGAAAAGATGGCAATACTCTGTATAATCTCCCGCCTAAAGAAGGAACGAACTGGAGAGCCTCGGCACGTAGACACCACTGGCTAGCCACTCGATTGCCCAAGTACCAAGCTTGGCAAAAAGGACCCTCAAGCAAGCTGCGAGTACAGTCCAATACTCTAGAACTCACAAAAGGAGTGTCCTCTGGAACACCACTCCAAGGGTCAAACCATAGCTGGAAAACAAGGTTGAATCAGCCACAGCACAAGGAATATGGAAATTTGAAGACAAGGAATACAAAGAAGAAAGAGAGTTACCTGATCAACCCTCAATCGGTCCAAAACCCGTCACCACTTGGAAAGGCTCAAAACTAGTGACCGTGGCTTACGTTGCCACACCAACCATCGCTCATAGCGAGGGATATAGTCTACATCCTCATGCTTCGAGTCAGGAGGAAACTGGAGGAAATGCTCGAAAGCCCAAAGCTGAAAAATGGATTAGTAAACAAAGTTCAATAGTAGGAGAAATCGAAATGGGAAAAGAAGCAAAGGAAAAGGATTAATACCTCAAGCACCCAATAGTGACCACAAAGGATGAGACTCTTGTCTCGTGAACAAGCTCCAAGATTGCCGTACAGAGTGGCCAAAGCGAATCCCCCCTAATTGAACTCCCAAACGGCTTCCAAATGCTGCAGAAAAGTCAGAAATTGCACATGCACTGACCATCCTTGTTGGCAAACAACGTTTTCCTAAGGAGGTAGAGAAGGAAAGCCCGCGTCAACTGCTCGACACTCACCTAAGTAAGGATGTCAGCCTTCATAAAAGTCTTATTCAGCCGAGCGGGGTCAACATGACCTCGGGAGTGAAGAGGAGGCATCTTGCCCAAGAACCACTCCAAGGCCCCTACCCACTCCCAAAGCCTGGGGTCAACCCGAAAAGGAACTCCGCCTACTCGCAGACCGGTCAGCAAAGAGAAGTTACCTGGTGTGATCGTCATCTCACTGAGAGAAGGAAAATGGAATGTGTTGGTGGTATCCCACCACCTCTCAACCAGTGAAGTCACCAATGACCAGTCAATCTTCAGAAGATTGGGACCCAGAATGAATGTCTTAAAGCCAGCAGCATGTACTAACTCCTTGGCTAGCTCTAGCAATACCAGGAACCACTTGTGCACCTCCTTGCCTCCTCCTCGAGCCTTTAATCTCCTGTTTCTTTGCAAAATTCCACAAAGACAAAAAGGAGTTAATCTCATGACTGCATAAACAAATAAAAGCTATGGGCATCAATATGACATAAAAAAAGCATGCATTGCATAAACAGGGGGCACAATCATTTTAGCTTTTTTAAACAAAACAATCTTGACCTTACTACTGGTCCTTTCTCATTCATGCCCCTGGCTAAAAGGGATTTCATCCTGCAAATAAAATTCATTTTCTTTTGATCATACGAATCAAAACTCCGGACTAAAAGTAAACCTTTTACTTTTCAGGAGACCTACCAGAACATTAAGGACACTCAAGTGTTGTTCGAGCTCCCTACGAACCACCTCGGCCTCTGGGCCACCAACAGGAGGGCGGTACTGCAGGAAACCGCCAAAACCTAACCCAAGAGAAGGAAGAACGTAGGTATCAGCATCAAACAAACCAGGCTCCTCAATGCCTCTTCATCGGACGAAGGATATTCACACCTACTCGAAGGGTGCGAAGAAGAACCCGCGATGTCTGTAGAAGAAGATGACGATAAGTCAACGGTATCATAGGGTGGCATGGCCATTGTGTTCAAGACAAGAGAAAAAGAGAGTAGCAACCGTAGCCAAGCACGGCGGTGGTCGGGATAGGCGGTGATGGTGGTCGAAACTGGCAGTGATGGCAGCAGCAAATGGTGGTCAGAGAAACGGGGGACGGGAAAGTCTTGGATGAGAGAAGAAAGAAAAGGAAAAAAAATAAGCCGTGAGATCGATTAAACCAAACTTAAATCGATTTTCTGACCTTTGGCTTTCTCACGGCCGAGACATCGATCCTTCAGCCGAAACATCAATTCTTTGGCCGCTGAATCCATTTCCTGGCCTCCTAATCAATCTCTCACAACAGCATCAGATTTTGCCCAGTGCGCTGATCCAAATTTTGGGTCCTTGACCAACAAAACCATTGATGAACATTGATTGGATCAGCCTTGGGGGCGCGCCCGAGCATAAAGAAGCTTTCTCTCCGTGAGAACAAGCTCACAACTATTGGTCGCTCTGTCACCAAGGATCATCAAAACTACTCCATTTCCTCTAGCTGCCCAGCAACCCCGAACTCGCTATCTCTGCATCTCTACTAAGCTCAAGCTCCGTGCCCTCTATCATAATTATGCAATGGCGCTATGCCCGATCACTCAGCAGGCTCTATGCCTGCACTTACCATCATTCCAGCAGCTCCGTGTTGACTCATTCAGTAGCAGTTCTAAGCTCACAAAGCTACCTAGCGGCTTTGTGCCCATGCTCACTATCTCGAATAGTCTCGATGCCTTATGCTCTCTATCATAATCACCCAGCAGCTCCAAGCCCACTATCACAGTGGCTCCATGCCCATTGTTGTCTCATACCTACTATCAAAATCACTTAGCGGCTCTACGCCCATTACTCAGCGGTTCCAAGCCCATTATCTCGGCGGCTCTACAGCCACAACTCAGCGGCTTTATGCCCATATTCACTACTTAATGGTTCTACGCCGACAAACTCAGTGGGTCTACGCCCACTATCTCAAACTGGCTCTACGCTGTAGCAATCCTCAACAGGCTCCACGCCACCCAATCAACAAGATATCATCTGTTTTCAAGCTCTACGCTTGAATGCTCAAAATCCAACATTTTGAATGCTCAAAGCTTTTTGAATGCCCAACCACTGTGAACTGTATGCTCAAGTTCTATACTTGAATGCTCAAGCTCTATGCTTGAATGGCCAACCACTGCGTACTAGATGCTCAAAGCTTATACTTTGAATGCTCGGATTCTACCGTCTGAATGCTCGAGCTCTATGCTCTGAATGCTCAAGTCCTAGACTTGAAAGAAGCTCTATGCTTAAATCAAACACACACGCATGGGCCCATGCACATATTGCATCAATCACATCGAGTCAGCATGACCATCATCATATCTGTTTACTTCTAACAATCATCACCACATATACATATTTTGCATCTCTCTCTCACTCATGAAACAGGTCAATCCTGCAATCAATCGGCTCTACGCCTCAGTTTTATTGATCGGACCAGCGCCTCGATCCTTTGGCTCTATGCCAAAAGTTATGATGGAAAAGCTCCGTGCACAGACCATTAGAATGCAACCAGCTCTATGCTTCGGTTCAACCACCTTAAAGCTCTAAGCTTCAACTTCTCAGGCTCCCGCCTTACGAATGCAAACAGCTCCACACCTCGGTTCTATCACCTCAAGCTCTAAGCTCTAGCTCCTTAGGCTCTCACCTTATGATTGTAACCGGCTCGGCGCCTCGGTTCCCTCATCTCAAGGTCCGCGCTCTAGTTACAGGCCCTGTGCCCCCATATCTCAAAATTTGGCATCTAATGCGTCTCCAGAAGATGGCTTGGTTTCCACCCCATAACTCAAAATTTGGTATATAACTCGTCTCCAGAAGATGGCTTGGTTTCCACCCCATATCTCAAAATTTGGCATCTAACTCATCTCCAGAAGATGGCTTGGGTTCCGCCCCATATCTCAAAACCGGCGTCCGATTCATCCCCAATAGATGGTTAGGATTCTACCCCAATTACATCTATTCCATAAAGCTCATTCGCAAGGATAGGCTACCCTACCGAGCTCCCCTCACTCAAAGTAAGGATGGTCAAGAAAAGAAAACGACTCACCCACCGTGTATTGATCTACCCCAAAATACTAAGGACGCTCGCCACAAAAATTTCCCGGCAGCCCTGCGCTCCTTCAACTAATCTCCGCCAAAATCTTGGCAGAGCCTAGGTACGTTGCACTACGACTTTTAAAGCCCAAAGGTACATCTTCTATTTCTAACCCTCCAAACTTTTTATTTTTCTTTATTGCCCTCCGAACTATGGTTGGTTTGAATTTCCCCTATGGAATACGTAGGCAGCCTCCTGGCTCAACTATAACAAAAACCTTTTTCCTCCAAACTACAATTGGTCTGAATTTCCCTGGTGGAATTCTTAGGCAGCCTCCTGGCTCAACCATAACAAAAACCTTTTTCCTCCGAACAACGGTTGGTCTGAATTTCCCCTGTGGAATACGTAGGCAGCCTCTTGGCTCAACTATAACAAAAACCTTTTTCCTCCGAACAACGGTTGGTCTGAATTTCCCCTGTGGAATACGTAGGCAACCTCCTGGGTTGACCATAACAAAAACCTTTTTCCTCCGAACAATGGTTGGTCTGAATTTCCCTTGTGGAATATGTAGGCAGCCTCCTTGCTCGACCATAACAAAAACCTTTTTCAAAAACCCCTTGGAATAGTGACTGGACCAAATTGAGTTGTTTTTTACAGCTTTGACTCCTACTTAAACATGTCTCGCGATCCGTCTAAGTTCAGTCAAAGAGGGGCATCTGTAGGCACCCCAATTTAGCTTAACGATTATTTCAAGTCCCACCTTGGGGACCATCCCGATGATGATATGGATACGATGATTGCTAATTGACTTCTCGTGAACCTGTGGACTTGTGGTGAGAACTTCTAGCCACTTAGAGGACCCAATCCAGAGCCAAATAGCCTTTCAGACAAAAATACAGAATCCTAGGGAAATCTATCTTTCGGTTGTAACATCGATCTCACAGCCTCAACATCATTTCTTCACCCGTGAAACTTGTTGATTAAAAATCTCCCTGGGAGATTGATTTCTTGGCAGCTAGATCTATTCAATGGTCGCCTAATCTATCTTTCGGCTGCAAGATCCTTTGCCCGGCTCAGATCTCCTATTATCTAGATTCTGGAACGTTCTACCAATCATTTGATCCGTTCACAAAACCCAAGCGGCCAAATCCCGATGCGTTCGAGCTACGTAAGGAGATTACCATGAGGAGTTCGTGTTGCCTTATAACTCCAATTCAATCGATCAATTGTGATTGGTTGAGGTGTGTCATCCCAATGCCTATATAAAGGAGCCCTTGGGTTCCGAAAATATAACAACGACTTCATATACCAACACACCCTCTCAAGCCATGAAACTCTGTCAATTTCCACTCTCGCATCCCCTCCCCAAAACCTCTAACCTCCCGAAGGTTGTCGTGATCCAACGATCTAAACCCTGAAGTACAAACCCTAACCCTAGGGTTTTCAGGAAGCAATCAGTCAATCACACTCAATCCGAAGCAATCAAGCCACTGAGGGGTCAAGGTGGTGAGACCCAGGGGTCTCTGGTTTGATTTACTTTTTGTTTTTATGCTTAATCATAGCTTTTTGATCTTCTATTAATTGTTTAGTCTAGTGTGTGGAAGAACATAGACTAGGGCATCAAACCCTCGGCCGATACATCAATCCAGTGGAATCCCTTAGCCATGAAATCCATTCACCAGCCGAGAGATCTATTTTCCTAGGACAATTTGTTTTATTCTACTTTTTTGATGCATGATTTCAATTACTGTCTTGGCTCACCATTAACTGTTTAAAAAGGCTAATAAACAGACTATGTGTTAGAATTAAAACAAAGCATGAATTAATCATATGTCGAACAACTATGGGCCAGTCTCACGACTGGGCAGAGAGGGGTGCCTAGCACCTTCCCTTTTATTGTACTTTTGGCTCCCGTACCCAGAATCTCTATCTGTTTTTTCTAGCTTTTTATAAACTAGGTGGCGACTCTGTTTTGATGATAACCGATATCATGTGGTGATGTTCCTAACCATGGGAATATCCACAATATTGGTTTATGAAGTAGAAAGCAAACAAATAAACGATGATCAATCTGTATGGCGATGCCCCACTTTAGGGTGGTGTCTACACCTGATGCTATCACTAATAAAGCAACCAAGTTATAGTTTGTATACTACATTATGTACAATAATGAGTTATTCAAAAGATGAAAGGATGGTCTTCTTTTAAAATTTTTAAATAAGGTGAATGCATTCAAAGGAATTTGTGGAGCACATCAAGCTGCCATAAAAATGAGATGGCTAATAAGGAGATATGGTTATTATTGGCCGACTATCCTTAAAGATTGCATTGATTATGCAAAAGGATGTCAAGCTTGCCAAAAGACTGGGCCACTTAAGCATTTACTAGTCACAGATTTACAATATGTAATAAAACCATGGCCATTTAGAGGATGGGCTATGGACATGATTGGGATGATTTATCTGTAGACACCCCAATCTGGATTTTCCAGATTAGTTTACTTTCGATATTTGATTCCCCAATGATGAAACGGATCAAGAGCACTCCGGGAATGTTTATGTGTTTGAGCTTTAAGCATTTAAACCCCATTAAACCGTTTAAATCTAACCTAAAAAGCCTCATCCGAAACCCTACCTGCATACGCCTGTCTAAAACCAACATGCACCGGTCCATTTGCCACCTGTCAGTCATCGGTCAACTTTGACAATTGATAGGGCAGGGCAGTTTGGACCTGAGTACGCAGGTCAACTACCTACGTAAGTTGGTCAAACAATTAGTCAAACTTGCTTTATTCAGTACGTAGAAGCCATGATTAGGGGTCGACAGCACATGGAAACCTTCCAATTCGTCGGAAAGCAGTCTTCAATAGGGGACATCTCTTGCACCCATCCCATCACCTTTTCCCTCTCATTGGAGGGAAGCAGGCCAGTACCTTGACTAGTATAAATTCATCTCTCCCCCTCTCCCTGTATAAATGCTCCCCGCACTCTTCCTAACAAAGGGTTGGTTCACCAAGTTACAAGGTTACGACTTTTGGCTATACACTTTGTACTCCTTTTTGCTAACTAAAGAGATACAAAGGCATTCAAGAACACAACACTTGTTCTTCACCCTCTAACACACAACCATCCTCCAAGCATCATCCAACCAACCCATCCATTCAAAGCTCGAGCACTTTTTCAAACCCAAAAAACAAAGGTATAACACCTTTGTACTACTTTCTATTCTGATCCCAGAGGGGGGGCAGGCTGGTAATCAATACAAGCCCTGGCCCTAACGCTAGCAACGTTTCAAAAACCGTAGTGGCAAGGACCAGCGCACACCGGTTGTTAGTACGCATGCACCACTCCGTGGTTGCGCGCGCAGATCTTGCGTGGCAACTTGGATCCGTTAGGGACAAACCTACATACGCAGGTTCAGAACCCGCATGCGCATGTTCAAACCCACACGCCCCCACTTTTGGATTAGCTTGCAGATTCAGCGTGGGGTCAGAATCCCTGTTTTATGCTTTATTTCTTGTCTATTCATCAATGTGAGCATGCTTAATAACCAATTTCCTTCTTTTCCATGTTAAACTGTTGGCTACCTTTTCAATACTCTGACCTGATGCTATGGAATACATCTGGGGTCTTTCTGAATGTGTCTCAGAACCCAAAAAATGTAAAGCCAAGCACTGATTAGAGGGTTCAAACCTGCCTGATGCAGTGGTTTACCTATGCACGTAGGTCGAGCTCTGACTAGTGGCTGGCCTTTGCATGGTAACTTGGCTTTGGCCTTTGTTTTATCCCCACATTGTTTATGGAGTGTTTTATTATTTTTGTGGCTTTGTAGCCTTTTTAAGCTGTTTATAACTGTATATAAACTACTATATAACCTGCTTGGTTTGCCCTGGGTGTGCATTCGTCATTTCCAGAGCCTAGAGGGTTGAAAATAAGAGCTGTGGGTTTGAGCTTACTGGTGTACGCATGTTATCGTGTGGCGCACGCAGGTTGGGTCAGCATGCAGTGACTTAATTAGTGCATGCTGATTTCTTCCTGTGCACGTTACTCCAAACAGTGCCTTCTAGTCTGATTAAAATTCCCACAGGAGTTTGTTTTAATCCTATACTAATGGTTTTAATAAGCGAGAATGCCATTTGTCACATCCTCCTAACATGTTATAGTTTTAATCCCATTTAATTGTTCTCCCACCCTAATTGGCTAAAAATCGATTAATGAGAAAGAATTAAATGTTTTACAAATACCCTAAGGGTGGGCAGTTCTAAGCAAAAGTTAGAGCAGCTGGCAAGACTGAGAACCTATGAAGGCGGTCTAGGCAAAAGTAATTATGCAATTGTCGAAAGCTTGCTAGACCGAAGACCCGAATGGGTGGTACTAGGCAAAAGTTAGAGCATAAAAGGAGAGGTAAAACAGATGAATTAACCCAGGCCTGAACTATGTTTTGACTTGATTCCCCAAAATGGGATACATAGGCAGTCTCTTTTCGAGACTCGGTCTTATTTTATCAATTTGATCCATGGTTGATGTTTTGGTACTCATCAAAGGTCGGCAAGGGTCAAGAAAAAGACAAGCTTCGCTGGAGAATCAGAAGGGGGAAAAACCTCTCGTCTTTCAATCTTATTTCAAACTACTACTTCAATTTCAAAGCTGAGCATAAAGCCTTAAAATATTTGAAGCATAAAAAACAGAACGAAATGCTTGCGAGGCCTAATGGCTCACAGTTTATTCTAATTTTAGCGAAGTCTAGTTTGAGGAGCTGCAGCAGCTTTTCAGTCACGCGCGCTAGTTTGATACTCACACGCGCCTGCTCAAAGTGATGCGTGTGGGACTCAAACTTGCGCACGCTTCTTCAATTCTTGCAGCAAACAATAGCAGTCAACTTCTACCTCCGATTTCGTTCAAAGGGCTCTCGCCAAGTTTGTCATACCATAAACATCATGTGGGCATAATGTGATTATATAGGGGTGTCGGTTTTAGTCCGGGCCTTATAAGAGTCATCTTTTGCATCTTATGTCCATCTTTGTGACATTTTTCAAGTCTTTCGGTCTACTTCTCATTTCGGGATGTTTTTCCCGATTTTGTTGGTTTGTACAGGTCATCGTACATAAACTTGACCTTACACAAGTGTCAGTTTCAACTGTCCAGGGGATATTTGAGTTTTGGCACATTAATGCCTAAAATTTCATTATCTTCCATGTGTCTAAGAGTCCGTGTCGCATCCAAGGACTCTTCTTCCTTTTCGTTCGAGCTAGGCAAGTTTGTACATGTGTGCATGTCTGTTTGTTGTTTCAGCTCACTTTTCAATGCAAATTAGATATTAGCAGTTGGTTTAGGCGCTCTTAACATTGTCAAAAGAGAGTCTATAAATTGGAAAATGCAATTTTTAGATTTCTACCCTAGCATCTGTAATCCAAGTTGTCAAATCTCGTGAAAGGTAAGGGCATGTTAGGCCAAGGCCAAACGAAGCATATCTATGGGGCACATCCACCCAGGCATCAAAGAAAGGGCACGCAGGCTCAATGCCACTACTCAATGACAACAAGGGCATGCCGGCCCGCTTAAATGTTTATCCATCTAGGTGCACATCTCAGAAGCAAGAGACAGTGAAGTAATAGGGGCTCAGTGATAGTTTTTAGGCATCGTTGTCCTCCTAGAAGCCGCCCTTAGCTAGTGTAGGGGGATGAAAACAATTGATGCTTCGAATCAATTTGGATTGCAACGGCTTACTCGTGCCTCTTCACCGGAACCCTAATTCACCGTCGGAACCCTTATCTACAAAACAGACAAGGGGTGAGCGCACCTCTGCCGCTCGTGGCAAAGGCCCTCCGATGCCAAAGTCAGTATCACGTACTAGTTAATAAACCCTAATTATCAGTAGGAGAATAATATGAATGCCAAGAATTGCGTACCCTTTACCTCTAGGTTTACCTCGTATTTATAGGCATCCGTATGCTTGCTGCCCAAGCATCCCTATGGCCCTAGGATTCCTATCTCATATAGGAACCCAGAATCTCTTAGATTCTCGTTCCCTTATCAGTCTGTTAGCTTAATCCTTCTAGGACTCTTTTTCATAGTTAGCCGAACATCCCATTCACGTTGGGTGTCTTTCCTAGAACCTATATACTCGGGATCTTGTTCTCTTACGGAATAGCACCGTTCTTGAACCTTCTAGAGCGTTATTGCCACTTTAACATTTAAGGTTGCCTTTCCAGTAGTTCACTCCCTATTCAGCTATCTCATTACCGAACAGTCCACAAGGACCAATGACCTCACATGCAACTGGTCCTCATCATTACATTTGGACAAATGACTTCACATGTCTTTTGTCCTTATCAGCTGAACAGACTGCCTGGACCAATGACCCCTCATGTCATGGGTCCACATCGCCAGTCACCGCCCTACCCGGCGGTATGACCTATCGTATTTACAACGAGCTCCCATATACCATGTGTTCGGCTCCTAATTGTATCCCTTCGAGAATACCTCCCTGTAATTGCTCCCCAGCTTTACCTTTTGCCACTGTCCGGGGGCAACTGGTAAAGCTTTGATATCTTTTGGCGGTTTGGTTAGTGCTTTTCTTGAGGCAATGAACCCGCATGGCGCATTTCGTACACCACATATTAAATGAGAACTGACGTTCTAGCCAAACGGCGTCAGAACGGCGTCCGCTCAATCCCTCTTTCCGCGTTACTTTTCATGTAACGGTGTGAGAGGAGACGTTTCGTTTCCATCTCTCACCATTAAACCCCAAAAAGAAACCCTTTTTAGGTTTATACCAAAGAAATTCGAATCTCGGCTTTCTCTCTCTAAAATTTTCCAAGAGTTATCCTCCCTTTCTGCCATTAGAGCCATCGAAAGCCCTCGATCACACCTTGAATCACCGCAGCGATAATCATCGTAAGATTCTCATTCTTCTCTTGTGTTTCATTCTAAGATTTCGTTCTCAGTTTTATTAGTTTCTTTAGGGTTTCATTATTACACATTTCCAGATTCCTTTGTTCTTGGTATACCCATGGCGGATGAGGGTGATAATGGCCCTAAGCCTGGTAAATTTAGGAAATTCTATGATACCCCTGTTGCCATGTCGGCCTTTAGAACTGAATACAACATTCCTGACAATGTCGGGCTCGAACTCGCCCCATTAGGAGCAGACAGAGATGCTGGCAGTTGGGATAGAATGTGTATTCCAATCATAGCCATTGTTGAGGGTGGTGTCCGCTTTCCCCTTCACCCACTGCTTCGTCAGGTCCTAAAATAGTATCGTCTCACCCCTTTGCAAGTCTCAACAAACGTTTTTAGGCTTATAATGGGACTTATAGCTTTAAATAGGATCCTAGGAACTCAATTAGGCCTTTGGATATTCAATGGTGGTATAGCATCGTGCTAAATCCTAAATATAACACTTATTAATTCAAAGTTAGAAAAGCGAAAAAGCGTCTCGTGCTCAACTTGCTAGATTATGCTCGTGATCATGAGATGGTCGTCCTCTACGTTGCTGAAGCCTTCGAGCCAATGGGGGAAGATGGCCAAGTGGTGGGCTTGCATTGCCCCCACATTTGGGCCTACCCACGTATGCTCCTAATTTACTTCGTAATTCTCGTTTACTGTTTGCTCACGATTTTTATATGTTTTTGATTCGTGCCTTGTGTTTAATCTGTAGCAGACAATGCTAACAACGGAAATAAACAGGATCCTAAAATACTTCGGAGAGCCTGGTACCTTGACAGCTAGTCGGGGTCGTGACGCAAACGTCTTGCTAGGCTATGACCCTGCTTACAAAGGGTTTATTGACAGAAGGCTAGCCAATCTGAGCACCAACGGTGCCTCAACTTCGACTGCTCCCCAACCAAGGAGCTCAAGATCTAACACCGGAGTCACAATCACCGGACAGCCAGGTGAATTTCAGGTTTTCGAAGGCATCCCCTTGCCGCGTGTGGTGCTTCGAAGGTCCTCACGAAGATAAATTGTTCCTCAGCAACAACCCATACAGCCAGCTGATACTAGCCAATCGTCTTCTTCCGGCTACTCTCGATCCCCTCCAAACTCAGGTACAATGTCTCGTCAACCTTCAAATTTAAGCTCCCTACTTACCGTATCCTCTCGAGGACGCGGTTCCACTAGTCGAGCTCCGTCCACCGGACATGCCCCTCCGCCTCCCCGACACACCAGAAAAGGCTCGACCCAGAGTAGCTCATCTCCTCAGGGGTCTAACACTATGCCGGAGGCAAAGGACGCTTATCAGGACAAACGCCCTGGAGATGGAGATATTGGGGATGCTGATGTTCAAGCTGCTGCATCTACTCTGGAACAACCTACATCGAGCACCCAAGTAGTTCACCAGACTTGGGCCCCTCAATTGATGAGAGGTGACCGTCCAGTCAATATTGGGGACAGTGCCGGCTCTTCAGAGACTGCATTGGCACTCGCTCAAGGCTTACTGTTGCCAGTTGATATGCAGAAGGAGTCCATGACTCCTTCCGATAGGCTTGTATCCACTGGACTCGTCAATGGAATTAAGGTAATTTTGGTTCCCTCATAACCCTATGTCTGGCTTACCGTATAATGATTTATATTTCTTATTTTTAAGCTGTCTTTGGCATATCTTAGTTTATCCAAAAGATGGTCACACTGGGCCAAAACTTTCAGCAAGCAGAGTCTGAACGAATCAGACTTTTGAATGACAATACCAGACTGCTTCGAACAATCTCAAGATTGGAGAGAGAGAGAGAGAGAGAGTGAGAGAGAGAGAGAGAGAGAGAGGCAAAGCCAAGTTTGAAGTTGAGGAGGCTAAGGGCAAGCTCGAGACGGCCGAGGATAGCCTTAGTCAGGCTTTGTCAGAAATTGATAGTACCAGGAAAGCTTCTTACGAAGAAGGGTACCAGAAAGGTTTTGATGCTGCAACGACTAGCTATGTGGAGCAGATGCCTACCATCCAAGGCCAAATCTGGATAGCCAGCTGGGAAGCTTGTTTGACCAAAGTTGGTGTTGCAGCTGATTCTCTCTTCTGGATCGAGAATGATCTCCCAAGCAGCCATGCTCCAGCCTCTCTTATATTGCAAGATCATCCGATAGAGGACATCGAACAACAGATTGATGAGTTTGATGACGCTAATGAAGAGATCGAAATGGAAACACAGGTCGCTCCAATAGAAGGTTCCCCTGCTCGGGAGGAAAATTCTGAGGCAGCTAATCTGGAGGAAAACGTTGGTCCCAGAGTTTCCACTGCTGTAGGGAACATTGAGGTTGCAAACATCACCCTACCGGAGATCTGGAACCTGGACTAAAAATGGTAATTTTCTCCTCTTTAACGTTCCAAACAATTTTGCAGGTCTTGCGTGGCCGTAGTGCTTGGCCCTGCGTGGCATCAGTACTTTTGATAATTGGTTAATACTCTGATGATCACAGGTATTCGGCCCCTCGTGGCATAACTCTTCTTTTTGTTTTTATGGCCATTTGTGGCCTTTATGTTGTGCTCGGTCTTTTGTGGTCATAAACATTAAGTTTAGAACAACCTTATGGGTATCTCATACCTTCATGCAAACGTTCATTTATCCAATTTGGTCTTCACCATGTATAGCTTAGGAGAATCGCGCATGCTCGTATATGTCTATCTGTTACAGATGCATATATCTAAGCCCAAGTGTTTCGTTCTTGGAAAAAATACCAACATTACTAGTGCATGGTCTCGTATACGCACATATATGTCTATTGTTCAGATGCATATGTTCAAATGTATGTCTAAGTTTTATCGTACTTAGCATTATTGCCGTGCAGTTCAATTTGTACGTATTCAAGTGTATACAAGTATTCACTCATTTCATCTCATCATGTATACACCTAAGTATTTTGTACCAACATACTTAGTGCGTATGTTTCTGATGCATATCTCTGGCTTAATATTCTGCCTAAATTTCTAGTACTTGACTAACTTTAAGTATCTAGTACTTTAAAGTATTCTACTTAAATTTCTCGTATTTAAACAAATCTATGTTTCTTGTACTTGACTAACTTTAAATATCTCGTACTTTAAAGTACTCTGCTTAAATTTCTCGTATTTAAACAAATCTAAGTTATTTCATAAGTACACAAGCAAGGCTTTTGATTGTTCGCAACGTTTTATCGTACGCCTAGCCCCTGCTCCCCAATATAAAAAAGGAAAACAGTTTCGTATTTTCATATTCGTGAACTGTAAAACAAATATTCCAAGAACTTGATATACTGCAAAGAAGTGACTTTATTCATAAGCTTGAACTCAAGGAGGCGTTATTCGTATCCCTTGAAACTAAAAATCAAAGGAGCTAGCTTAAACTCAAGGGGGCGTTATTCGTACCCCTTGAAACTAAAACAGAAAAAAATCAAAAACTAAAACAAGGGAATTTTATTCGTAATTCCCACACAATCACGTAGTGCATTCTAAAATAAAAAACTCAATTCTTTTAAACAAAGAATTTTCTCAAATTATGAACATTCCAAGGCCTCGGAATTGGGTTACCGTCCAGATTAGCCAATCTATAGGCCCTTATGCCCACAATCAGGGTTACTCGATATGGGCCTTCCCAATTGGCCCCCAACTTGCCTTCGTTGGCTACCTTGGTGTTGCTGAGCACTTTTCGAAGTACAAGGTCCCCAATACGAAACTCTCGAGGGTGGATGTTTTTGTTGTAGCTCTTCATTAGTTGTTCTTGGTAGGAAGCCAAATGTACCAGGGCCCTTTCCCTTCTCTCCTCGGTAAGATCAAGCTCAATTTTGAGGGCCCTGTCATTGCCCCCACTCTCAACCAAAGCAGTCCTATTGGTTGGAAGTCCAACTTCTAGGGATATGACTGCTTTTGTACCATATGCCAATGAATAGGAGGTTTCTCCCGTAGACTTCCTAGGAGTTGTTCGGTGGGCCCACAAGACAAGGGGTAACTCATCAGGCCATTTTCCTTTAGCTTTGTCCAACCTCTTCTTGATCTCGTCAAGAATGGTCTTATTGGATGCCTCTGCTTGCCCATTACTCTGAGGGTAGGCAAGAGTTGAGTAATAATTTCGTATCCCATACTGGGCACAAAAAGCTTTGAACTTTTTCTGGAACTGAGACCCATTGTCGGTAATCAATGAATAAGGGATCCCAAAGTGGGTAATAATATTCTTCCACACGAACTTTTCTATCATAGGTTCAGTGATTTTGGCCAGTGGTTTTGCCTCAATCCACTTAGTAAAATAATCTGTTGCCACCAATAGGAATTTTTTATTCCCAGTTGCTTTGTGTAGTGGACCCATGATGTCCATTCCCCATTGACCAAACGGCCAAGGACTCGTCAATGGCACCAAATCTTCCCTTGGTGTTCGAATTATTGGTGAGAATTTCTAACACTTATCGCAACTTTTCACATACACCTTTGCATCTTCTTGCATGTTTGGCCACCAGTACACTTGGGTAATTGCTCGGTGGGCAATGGATCTCCCTTCAGCATGACTTAAACATGTCCCCTCGTGGATTTCATGAAGAAATTTCTGCACCATTTCGGGGTGCACACAGAGTAAGTATGGGCCCGTGAAGGATTTTCTGTATAACTTACCCTCTGGGGACAGTCAAAACCTTGCAGACTTGGTTTTAATCTTATGAGCTTCCTTTTGATTAGTGGGGAGCGTTTCATCTCGTAGAAACTCCACTATTGGGTCCATCCAACTTGGACCTTGGTTCACGTCCAAGACCAACTCCACACTCCTCCCGATGCTCGGCTGTGTCAAATACTCAACTGCTACCTTTCGTTTGAGCTCAGTTGGAACGGCTGCAGCTAACCAGGCCAAAGAATTGGCATGAGCATTCTGTCCAGAACTTATCTGTTCAATGTGAGCCTTGTCGACAGTATCAAGTAAATCTTTGGCTGCTTCCACATACGCTGCCATCTTCACATTCCGGGCTTGGTATTCCCCGGACAGTTGATTAACTACGAGCTGTGAATCACAATACACCCTTACTCATTTTACTTTCAGAGTTCTTGCACTCCTTAATCCAGCTAAAAGTGCCTCGTACTCCGCCACGTTATTCAATGCATTGAAACCAAGCCGAACAAACAGTTCAATCAATACTCCTTCTGGGGGGAAAAGCACAATCCCTATTCCTGAACCAGTATTACATGTTGATCCGTCAATAAACAACTTCCGTTCCATGGGATCCTATTCGGCTGATACCCTGTTCTTCACGGATAGTGTTCCAGTCTCTTGCTCCTTTCTCATAGGGGGCAGTGGTGCCAATGTAGGTGAAAGCCCTGCCACAAAGTCTGCCAGCACCTGGCCTTTGATTGCTGTGCGTGGCAGATAATCGATGTCGTACTAGCTTAACTTGATGGACCATGTCGAGATTCTTCCCAAGAAGTCTGCTTTTCGTAGCAGTGATTTCAATGGAAACTCAGTATAAACCACAACCTTGTGGCTTTGGAAGTAGTGTGGCAATTTCCTTGTGGCTGTCCTAAGAGCCAGGACAAGTTTCTCTAGGGGCAGATATCTCGTTTCTGCATCCTGCAGTGTCTTGCTAACATAGTAAATAGGGATTTGCTTGGTTCCCAAATCCCTTAACAGGACTGCACTTATAGCATGTTCAAAAACAACTAAGTACAAAACTAAAGGCTCACCTGGCCATGGAGTTGACAAAAGTGGAGCATCGGCCAGATACTTCTTCAGGTCCTGGAAGGCTTGCTCACACTCTGCTTCCCATTCGAATCCGTCCCTCTTTTCAGTAACTGAAAAAAGGGTCTACATTTGTCACTTGACCTGCTGATAAACCTATTGAGTGCTGCAGCCATTCTAGTCAACCTCTGGACTTCCTTTGTGGTTTTGAGACTTTGTAGCCTTTGTAAGGCCGCAATTTGATCAGGATTGGCTTCGATTCCTCTCATGGTCACTAAATGGCCCAGGAACTTTTCGAAACCGACTACAAATGCACATTTCGAGGTGTTGAGCTTCAGATTGTATTCCCTTAGGATTCCGAAAGCCTCTTTCAAATCTGCTATGTGTCCCTGTTTTGCTTCACTCTTCACGACCATATCGTCTATGTATACCTCCATAGTCTTGCCAAGCAGCATTTTGAACATGATGGTTGCTAGTCTTTGATACGTTGCCCCTGTGTTCCTCAGTCCAAAGGGCATGACACTATAACAGTACAACCCTCGTGGTGTAATGAAAGAAGTTTTCTCCTGATTGGGACCAAACATTGCAATCTGATGATATCCTCGATATGCATCGAGGAAACTCATTCGTTCGAATCCAGCAGTTGCGTCAATCAACTGGTCTATTCTTGGAAGAGGGAAACTATCTTTTGGACATGCCTTGTTTAGGTCTGTGAAGTCTACGCAGACACGCCACTTCCCATTCTTCTTCTTCACAACCACAGTGTTGGATAACCACTCTGGGTAATAAACTTCACGATTGCTTTGGCCTCCAGCAAACGATCGACCTCTTCAATTACAGCATCCACATGCTGCACGGCTGCCCTTCGCTTTTTTTGAATGACCTGCTTATGCTGAGGGTCAACATTTAAATGGTGACAGATCACACCTGTATCTACTCCGGGCATTTCCTCTGGTACCCATGCAAATACATCGACATGTTCCTTTAGGAAGTTTATCAATTCATCCTTTTCGTCTGCTGGCAATGATTCTCCAATTAAGAAATATCTTTCAGGATCAGTCTCATTGATCTATATTTTCTCTAAGCCTTCGACCACTTTCTCTGCTGGGCTTCTTTCGACATCCTTGATGGTTGGTTGATCTGGTACTTCTAACGTATGAACATGATGGGCCTTTGGGGCTCTTTTAATGATGGAAATTAAACACTGTTGAGCCACTTTCTGATTGCCTCTAATTACTTCAACCCCATTAGATCTTGGGATTTTCACCATCTGGTGGTAAGTTGAGGAGACAACTCAAATCTTGTGCAGCCATGTCCTTCCAATAATCGCGTTATAGGAAGAAGGAACATCTACAACTAAAAAGTATATCCTCAACACCACTGATCTGGCCTGAACAGGCAATGTTACTTTCCCAAGAGGCCAGACTGCTCCTGCACCGAACCCAATCAGGGGAGTTGTAGATTGCTCTAAGTTCGTCTGGACGAGCCCCAGCTTTTTTAACGCATCATAGTACATTACCTCTGTACAACTCCCTGAGTCCACCAGAATTCTCTCGATGTCATATTCCTCAACTCGTAGGGTTATGACCAAAACATCGTTGTGGGGTATTTGGACTTCTCCCAGATCCTCATTTGTGAATGCTATGCTTTCGTTGCACACATCGTTTCCTCGCCCGCTCTTGTTTCCCAATCGCATAACGTGTTGATCGTGCTTGACTTGTCTTTGGAGTAACCTAACCTCATTTCTCGTATAAGGTGCGGCCAACCCATGTATCATATGGATTACCCCTTTAGGATTCTACTCGTAATCCAATTCCATGGCTTTCCCTTTGTCCCTGGGGTCTTCCTGGATGAATTCCTTGATATAGCTTGGAGAGACTAAATCATCAAGGTGTCTTTTGTACATTTCACAATCTTCAGTCATGTGCCCCCAATCTTTATGGTAGCTGCAGTGCTGATTCGTAACATGTTTTGCGTCTTTATCTCCGCCTAGACTTGGGGGCCATTTGAAGTACAGCTGATTCTTTATTCGATAAAGAATTCTATAAATTGGCTCCTTCCAAACCATAGTGATAGAAAAGAAATATTTGGGGTCAGGAGCTTGCTTATCCTTGTATGGTTCTTTCTTCGCCTGCTCGTACTCCTTCCTCTCTCTATAAGTCTTAGCTTCTGGCTTATCCACCTTTTTAACGGGCACCTTTGGCTGTTCAGCAACAATCCTGCCATTCTCCTGGAGTATGTCATCCTCCATTCTGGCATGTTGCTCTATTCGTTCCATCAGTTTAGCCAATGCTGCTACCGGATGTTTATTCAATGAACGACGTAGCTATCCCCGAACAGGCTAGCCAGTCTTGAAGGTAGCAATAGCATACTCTTCACTGCAACTTTCAATCTCGTTGAAAGTTTCCCAATATTTTTTTGTATAATCTCTGATTCGCTCGTTTTTTGCCTGCTTCATGGTGGAAAGGCTTTCAAATGTTTTTGGGGCTTTCCTGCTTATCAAGAACCGAACAGTGAATTCTTCAGCCAACTGCCTCCATCCTTGTATGGATCGTGGGGCCAGTTTATGAAACCAAGACAAAGCCACCTTGCCGAGACTTGAAGGGAACATCTTGCACAATATGGCATCATCCCCATCATGCATGAACATAGCCTGCTGATAGTGTTGTATGTGAGCTATGGGGTCCGTGTTTGTCTCGTAAAGTATGAACGTACTGTGCTTCACTATGCTCGACAACCTAGCCTCTTGTAGCCTCCTTGCAAAGGGGGAGGCTGCTATATTACTCAGGGCCTTCCGTGTTGCTTCTCGTGCAGTTACTCTCCCGTCCTCAAGTTCCTTCGTCTTGTGAGCCATGGCTTTGGCCCAATCAGCATCAGGCCTCTTGTATCAGCATCAGGCCTCTTGTACCTGTCCCGATGATGCTTCCTTGTTTCTTCTTCCTCAGGGGTGGAACTTCGGTCTCTGCTATTCCTTTTTTGTGAAGAAGCCCATCGCTTTTCTGGTGTTTGGCTCTTACTTCTGCTCTTCCTCTTTCGTGGAGAGGCTTCGTATCTCCTCGTGATAGGACTCCTTTTATGGATTATCAGAGCTTGTCCGTCTCCCGTGGAATTCCTTCGTGAAAGTCCGGAATCTTCTGGGTGTTCTCGTACCCGCTGTAACTCTCGTATCTCATATTCTCGTTTCTTAATTAGTTGAGCATACTCCTCGATTTCCTTCTTCTTTTTATCAAGGACATCTTCGCTGTTATGCATACTTTCTGAGTATGCCACTGATTCCTCTCCTCGGTGGGACTTGCTCCTTCTCCTGGATCTCGTGGCAGTTCTGTCCCTTTTTCTTTGGAGTTATCTCTGCTACTTGTTTTCCTGCCATGTCTACCAGTGGGCTTTTTCGGAGGACCTGGTGGGGACTTGTCTCCTCCCCCACCTAACTGGTCCTTCGGATTGAATGGCGTTATTGGATCTTTTTCCATCGTGGTACTTTTTCAATAGGGAATTCTTTCGTTTCCCACAGACGGCGCCAATTGTAGGGGGATGAAAACAATTGATGCTTCGGATCACTTTGGATTGCAACGGCTTACTCGTGCCTCTTCATCGGAACCCTAATTCGTTGTCGAAACCCTAATCTGCAAACAGACAAGGGGTGAGCGCACCTCTGCCTCTCGTGGCAAAGGCCCTCCGATGCCAAAGTCAGTATCACGTACTAGTTAATAAACCCTAATTATCAGTAGGAGAATAATATGAATGACAAGAATTGCGTACCTTTTACCTCTAGGTTTACCTCGTATTTATAGGCATTCGTATGCTTGCTGCCCAAGCATCCCTATGGCCCTAGGATTCTTATCTCATATAGGAACCCAGGATCTCTTGGATTCTCGTTCCCTTATCGGTCTATTAGCTTAATCCTTCCAGGACTCTTTTCCATAGTTAGCCGAACATCCCATTCACGTTGGGTGTCTTTCCTAGATCCTATATACTCGGGATCTTGTTCTCTTACGGAATAACACCGTTCTGGAACCTTCTAGAGCGTTCCTGCCACTTTAACATTTAAGGCTGCCTTTCCAATAGTTCATTCCCTATTCGGCTATCTCATTGTTGAACAGTACACATGGACCAATGACCTCACATGCAACTGGTCCTCATCATTACATTTGGACAAATGACTTCACATGTCTTTTGTCCTTATCAGTCGAACAGACCGCCTGGACCAATGTCTCCTCATGTCATGGGTCCACATCGCCATTCACCGCCCTACCCAGTGGTATGACCTATCGTATTTACAACGTGCTCCCATATACCATGTGTTCGGCTCCTAATTGTATCTGTTCGAGAATACCTCCCTACAGTTAGGGTCTACGTTTTCATTTTGTACATTTGTGTTTAGCATACTTTATCGTTGCATGTGGTATATCAAATGTCAAAAGCAGGGAAGTGCATCAAATCAACGTTGAAACGTTCTTCTACCTTCAGTGTTGAGGCATTGGAAAACAAATCAGTGTTGAGCCGTTCTTCTATCGGCAGTGTTGGGGCATTGGCAAAACAAATCAACGTTGAAGCGTTCTTCTACCGTCAGTGTTGGGGCATTGGCAAAACAAATCAGCGTTGAGGCGCTATTCTGCCATCAGTGTTGGGGCATTAGCAAAACAAATCAATGTTGAGGCGTTCTTCTACCATCAGTGTTGGCATTGGCAAAACAAATCAACGTTGAGGCGTTCTTCAACCGTCAGTGTTGCGGCATTGGCAAAACAAATCAGTGTTGTGGCGTTCTTCTACCGTCAATGTTGGGGACATTGGCAAATCAAGGCACATTGAGGCGTTCTTCTATCGTCATTGTTGAAGCATTGGCAAATCAAGGCACGTTGAGGCATTCTACTGTCAGTGTTGGGGCATTGGCAAATCAAAGAACATTGAGGCGTTCTCTTTTCAGTGTTAGGGCATTGGCAAATCAAATCAACGTTGAGGCATTCCAAAGGATGCGATGAAATCTTCTACGAAACCGATGCAATGATGGTCCACCTGTCCTGTTCTATTCAATCCACAATGACGATTAGAATATCGTCCGATGGTCCATCCATCCGCAACTAGTTATTCCCCAAGAGAGTCCGCCTCGGCCTACCCTGAACGGCTACCTCTACTTTGATCTAGCCTCAAGCGCATCTTCCAGTAGCCTTATTGCTCCGTCTCGGATGGTCTTTGATAAGGAGATTGGCTCTGATTCCCAACAAATGGAATTCAACCGATCTGACGCGACCTACCTGTGTTTGTTGAAATTGCTTGTGCCGAGGATAGATTGATCCCTAGCAACGATGATTTGTCCTGTCCAAATCTACAGCGACAGCCTATTCTATTTAACTTTGAACAACAAGCGGTGATTCACTCGTCCAATTATACTTCCATCCCCGGCAATTGACCGCCCGTCCATTCCACCAATCAAGTTCTTTAAGTTTACATGTCTAATTTGCTAGTATGCTTTGTTCTGGATAGCCTTGAGGGGCGTCTAGAAATCTTTCACGTTACTTATACCAAGTCAATTTTGCTCCAAGTTCTGTCAAAGAGGGGCTACTGTTGACACCCCAATCTGGACTTTCCAGTTTTGTTTACTTTCGGTATTTGATTCCTCGATGCTGAAATGGATCAAGAGCACCCCAAAAATGTTTGTGTGTTTGAGCTTTGAGCTTTTAAACCCCATTAAACCCTTTAAACCTAATCTAAAAAGCCTTAGCTGAAACCCTATCTGCATACGCCGGTCCAAAGCTAACATGCGCTGGTCCATTTGCCAGGTGTCAGTCATCGCTCAGCTTTCACCATTGACAGGGTAGGGTAGTTTGGACCCGAGTACATAGGTCAACTACTTGCGTATGTTGGTCAAAGTTGCTTTATTCAGCATGTAGCAGCCATGATTAGGGGTCTATAGCACATGGGAACCTTCCAATCCATCGGAAAGCAGTCTTCACCAGGGGACATCTTTTACACCCATCCCATCACCTTTTCCATCTCATCCAATGAGAGGGAAGCCTTTGGAGGGAAGCAAGGCTAGTCCCTTGACTTGTATAAACTCCTCTCTCTCCCTCTCCCCCTATAAATGCCCCCCTCATTCTTCCTAGCAAAGGGTTGGTTCACCAAGTTACAAGGTTACAACTTTTGGCTATATACTTTGTACTCCTCTTTGCGAACTAAAGAGATACAAAGGCATTTAAGAACACAACACTTGTTCTCCACCCTCTAACACAACCATCCTCTAAGCATCATCCAACCAACCCATCCATTCAAAGCTCAAGCACTCTTTCAAACCCAAAAACCAAAGGTATAACACCTTTGTACTACTTTCTATTATGATCCCAAAGGGGGGTTGGCAAGGCCAAGGCTGGTAATCAATACAAGCCCTGGCCCTAAAGCTAGTAAGGTTTCAAAAACCATAGTGGCAAGGACTAGCGCTCGCCAGTTGTTAGTATGCGTGTCCCACTCCATGGTTGCGTGCGCAGATTTTGCGTGGCGACTTGGATCTGTCTGGGACAAACCCGCATACGCAGGTTCAAAACCCACGTGCGCATGATCAAACCTGCGCGGCCCCACTTTTGGACTAGTGTGCAGATCCAACGTGGGGTCAGAATCCCTATTTTATGCTTTATTTCTGGTCTATTCATCACTGTGAGCATACTTGATAACCAATTTACTCCTTTTCCATGTTAAAACTGCTGGCTACCTTTTCAATATTCTTACCTGCTGCTATGGAGTACGACTAGGGTTTTTCTGAATGTGTCTCAGAACCTAGAAAATGTAAAGCCAAGCACTGATTAGAGGGTTCAAACCTGCGTGTTGCAGTGGTTTACCTGCACACGCAAGTCGAGCTCTGACCAGTGGCTGACCTTTGTATGGTAACTTGGGTTTGGCCTTTGCCCATACTGTTTATGGGGTGTTTTATTACTTCTATGGCTTTATATCCTATTTAAATTGTCTATAACTGTATAAACTACTATATAACCTGCTTGGTTTGTCTTGGGTGTGCATTCGTTAGTTCTAGAGTTCTGAGGGTTGAAAATAAGAGCTGTGGTTTTGAGTTTATTGGCATACACGTGTTATGTTGTGGCGCACGCAAGTTGGGTCAGCATGCATTGACTTGATCAGTGCATGCTGATTTCTTCCTTCACACGTCACTCCAAAACAGTGTCTTCTAGTCTGTTTAAAATTTTCGTAGGAGTTTGTTTTTATCCTATACTAATGGTTTCAATAAGCGAGCATGCCATTTGTCACATCCTGCCGACATGTTACAATTTTAATCCCTTTTAATTGTTCCCCCGCCCTAATTGGCTAAAAATCGATTAATGAGAGAGAATCAAATGTTTTACAAATGCTCGAGTAGAGACCGATCTTCAGATTGGGCGAGAGGGGTGCCTTAAAACCCTTCCCCTCTCATAACATGGCTCCCGAACCTCAGATATCAAGGTGACGATGGACCAGTCTACTCATTTTCAAAAATCACACAACGTAGCAAAAACATTTCAAATTTTGTTCCTTGGGTGGCATACCACCAAAAACCCAAGTGGCGACTCTGAGTTGAGCGCT
This sequence comes from Rhododendron kiyosumense, assembly GCA_019656275.1. NCBI lineage: Eukaryota > Viridiplantae > Streptophyta > Magnoliopsida > Ericales > Ericaceae > Rhododendron > Rhododendron kiyosumense. Next base: position 2,289,020 of record BPLS01000514.1, on the reverse strand, counting down.
TTGCCGCGCTTTTCAAAAAAAAAAAAGGCACACCCAACAAACATTGGATTTTTAAGGGCTTGTGCCCACATTATCCTCCTTCTTGAGAGAAGCATAAATTCATTTTCGTAGCTACTGATTATTTTACTAAATGGGTGGAAGCTCAAGTTTATGAGGAAGTTAAACAAACCCATGTTATTGAATTTATAAAAGGTATCATTTATAGGTTTGGAAATCCCCAAACCATAATATTAGATAATGGGTCTATATTTGAAGGAAAGTTGGTCAAAGCTTTTGCTAATAACCATAAAATTTCTTTAATATATTCTAGCACATAGTATGCTCAATCAAATGGCCAAGCAGAATCTACTAACAAGATTATCATGAAATGGATCCAAAGAATGGTGGATAAGAATCCAGAAATATGGCATACCTTGTTACTAGATACTTTATGGGCATACAGAAATACAAAAAGAACTAGTACAGGTACTACCCCATTTGCCCTAACTTATGGACATGATGCTGTATTGCCTATGGAAATCACTATGAGATCTCAAAGAGTAGCATCTCAAAATGATTCAGATACTGAGTTATATCATCAAGCCATGCATATGAAGTTGGAAGACATTGATGAAGCCAGAGTAAAGGCTTTAAATCAGATTATGTCACAAAAGGCAAGAATAGCCAGAAGTTACAATAAAAGAGTAGCTCTTCAAAGTTTCGATGAGGGCGATCTTGTATGGAAGGTTATCTTACCTATCAAAGATAGAAGAGTTAGAATGGATGCATTGGGAAAATAGGCTCCAACATGGATTGGACCATTTCAAATCCATAGAGTTATGAAAGAAGGAGCATATCATGTAAGAAATCTAAATGGATATGTTCATCGAAGAAAGATAAATGGAAGGTATCTGAAGTCTTATGTTTCTTCTATTTGGGAATCATTTCATAAAAGGTAACCTTTTGAAGGGTCAATTTTTTATTTCTTTTTATCAGAACAAAGATTTGGTGAAAGAAAAAGTCATAAAGAATGAACCATGAGATGGAAAAGCATAGAAGCTCTTGATTTATATATACTGAGCACCTCACAAGAAGGGGAGGTGCATCCCTATACAAAAATCGGCCCCCAAAAGACCACAGAAAAAAATATGGGGGGCCAGACCTCGGCCCGAAAACCAAAATGAAATCATATACTGATCCTCATAGTCCTAAAGGTGAGCCTCAATTGAGGCCCACCATCCAGGGAGTTTTTGGCTTCATGAGCCAACAGAGTGGCCGTGACCTCATCCCAGGACCTAGTCAAGTTGAGATGGGAAGCAGTCTCAACATCCACAAGTTGCACGCGAAGCTCTCAAATCTCGCTTCGAAGGGCCTGAAGCTCAGCCTGATTATCTTGTTTGAGCTCAGCATTGAGTTTTGCCATTTTGTTGGCAAACTCATTCATTAAATCAGCAAGAAGAGGGTCTTGTTGGTTGTTAGCCATTTTTGGATGAATACCTAGAGAGAGAAGAAGAAAAGAAAGTTGAAGAGAGGAAATGATCACTGATGGCTTTCGCTAGGCATTTATAGGCCAAGATTTGAAGGGTCAAATATTGATAAGTGTGTTTTGCTTATAAATGGACAGACGTACAAGTCTTGAAGATGAAAAGACAGAAGGCGGTGGAAGCCCTTACGTCATAAGTAATAAAATTTTACAGCTAATAGCAGGCTATTGATTATTCTCTAGTAATTAATATATTGGTTAAAAGCATTTAAGACCAAAGATATTAGTTGAGAGATTCAAAACACTTCGAAGCAGTATTAGGAAGTAACGAATGAGGGGGTACGAATGCGTATGTTCTTTTATTATACTTTTTCTATCATTAGGAATTATTTAAACCGGTTTCGAAGTATATAAGTGGGCTTCGAACTACACACAAAGAGTTTTTTATCTGTAATATATTCTGATTTGATGGACAGTTATGGTAAGTTATGCATAACCATGAGTGTAATGGAAGGAAGAATACCGTTAAGGGAAAATCCATTTATTTATACTCATATACCAAAAGATACAAAAACACATAAATAGATGTAATAACAAAAGAAAGCAAATTCAGATTTGTCTCTCTTTTGTGAAGAAATCCATCTCTCAGATGTTAATTGGTTTTTTAGAGTTAAAATGGCTCTCGAACCATCAAGAGAAGATTAGTTATTTATTATTGGTTTACTAAACAAACCACAAAACAATATGGATATACAATGATAAATTGGGAAGAGAAATTGTTCCATTCGTTATATTCGTAGGGAAAGAAACGTCCAAAACACCCATTTGGGGGATATTACAAAAAAAAGCAGACCTAAATAAGCTTAAATCTCTAATAGAGTTCGATCTTTCTATGATCAAATTGAGATACAAAGACTTGAGCTAGCTCCATTGGTAGGTAGAGAAGAATCGAAGACCACTTTTTTAGATTCTTTGGTCTTTGGAGTTTTAGTCCAACGTGAAAGCATCACGACAACTGATATGGCTCTAGCTAGGAGCCGTAGCCCAACAGAAAAGCGTCACGAGAACTGTTATGGCTCTGGGTTGAAGTCATGACCAAATGCGGGACCTCCATGAAAGTTGAAAGCATTATGTTTTCATGGAAGTCATCTTTCTTCCGAAACTCTTGTTGGACCACCATGTTGCTCAACCTCCTTCATTTTGATTCCCAACCCAACTTAGTGATTTGATGATCTCATCTATAGATTGTAGAAAGAGAAACAAAGCAAGGGAAAGGATGAGGAGAGAAACAAGGGTTTGGGTTGGTATTTATAGGCCAAAGATTAAAGGGGCCTGGTTTTACCTCATTAAATTTAGTAATGAAGGGATACACCAATCTGGAAGGCGAAAAGACTAGTAGTAGTTGAGCTTTTAAGATGCTTATGTGAATAATAATAATTACAATCGAATTGGTAGAATCAGCTACCAACTAAAAGATTGTGTTAACCAAGTAAAACTATTCATTCAGATGTGAACTACACCAAGTTAGCACAAAACCATACGAATTGGAGACAAGTGAAAACAAACATTAGCAAACAAGTTGAAATTATTTACATGAAGAGTTCAAAAGTTGAGTACTGACAGTTTTACACTCGGTCAAGATGATATTGCACTTATTACATACAACTGTAAAGGCATGTTTTTGACTAGAAGATCGAGCGAATTGAGGAGAAGCCAATTTTATGGCTTCACATTGGTCTTTTACCTATTGCTCGAGAGTTGCCAATTTAGAGGTTGATTTCAAAATCTTCAGTTGGACCTCAGCCAGTGATTTCATTAATTCTTCCTCATCGGCTCAAAGTGCTTGTAGTTCTAAGGTTTCCTCTTGATAAGAGGTGTGAGTAGAAAGAGCTTGAGAATGAAGATCACCCATGTCTTTTTCTACCATCTACAAAGCCTCTTGTTCTTGAAACAAGTCTTGAAGGAAGACACTTTGAATGTTTGAAACTATATGCTGAAGCTGTTGGGTAAGTTCTGAATTATTTGGCCTCAAATAAGCCAAAGCTTGGTAGCATATCTCAAACTGATCCCATAGTTGATGCTCAATTAAAGATAAGAAATCCAGTGTAGCAAATCCCTGATAAATCTCAGACAGTTCTGGAACCTCCTCTTGGAAAAAAGTAGATTTAAGATTTGGAGAAGGAGGTTTAACAAAACTTTCAACTCATCCAAAGGATTCAACACTACTGGGGGTTGAACTGGCAAAAAAATCCTACTGCAAAAAGCTTTAACCTTTGAACTGAAGACACTTGCGTCAAAAGGAGGGGCAGTAGAAGAAGATGCCTACAGGGAAGAGCTAGAACTGTTAAGGTTTAAATCCAAGATGGTATCCTATTTCATAGAAACCCAATAAGTCAAATGATTTCTAAAGGACTTTTAAAAGATAGAGAAAGGAAAGAAAGTACCTCTGTTGGAGTGGTGTTTTCTTGAATGATATGTGCAGTGGCCTCAGATGGATGAGTCTCTAAGGGAGTAGATCACTCCAAAGGAAGTTGTACATTAACTTCAAGAGTTGAAGTGTAAACTGCTAGAAGAGAAATATCGGTTGGGGCATGCATAGTTTTATCAAAATCCTAATAAACAAGTGAAAATATTCAGCAATTTGAAGCATAAAACTCTAAGAGAGTGATAATATTTTTACCTAGGAATTGGGAGTTTCCAAAGATTTTGGAGGAAGAATCTCAGGTACGGCAAGAGGAGAATCAACAGGATCCTCTACGTTTGAAGCACCAGGATTCGAAGGCTCAGAGGAATCCTCAGGATTCCCAACTTGGTTTAGATCAACCATGGTGTTAGGATTTTCCTCAATAATGCGTTCAACAATAGGGGCCTCATGAGATGGACTCTAAAACAAGAAGGAAGCAGCAAGAGATTGTAGACACCCCAATTTGGCCTAATGATTATTTCAAGTCCCACCTTAGGGACCATCCCGATGATGATATGGATACGGTGATTGCTAATTGACTTCTCGTGAACCCATGAACTTATGGTGAGTACTTTGAGCCACTTAGAGGACCCAATCCAGAGCCATATAGCCTTTCAGACAAAAATACAGTATCCTAGGAGAATCTTTCTATCGGCCGTAACATCAATCTCACGGCCTCAACATCATTTCTTCACCTGTGAAACTTGTTGCTTGAAAATCTCCCTGAGAGATTGATCTTTCAACCGCCAGGTCTATTCTTCGGCCGCTTAATTGTTCCTATGGCTTCCAGATCTTTTGCCCGGCTACCAGATCGTCTATTTTCCAAATTCTGGAACGTTCTGTCAATCGTTTGATCCGTTCACAAAACCCTTGTAATAACTCTGAATTTCAATCAATGGAAATTTATTTTCTTATTCAAGTTATTAATTTTAATTGCTTGAATTACCTTAATTCCTGTAATTTGTCATAATTACACTTTAGCCCTTCAAGTTTCGTTTTTTGCACTTTAGTCCTATTTAGCAAGCCTAGTTAGCTTCTAACCATCTGGTTGGAGAAACTAAACTAGGAAGTCATCTAGTCACCGTAAAATGACCGTTTTGCCCCTCATTGAAACTTTTGAACCTTTTGAACCCTAGACTAGGAATTTAATATTCTTTTTCATTTAATTATTTTGGATTTTATTCTTTGTCCATTGGACAACAAATGTTAGGGAAACTATTATCCATTGGATAATAGAACCCCATTTGTTTATATTAAATGTATACTTGGTCAAAGTACTAAGGATATTAGAAAAATAGACTTTTAATTACTTTAAAGTACTTTTTGATTATTTTAATATTAAAAGTGACCGAATAACTATTATCCATTGGATAATAGAAGTTAGGAGAATTTTTACCCAATGGATAAAGGTGAATCTTTCAAGGTACCATGGGGTTTATTAAACTAATCCTATCTTTTAAACCATGTGTTTAAGTACACACTATTTTAATTGGAAAGTACATGGTACCAAGATTCCCAAAGTACCCTTTATTACTTTTTTTAATGGGATTTTGAACTAACTAGTTACATGGGTACATATGTGTATATATATTAGTACTTGGAGGGTTATTTGATTAAGTATTGTACACATGTGCCTAAATAGAAAATCCTAGGCCTTAAAGTCTACTTTTGATCCTTGGTACAAAAGTACCCATTAGTTTATTTGTTTGCTTGCATTTTATACACATGCATATAAATATATATATTGTACTTGGCAAGAGAGTGAGAGGAAGAGAGAGGAGAGATGGGCCGAGAGAGAGAGAGAGGAGAGGGGGGCCGGTTGGGAGGGAGAGGAGGAGGGAGATTTGATGTGTACTTGGCCATTAAGCTTCCATTGTACTTCAAATATTTGAATTGTTACTCTTCCAACCAAAAATCTTAACTCCATTGTACTCCTTTGTACATCTTTCAATTGTTAAACCCTTAGAATCTTGTACAATCTCATCTCCACCACAAATTGGTTCAAAGATCAAATCTAAGGACAACTATAGCCATGCAAACCTAGCCTTTTTAGCCTTGATCTTCCATGAAAAGTTGGATTTGATGGAATTAAAAATTGGGGAGTTAGAGAGAGAGAGTGGGCCGGCCAAGGAGGGAGAGGGGGAGGCCTTGCCTATAAATAGAAGGCCATTCTCATGCTTTGAACTCACACCTCAAGCAATAGCTCTTCCTTCTCTCTAGAATTCCAATTGTTCTTGTTCTAAGTTCAAGAACTTTCTTTGTTCTTGAGCGTTCTTGAGCAATACCACCAAACCACTTCCAATACCAACCATCGATCCTTAAAGTAGCTTAGTTAAGGTTAGGAAGTTGTTTCTAGGAAAAGAAGTACAGCTCTTTTCCTTTCGAAGCAATCCGAGGGCCGTTAGGCCGCCGAAATCAAAAACCGACGACCAATCTTCCGTAGCCGTCACCGCCTAGAAGAACGGTAGTTAAATCCTTACTTTATTTTCTATAAGTAGTTTAATCTTGCTAATTTGAATCTCTACTTACTTTTCCTAAAGTTTAAGAAGTTACTTTGATCGTAGATAAAAAGTTAGTAATGCATGATGTGTGTTATTTTGATTCAAGCATGCTATGTAGCTTAGAGTTGGATGATCTTGTTGTACTATTTCAAGGCTTGATTAAATGCATGTTGTATGTAAAGTCTTACACCGCAGAGTCTTGCATGAGAACGAGACATGAAAACTGAGAAAAGTAGAAACATGGCACCTAGGGTGTGGTTTAACAAGAGAAATGTGTTTCCCGGTAGGAAATATTTTTGAAACTACGTAATGACCATTTCAAGGGTATTACGTGAGTAGTGTGTGTGTGTGCCAATGGGAACCCGGAACGGCGGAACCATTGTGAGGATAATCGGGAGACCGGTGCGGCGGAACCGAGGTTGGGTGAGTAGCTTGGTTATTCGCGGTACGGAGCCAATGCAATGTGTGCCAATGGGAACCCGGTGCAGCGGAACCATTGTCAGGATACTCGGGAACCCGGAACGGCGGAACCGAGGTTGGGTGAGTTAAAAAGGAGTTTTTGAAAAGGGGTAATAACGACATGGTTTACGACGAGTCGACACCAACGGTAGTTACAAAGCAATTGTGATAGTGTTAGCACTATTGTCTTTTTATCACTGCTTACATACTTATCATGTGGAAATCGATGCTAGTGAGTAGGATTTTACTATTGAGCCTCCATAGCTCATGGTGTTTACCCTTTTGGTGACACTGACATATTATATGGGTGGTGACGCCGGTATAATATGTCAGACTTGATAGACGAACAGGGCGAACTCTTCACCTTGGAGGTGTTTGGAGCCGAAGAACTCGCTAGGTTGGAGGAACAAGAGGAGCCGTAGAATAGGAACCTTAGTTCCCTTTTGTTATCTATTTTGTAATTTCAAATGCGCTTATGAGAGCCGTGTTGTAATAATGACCAATGACTCACTTTATTTCTGTAATAAATAATCCCTTTAACGTACCTAAAATTAGGGGCGTTACAACCCTAGCAGCCAAATTCTGATGCATTCGGGCTACGTAAGGAGATTACCATGAGGAGTTCTTGTTGCCTTATAACTCCAATTCAATCAATCGATTTGATTGGTTGAGGTGTGTCATCCCTATGCCTATATAAAGGAGCCCTTGGGTTCCAAAAGTAAAACAACAAATTCATACACCAACACACCCTCTTAAGCCACGAAACTCTGTCAATATACACTCTCAATTCCCCTCTGCAAAAGCCCTAATCTTCCGAAGGTAGCCGATAATCCGACAATCAAACCCCGGAGTCCAAACCCTAACCCTAGGGTTTCGAGAAGCAATCAGTCAATCCCATTCAATCTGAAGCAATCAAGCCACTGAGGGATCAAGGTGGTGAGGTCCAAGGGCCTTTGATTCAATTTATTTTTCGTTTTTATGCTTAATCGTAGCTTTCTGATCTTCTGTTATTCGTAAAGTCTGGTCTGAGGAAGAATATCGGCTGGGTCTTCGATCCATCAGCCGGTATATCAAACCAGGAGGATCTCGCAGCTGTGACATCCATTCACTGACCGCAAGATCCATCTCCCTGGGACATATCTGTTTATTTCTGCTTTTTGATGCATGCTTTCAATTACAATCATAGCTAACCATTAACTGTTTAAAGGCTAATTAATTAGTTTATATGTTAGAGTTACATGGAACATGTATTAATCTTATGTCAAACGATTATGGGCCAGTCTCACGACTAGGCAGAGAGGGGTGCCTAACACCTTCCCCTCATTGTACCTTTGGCTCCCGTACCCAGAATCTTTATTTGTTTTCCTAGTTTTTTATAAATCTTATGGCGACTATGTTTTGATGATAACCACTATTGTGTGGCAATGTTCTTAGCCATGGGAATATCCACAATCTTGGTTTATGAAGCAAACAACGAAACAAGTAGCAATAATCAATCTGTATGGCGATACCCCGCTTCAGGGAGGTGTGTATAGTTTTTGGCGACTCAACTGGGGAATTGAGAGCCATAACCAGAAAGTTCGACATAAGACTAGCACATGCTTTATTTAATTCATTTATCATATGCATCGAGCGGGCAACCTTGTTGAGTTCACCTAATATCCCGGTATGGCACGGGCTATGTTAGGGGTTCTAGCAAACTCCACAGTCACTTGTACCTAGTGGTATATCAAAAAGGAAACCGTCCAATTGTCGCCTGTGATGGGCTAATGAGAGGATTTGTACCTTTTGACAACAGAGCACCCTTAAGACTACCCAAACCTTACACGTGTTAGAAAGCCATAGAACTTATCAAAATAAGGTAAGAACCCACAGGTTAAGGATTTTTCCTGCATTTTGCTTTGAAGTTCTTCCTCACACCCTGTGCAAACTATTGTTGCAACATATCTTTCTGTGCAGAAGGGTTGGGATTTTTAGCCCAAATCCTAACCCCATACAACCAAGTACTGACTTGCAGGTATTTTACTTTTCAAGCAGGCACGATAGGTGGACTAAATAAGCAACCACAGCCAGTTTTATACTCTTACAACACCCAAAGCCACCCCAAACAGAGGTCTTTACAGCCATCTCGTGTCACACCCTCGATTTTCAACATAAATAAAGATAGCTTTTCATAAATAAAACTCCTCACAATATCTTACATAATACCCCAAAAGAGTTCACCATGTTCTAATCATTAAATTACGGATCCAACTCTAAGAGTTTGAATATATTACATCATAAAAAGAAATAAAGTTAAGATTCTATTACATTCCCGAAACATATTTTATCAAAAAGTCCATGAGTCTCTTTTACCACTTCTTTCAAAAATATGCACTTGAATGCATGCACTTCGCTCCATGCTACTGCTCCGGGTTCATACCTGAAAAATAATAGGTTGAGCTACACTAGCCCAGTAGAGAAATCTACACAACCACTATATGCAAATGGGAGGACAGGTAGAATGAATAACAAAAGCAAGGTACATATCTCAATGGTGAAAAAAACACGGCTAGTAATTGTCCCAACATCGACGACATAAATTAAGTACCATAACTACACACTAAAACTCTAATTCAACCTCGAGGACTTACTATCTATACAATCTTCTCATCATTCTGTATTATGAGCAAAAACTCCTGCTGGGCCAATTATGAAATCCCGATACTCCCCACTAGTACCTCCCTCACTGATGGAGCTAATTCAAGTCGCACATCACATGTCACCATATCACAATTCCTTCGATACACTTTATAACTTAGTCATTCATCTCAGTCACATATAATGAATTCACAATGAAAACTTATTCACATAGAAGTAGTACAGATAATTTCATCTCAATCAACTCACTATCTTTACATTATTAGTTTCTCATCACCGTACAAACACTCACACTTCAGAAGACAATCTCTCACAACGATTCATAGATTTTCACCTTTCACCTTTCAACTCGTAAAATTGTATAAATTACGCTAGAGGTGTACCACATATCAAGCACAAGAAAATGTCTCATGTATCCACTCCTAGCATTGTTTAACTCAAAGGAGTGTTCTATGTTTTCATTTTTCACCTCGCATGTCAACACATACAACCTTCGTCCACCTATATTCCTTATGTTCTCTAAACCCTCGTTTCGGTGTCAAACGACTCATACGGAACCCAACGACCATTACCAAGCATTAAGTATACCACTAGTCTCGTCAACCCATTCAACTAGTACTCATGAGAACCTAAGAACACCCGTGTCTCACCTAAACGATTCGAAGGAAAAAGATTTCCAACATATATGAACATATCTATCTTATTTTGGCTATCAAATCTTATCGGTTAAGAATTAGTAGATGAGACCACCACCATTGGAAAGTAAATTTCCGGTACATGAATTTCCTTATCAAATTTGCCCAAAACGGAGTTCGGATGAAAAAGTTATGCCCGTTCAAAATTTTGCCAAAATGCTGAATTTTCATTCCCTACCGGTAGGACACATTCTCCTATTGGTAGGAGACCACAATTTCACGAAAATGACATTACTGGACAGCTTTTCTACTGGTAGGGCCAAAAGTCCTACCGGTAGGACCTGGGTTTTCAGAGCACGAATTTCAGACTCCACTAGAACATTTCTAATAACGAAAACAACGATCTAAGGTGCGATTCAAACATTAAATCAACACATAAACATATAATAGAGGTGAGAAATCCCCACCTCAAGGGTTTTGAGCAAAACCCGACCCTTTGACCTAGTCAACCGTAGCTCCATGAGGTCCGATCATGATTTTTTTTTGGATGGATAGGAAGCCCGCGCTCCGTATAACAACTTTAATTCTTGGACTTTGCTCAAAATCAAGCCCTAAGTAGATGAAATCGAGGAGAGAAGTGAAGGGGGGTTGTTTTCGAAGAAGGAGAGGAGAGAGAGATAGCCGAGAGTGAGAAAGGGGGAAATGGGAGAAATTATTCTCCTGGGAAAATTAATGGCATGGGGAGTAATCACATGCTTCCACCGCACACACGCACGTGCACCTCTCGCATAAGTATCCTTATATCCTCTCACGAAGACGTCACACCGAATATCCGCACTGTCTATCTCGATGGGCCGTACGTTTAGAAAAGAAAAATAAGACCTCAAAAATCCAAGTCTCTACGTCTCGTGTGTCACCCTCACCTGTCAGGACACCCACACCGCAACGGTCCCAATCACTTCCATGGACTTCGCGGTCATCTTCTCAACAAATCCGGTTATTTACCAAGTCCCAAGCTTCATCAAGCTATCCTCACACTCCCATTTCATGAATGGCAGACAATGACGCCACTATCGCTGAGCTCCAGGCTCAAATTGCCTATTTACTAGCCGAGAAGGAAGCAAGAGATGCTAAAGACAAGAAAGATGAAGAAAAAGCAAAAAATCCTTAAGAAGTAGTATTGGTAGAAAATCCTGAATTGGCAAAGCAAGTCAAGGAGATCAAACACGCTTTAGCCCATTCACAAGGGGACCAATTTGTAGACGTTGAAGGACTTTGCCTCTTCCCAGAGTCTCAACTGCCTGAACGATTCAAGATGCCAAACATTGAGAAGTTCAATGGGACTGGTAACCCTACTAGGCATGTCCACCTTGTTATCAACTCCTTGAAGCCGATGGGCTTGACTGATAAGCTCATCACTCAGTTGTTTCAAAAAACTCTCACTAGAAGCTCTCTTGATTGGTTTCTCACTTTGGAATTTGTGCAATATCAAACTTGGCCAGAAATTGCCAATGCTTTTGTCAAGCAGTATGCATACAATGTCCAAATTGAGTTAACTACTCGAGATATGGAGAAGACTAAGCAAGAGTCAAGCAAAGATGTTGCTACTTTTGTGGCTAGATGGAGAGAAAAGGCCGCCAAGATGAAGAACCGTCCTTCTGAGGAGGATCAAGTAAAGGATAGTTGTCAAGAATCTGCAGCCCAAGTATCTTAGGCATATCTACACTCAGGCTATCACCGACTTCAAACGCCTGCATGTTACTAGGCTACAGATTGAAGACACAATCAAGTTGGGGCTCATTGGGAAAGAAGAAACTCCCCCTCCACCAAGAAAACTTTTCCTACCCGTACTTCTCATGCCTCCGTAAACACCTTTACCCTAGTCTTACCTCAAGATCCTTTCCAAGCTAGCTCATCCCGAAACTCAAATCGTCCTCGCCGCAACTTTGATCCTCTCTACATGACCTTGTCTCAAGCCTTAACCATTCTGAGTCATTAAGGACATCTTAAACCCTTGAATAAACCACCTCCTCAGCCACCCATGACCCCAACGAACAGTGTGCTTATCATCAACACCCTGGGCATGAGAGAGACCGTTGCATATGTCTCTGTCATGACATCAAGGACCTCATTGATAGCCGAACCATAAAATCTCCACAACCCGATGTGCAAACCAACCCACTCCTTACTTCTAATGCTGAACCACCACCCCGAAATATCAATCTTATAAGCCTATCTCAAAACCTCACATATAGTCCCAGCCAATACATTGTTGAAATGGTTGAAATTAAAGGGTAAATTGGTCTCAAATTGAAAGTTTGCACATCGAAACTCTCCTTCTTTTTATGTAACGGTAAGTAATAAAATCATCCATGTGGGGGGCTATCATGGTTGGCATGAATCCAGCGGCTAAATGGAATATGAACAACCCTAGCACTGTGCGAAGAAAATGCAGAATTAACGCCATAAAATTTCAATAATTTCCACATCAATAGAATAAACTTACAAGGGAAGGAAATTCTAACTGAAATTGTGTGTACACACAAGCTTACAACATAAACCATACGTCCAAATAGCCAAACATGCAATCTGGCCATGAAATCCAAGCTCGAGTAAACTACCTAGCCGCAAAACAATACCCAATATGTTCAGTAAACCAGATTGCACAGGAACTATTTTTCACCATACACACAAGGATTGAGTGGCTATCACAATCTAACCAAGGCACATTGCAAATGAAAATCAAATATGTTTTGACTCCAATCGAAACGTAAATAAAAGCACCAACAGTATTACAAATCATACAGATGCAATTTAAACAACAAACAAAAATAGAACCAAAATAGACAAGGTATAAGAAATCAATCAAAGATAGACCCATGGAGCTTCCACTCATGTCCATAGCCATTCTCAGATCCCATTTTCTAATTATGTATAGAAAAATTAGTATGCTCCTCAACTAGTTGTCAAAGAAGGCCCGATTGAGTCATTGACAACACATGACAGGAAGAAAATTTATTAGCTTTAAGCTTCAAAAGATGCGCCTAATCTCTATCAATAACAGTGTTCTAAAACTCACTATTCCTCGCCAAGTTCTCGCCGATTACTCGCTCCAAGGTGCTTGGCCGAGTGAGTACCAAGTAGCAAGTATTGGAACACTGATCAATAAAGACCAAAATTTAGTATTTAAGCGTATCCAAAGATTAATAACCCTCCAGCTGGATTGTCTAAGTCTAACACAAAATACTACAAATCTTTTCTTACTTTTGATTATTACCATACTTGTGTTTTCCCGGGTTATATTTCTCTCCTATATTTGAACGAATAGACTGAAATGGCCAAAAACTACACACAGACAACCCAGTTCAGCTATCGCAACAGCAGAACATGCAATATGTGTGACGAACAAACAAAGAACTAAAAACTCAAAACAATAACCACCAAACATCTCACACAAAAAGAACCTGACGCAGGCATCGTGGCCAACAATCCCCCTGTAGAGCAGTACGGAAACTACAAAACAATGGATTTTGTAACTAAGCGAAGTGGAAACACACAACAAATCGAAAAAGAGAGTCGATCATAAGAGTTATCTCTTCAAAGCCACCAACAGAGCAGAAGATCTAGAACACGAAAAACATAGACCAAATCATTCCTCAGAGTCCATGCCAATCGGAAAAAATCCAAGTGAAGAGAAAACAAGGAAAATATACAAATCGCAAATAACAGATCTATGCTAATTGAACAAGCAATTCGCCGAAACTTGTGGAAACTTAGTGTAACAAAATCACCTGTCCTGTGCCTTCTTCATTACCGTCCTCTTTGCCCTTTTCGTCATCTCCATCATCGTCGGAGCCGCCTCCATCGTCCCCTCTCTCTCTAAAACGCCGTTCTCTGTAATTGTGTAAAAAGGGGAGTAATAAAGTGGTAGGTGGGAGAAGCCAAAGCAAACCGTAAATTGTCCGAAATCAAGGGGCAAAATTGTAATCGAGGTTGGGCAATCCGTAAAATGGTTGAAATTAAAGGGTAAATTGGTCTCAAATTGAAAGTTTGCACACCGAAACTCTCCTTCTTTTTATTAATAATCATAATATATATATATATATATATATATATGGTAGGATATTTAAGTGTTTTTAAGCTTAACTCTATGTCTCAAATGGACCCATGCATCAAAACCATATCAAAACAACCAAAAAAACGATTATGCACTTCAACCATGTGGTTGCAACCTTCGGGCCGCAAGGACTAGTCAGTTCCTTGCAGACCACAAGGTTTGACCAATGAAACTTGGCACTCCCACCGCAAACTCCAATCGGTTTCGTTAAAAATGATTTGAAATGACTTTGCGACCTTCTGAACAATATTTTTGACACCCGAACTATTTTTCCTAGACTCCTCACACCTCAAAGATGATATCTTGTTAATTTCAAATCTTTTTATTTAATTATCTATTTATTATTTATTTTACAAAGTTTTCAATCGAAACGACTTTGCGACGTCACGAACCATGTTATTAAAGCATGGATAATTGTTTTTTTGACTCTTTACATTCCCTAGATAAAAATCTTGTTAACCTCAACATATTTTATTTATTAGATTATTTATGGCTGTTGATTTTGCCACTCCCTTTTTGTTAACGCCACTCCTTTGTAAGTGTATTTTTGCACCAAAAATAAACTTGCAGAGGAGTGACATTAACAAAAAAGGGAGTGACAAAATCATTTCCCATATTTATTACCGAATTATTTTACTTTCGGTAATATTTTTATTTAAAATAACCTCACGACCCTCCGGACCTGATTTTTGATACCCGATCATGTTGCATAGGACCGTAGGACTCCTATTGAGGTCGTGTTATTATTTTGATATTTTTAGCTATTTAATGTATTTGATATAGTTATAAATCAATCTAATTTCATAAAATAAACTAATACAAGTCTAGGCTTATTTTTTTTTAATTTATTTTCTCTTATAAAGTTATTATTAGATAAAAACTTCCGGTATTAAAATTAACTTGGCCATACAAGATTAAGGGCAACGGCCCATTCATAAAAAGTTACGTGATTTCTACGCTTAATATTTATTTCAATTATAATTGTGATTATTTGTGTATTACTCCGACTCTTGATTTATATGTTAGATTGGACCCTAGAGACATGGGGTGGTATGCGAATAGTATTCACCTAGACAGTGCTAAGTAATGGATAAATTGGAAAGTTTTATGATGTTTGAAATTGCCTGCAGATGAGTTTTTGAGATGTGAATTAAGATGGGTACTAATGGAGGCCCAGTCTTTGAAATTGGCAGGTAGTCCAGTAATGTGATTTAAACTAACGAGTAGTCCAGTGATATGATTTGAAACTGGCGGGTTGTCTAGTCATGATTTAAAACATGGCGGGTAGTCCAAATATGTTTTGTGATGATAAAACCTAGCGGATAGTCCAGTGATGTTTTGCAATGATAAAACCTGGTGGGTTTTGGGTTGATAAAACCTGGCAGATAGTCCAGTGATGTTTTGCGATGATAAAACCTGATGAGTGGTTCAATGATATTTTGTGATGATAAAACCTGGCGGGTGGTCCAATGATGTTTTATAATGATAGAACTGATGGGAGTCCAGTGGTGATTTTGATGTGGTGATTAAGGTAGGAGAACTCTAGTTATGGTTCGGGCATGACAAGTTTTCCCATGTTGTTAGGCTATTGGACAGAAATGAATAGTTTTATGCGTGCTACTTTTGTTTTACTTTTCTACATTTATAGTATATTGTTATCTGCTAGTTGTAATGTAAGAGGGGGATAGTTGGGTTGGATTATACTATGGGGTGAACTCTTTCACTCAGGCACAGATTGTCTGGCATCCGTGTCAGATTTTGCAGAAAACCAGGACGAAACATAGGACCCTAAAGGAGGGCAATACTATCCAGAGATGAATCTAGAGATGGAGACTGAGCCAAAGTATGCTTGGAATCCGTATCAAGCTTAGGTGTAGAGACTCGTAAAAAAAAATTTAATTATTGAAATGTTTATTAATTGGCTAATTAGGAGAATATGGTTTATTTGGTGGCTATTTAAATTAGGGATTGAAATGAGAAGATTGAGACTTGAGGGAGTGGGGGTGTGATCAAAGGAAATAAGAGTATATATAGAGTGGGTGTGTGTGTAGGAAATTATATATCTCCCCATCTCTCTTTCTCTCTATTGTCCCTCTCTCTCTCATCCAAAAATTTCTCTTTATCCTCTCCTCTCACTCAAAACTCCTCTAAGACCTCAAGAACCTCAAAGACCAACCACCCTTCGGCCCTCCAATAGCATTCTCGAGCTTGAAATTTCGTGCAGTGGGTCAAGCTTGGAGGGAAGTTCTTGGTTGATTTTGGAGTTTTGGAGGTCTAGGGCTCACATGGACTTCAACCAATCGCTGGGGTCTTGTCCGAATCACATGAGGTAGGGATTTCTTACTATTTCTATGTATTTATGGGTTGATTATATGCTTTGATCATGCCGTAGTTCGTCGTTGTTGTTGGGATTTCGCTGTCGAAAAGCTGAAAATCTATTGATACCCTCAAAAGGGGTATCAATACCCCACTCTCCTCTGGACTAGATTCTCGCCAGGTATTGATACCTCCGTCCGGCGTATCAATACCCCCTTCTATTTCGGACAGATTTAGTTCATTTGTTTCTTCTCGTGTTCATTTGATCCCCGAACACTTCAAACACCTTTGAATAGCTTCAAATTACTTTCAAACTTAATTGTTCGTATCACAAAAGATTCATTGAACAATCAATCTCTTTGGGCCCTCGTCGTAGCTTAGAAAAGTGTAGAATTAAATGATTAGGATACTCATACATTATTTATGCCTTTGGTTGATTGAAGTAGATGTTGTGGTGTGTCTCAATGATCGATATAGACTTGTTAAGCATTATAACATGACGTGATGATTGGTGAATTGAGAAATGTACTATGGAGGCGTTATTGAGTATCGTAGGCCATAAAGTATATCGTAAGGTACATAGTTGGTGGATAGGCATTTTCCTAGTTGTCTAGTTGAGAATAACGTAACCCGTATCCTCGTGCTTCATCTTATTGACCTTCCTAGGTTCCTTTGGCATTCGTTCTATAAGATTCTCGTCTAGAACCTAGTGGGTGGTGTGTCGTGGAGTCGTTGTGGGTTCGGTACATGACGTAGGCCGTCGTGATAGACTTTGGGGAATATCGTGCACTTAAAGTATTTATCAATGTACAATGGGACATGTGTTAGGAGTTGTAATACATTGTGTAATGTTTAATGAAAGAATGTGAACTTGGTAAACATTGTCTTCCTATATATGGATGGATAATGCATGTGCATGTGTGTGTGAATTGATAATTTGAATGGAGCGTCATACAACGCAATGTGTGGAAATACGAAGACTCTAGAGGGCCCGTTACGTAAGGTGTGGTAAAGCGGAAACCTGGGTAGAAAGAGAGTTCAATGTCATGCATGGGGTGGTAACACAGTTGAATTTCTCATAAAATGAAGTATGTTGAAGTTGATGTCAGAAGTATATGTTGTTACTTGAATTGTTTGCTACTTGAGATAATGACCGTTAAAGAAAGAGATAAACTATTGACTCTACCAAGGTTTTGAAAAGAAAAGAACTTGTCCTTTTTTTGAAAAAGGATTTTTATTAAAATCCTCCGGCTATTCAAACTCAAATCAACGGAGCTTGACCTGTAAAGGTCGAAAGTTTTCACAAGTTATTTTAGCAACCAAAGGAGAATGTTTTCTTTTTATGAAAAAGAGGCTTGATGTTAAACGGTAAGAAATTAGGAGATTAACAGTGGCAATCATTGAAGAGATTTTAAAATGGTTTGAGAAACTATTGTGGGTTATTTAGATTGATGTGTGCTTAATGCGGCTGATCCGTTTTGATGCTTTTTTGGCTGATTTTTGGGCCACAAATAGTGACGATTTGGGCTACAAATAGGACTTTCGTGGGCTAAAAACAAATTATTTTATGGATTAAAAGGCTCATCATTTTAAAGGAATATTTTAAAATGGAACGCAACACAATTTATAAAAAGTTTGCAATTGTGATAGAAAACATTTTGGAAGAAATGTTGGAAGGCCAACTTTGAACATCCATGCATCAAGATCACTTCTCTTGGATAACCATAATTGAAAGCAACGTTCTCATCATTGGGCGGCCGCTTGGCGGGAGGGCTAAGCGTTACGCACTACCAAATGGGGTGTCTACACTAGGTTGCATGGCACCTGCTCCTTTACCAATCATATGCCAATCCTAAATCTTTTGTGACCTAGACAGGGAACTTAAGGTAGGACATATGATAAACTAACAATGAGGGGAGGATATTGTGGGCTGCCAAAGCCCGGGAGACCCATTTTCGGAGGGGCTCCTTGCGCGCTCCCTTTTTTGGATTTATCAAAAAATTGAAGAGTCGCCATCCGGGTCTTTGTAAAATAGTTTGTCACCCGAGAAACCTGGAACTTGAAAATGATATTTGAGCTTGAAGATAAACCAGAGATTTTGGATTTGGAAGCCGGGTTACAAGAAGGAAAGGCTTTTATTCAGCACCCTTCTTGCTCGATGCAAAGATCGGTCTCTACTAAACACTTGTGGGATTTTGAAAAATGCTTATATCTTAACCTTTTTAAACACATAGCAAGTTAAATATGAGGTGTAGGCATGTGCTAAAGTGTATAGTATACATAGAGTGTAACAAGACAGAAAATGACATGTAATGAATGAAATGAGTGCAAACTATTGAAAATCTTTAAAAGATAGAGATAACTCCTTTGCACTAGGAAGTTAATACCCATCACAAAGCACCTTTAGGGATAACCCCATTGTGCTGGGCCCTCAGTGCCCAGTGCAAAGCAATTATCCTGATTAATTTTTTAAAATGTATGTTTTATTTCTTTATCCAAATAGTGGATTAATTGGTAAAATACATGGATGAAAGCTTTCTGTGAAGTATTTCTAGATGAAGCAATAAGGAAAACGTGTTGAAGGATATTGAAAACGACCAATAGAAATTAGAAATAGATGTAAAAGCCCTTAGACTCCACTGATATTGACATAATTAGCAAGTCCAGGAGCAGGTGCTTTGCGCTGGGTAGTGAGTGCCCAGTGCAAGACACACACAATCACATTTTTTTTTGTGACAGAAGCCCACGATCATATTAGCTTGCTAATATCTTAGGTTGGGTTCCTAGTTTCCTCAGATGGGCAGAAACCAGAAATGCATGTAACTTACTACCTTCAGGTGCTTGATCAAGACTTCGAGGCTTGTTGTTAGATGGTTTGAGGAGTGTTTTGGGTTGGGAAGTAATGAGAAGGAACTAAAGTAGGTTTCGTTGAAGCGAAATGAGATTTTTCTGTTCAAATAAAGACATTTATGATTTTTCCTCGAAGGACAACCCAGAAAATGAATATATTCGTAGAGAGGGAAAGTGCTATAGAGTGGAGATAGAGTATGTGGGTGTTGTAGTGTATGTATCTCTTATGTGTGTATGTGAGTGTGTAGGTGTGTTGAAATGGCTCTAAGCACCTCTATTTATAGGGAAAAACAGAGGGGGGACATCTGTCCAGGCTTCGAGTTGGCTAGATGTTTTATAGAGTCATGATGAGATTCCTGCAGCAGTCTGAGCTGTCAATAACATAATTCGATTCCTGGCGTTAGGGAGTTGATGTTTGGCGCTAGAGAGTGTGTTGGGCTCTTTTGCGCTAGGTAATCGATGCTTTGCACTGGGCACATGGTGCCTTGTGCTGGACAGTCGATGGGTTCAGGCTCTAGGGTGCTCAAGAATCGCTGATCAAGCCTTCAAATTCATGGTTCTGTCTCGTGTCATTGTGGGCAACGTGCCCTTAAAATTTTAGTTTTTAAAAGGGTCGGATCGAGTGGGCGCTAGCAGGACGAGCGATCAATCCAGAGTCGCCACTTGGGTTTTGAAGGTCCGACACCCAAGAAACCGAACTTGAAATGTTTTTATATGCTGTTTGATTTGAAAAAGAGAAAGCACTAGTCCGTCATAACTGTCACGCCCTCGATTTTCAACATAATTAAATAACCAATTCAAGGAAGATTCTCGCATAATATGAATAATACCCCAAAATGGGATTTCCCACTTGCTTAATTACAACAGGGTCCACAAGTTAAAGGAACTACAACTTTGGCACCATGGCCTAAAATGAGTTAAGTACATGTACAAAGTCTTATGTATATTACAGTGTTTTGTCAAAAGATCAAACAACAAAAATTAGTTACAATACCATCTCTATCCAAAAGTAGACCAACACAAAGATGGATGAGTAACTAAATCATGTCAGCTTCCAAAAAAAAATCTTCGTTTCTGAAAATACCGGGTCATACAACCTACTGCCCTGCGTTTGAACCTGAAAAGAAGGATTTTGTTGAGCTATACAAGCCCAGTAGGAAATTCTCTACAAAATCTATATGTAATGGGATGATGAACAAGAATGCAGCAAACCAAATTTAACATCATATCCAAATGAATGTAAGTTAACACTATTTACGAAAAATCATAACATGCTCATACACATATGCACACACACCTCCCAACAATCCTCCACCCTTTTAGAAATTGTGTTTCCACACCTAGCGACACAATAAACTCCACTTCTTGCGACATTGTGTTTCCCACACCTTGCGACACAATGTACTCTACCCCTTGCGATATTGTGTTTCCCACACCTTGCGACACAATATTCTCCACCCCTCGCGAAATTGTGTTTCCCACACCGTGCGACACAATATTCTCCACCCCCGCTTCACATCAACAACCAAACACGTCACATATAACTCATGAATCATAACACCCAACATCCATAATACTACTTTCAAAGAATACGCAACCCTCGAGTCATAAAACATTCCATTCAACCATTTATGACAAATAAACACTTAAAATCATGCATAATCATCGCAAACATGGAGAAGAAGAGAGAAATTCCTACCAAAGTGGGTTTTGAGCAAAACCCTAGGTCCACTAAGAGGAAAAAGCTCAAATCTTCCAAGAACAAGCTACTCCCAAGTTTAGGTGCAAGATCTAGAGAGAATGAAACCCAAAAATATGATGAATAAGCAAATATCAACAAGTGAAAAGAGGAGAGAGAGAAAAACGTGGGTGAGAACCAAAAAGTTAGAAAAAGACCACCAAACTCACCTCTTGTTCACCAAATGTGAGATTCAAGTGATTTTGAGATTGGAAACCCTTGTATCTTGAAGATTTGAGGTTGAAATCAAGAGTTTTGGGTGAGATTGGAGTTGGGCAGGTGAGAGGGGTGTTTCTAGAGTTATTTCGTGGGTTTTGAATGTGGGAAATGACAAAAGGGGGTATTTATAGAGGTCCAAAAAGCGTGCTGAAAGTTGTAGAAAAACACACTATGTACCGGTACAGGAAAAACCCGTACCGGTTCAAGAGCCTTCAAAAAGTCAAAAAATACAAGTTCTGGGCATTATGTACCGGTACAAGAAAAACCCGTACCGGTTCATGCTAGACAGAAAATGAATTTTTTTGTAAGTTTTACCAAAATCAACCCTACTTGTTACCAACATCTCCAAACATCATCACACATCAAAACTCACATTTTTATCATTCTCCAAGTGTCCGATACACAACACTAAACTTATATCCGCACATCCCACAAACAAAAAGCACAACTTTATTAATAATACGATTCCTTTCAAGCATTTAATGATTTTCGAATTTTTTTTATTATTTACAGGCCTCTACAATAACCATATCTGGGTTCGGGAGCCAGGTTATGAGAGGGGAAAGGTTTTAAGGCACCCCTCTCACCCAATTCGAAGATCGGTCTCTACTTAGGCATTTTGTGAAAAGTTTGAGATTCTTCTTTTGTTAATCGATTTTTAGCCAATTAGGGTGGGAAAACAGTTTAATGGGGATTAAAACTGTAACATTTTGCAAGATGTGATAATATAGCATGGGAGAATGATATAATAAGAAGTAAATGGGATAAAACCCAAGTACTACCCAAAAAGCCAGAACAGTGCACTATTTGAAATTTGACATGAACGGGGACCAACTTGCATGCAATGATCTACGTGCATGTGAGCTGACCTGTGCGCGTCAAACTCAAATAAGCGCGCGTGCATTGTCCTTTTTAACAGTTTTGATTTTATCCTCTTCGGGGCTCTGGAAAGACCAGTGCTCACCCAGACCAAGCCAAGCAGTTTATATGCACAGATAATGAATATAATTTACAAACAGAGAGAATATTAATTAAAATGCAACCCATAAATAGTGGCCAAAGACCAAGTTACCCATGCAAAGCCATTCACTGGAAGTTCGATTACACCTGCACACGTGTATCAAGGACATGTGCGCGCCTGTTCTGACTGGACTTCCAGTAATTGGTGTTGCATGATTGGCCTCTGAGACATGTTCAGAAGCCACCCAGGGGTACTCCAGAGCTACAGAAACACATATTGAAAGACAACTAACAATTTTAACATGTAAAACAGTAGACAAGTTTTAAACATGCATCAAAATGATTTAAATAACAATAAAACATAAAAGAACCAACACCCCGTGCGCAGCAAAGGATTGGTGTGCGTGTATAGAGGACCAATGCGCGCAGGTGTGAAGGTCAACATGGCTCTTGTAACCCTACCAGAATTAGGACTAGGACTGGTATAGATTACCAGCCTTGGCCCTGCTAGCCCCCCTCAAGAATCAAAATAATAAAATTGTAAGGTTATACCTTTGTTTTGAGATTTGAAAGTGGATTTGAACTTTGGTCTTTGATGGTTGAAGATGGATGTAAAAGGTGTTTGAGTAGTAATGAGGAAAGTGAATTTTTGAATTTTAGAGAGTTAGGGGTTGAGAATTCTTAAAACTTGGTAACCATTTCAAAGAAAGAGGAATGGAGTATTTATAGGCAAAGAGGAGATGGAAATGGTGGAGATACAACCAACCTTGTAGGCTGGTTGTGATTGCTTGGTGGTAAAGGTTCCCCAAAAGGTGGTGGGAGTAGTTGTGAGGATGGAGAACCCTAAGCCTTCCAATACACTATTCAGACAACGAAATCAGACATCCTATAGTGTAATAGACCCCTAATGATCACAAAATCCGACTGGCAAAAAAGTGATAGGGACAGGTGTTGACCGGCACGCGTGGGTCTCAGACTGGCGCATGCATGTCAAACCTACCACCGCGCGCTGGTTCTAGACCAACGCAAGTGATTCAAACCTCGAATAGGGCTAAAGGTTTGGGGCTTATGGTTCAAAAGGGGTTCAAACACTCAAAGTTAAAATCCTTTTCACTCTCAAGACTGTTTTTGGTCCAATTCATCATCAGGGAAACAAGACATTGAAAAACCCAGTAAATCAATTGGGAGACCCAGATTGGGGTGCCTACAGTAGTCCCTCTTTGATGGCATGCAGACCACCATTGAACTGGTATGGATAACGTCAAAGGCTTCTAGACACCCATTGAGTCTGTCCAAGAAAAACAAAATAAAAAGTGTAAACGCATAATATAAAAATACCATGCACCAAGAGATCAAAGATGGGTGGACCATCACAAGATCACTGGAAGAGAGTTTGAACTCTGTTGGGGAGATAGAGAATTCTAAATGAACGGATCAACATCTCATGCTGAGGCAGACTCTCCTGGGGAATAAAAGAGACTTGGACAGATGGACCATCGTTGATTGAAATCAAATGAATAGATTGTCATTGATTGTAATCATGGATTGAAATCGGGTGGATAGATCGTCGTTGATTGTAATCGTGGATTGAAATCAGATGGATAGATCGTCGTTGATTGTAATCATGGATTGAAATAGAACAGATAGATCGTTGTTGATTGTAATCGTGGATTGAAATCAGACAGATAGATCATCATAGATTGTAATCTTGGATTGAAATCGAAATCCCACAAGGATTAAAGTGAGTACGGATTGACCACTACTGGGGATACTAGGGCCTCAAATTGATTTTGTCAACTCGAAAAGGCCCAAGAATCTTCAAAAATACTAGAAACAATCATTAAAGGGCTATTGCAAAGAAAATAATATTGATTGGACCCGGCCAGAAGACAAATTGGGCCTAAGGCCCAAAATAACTGACATACGCTAAAGTAAAATCCGCGAGCGCAAGTTCGTTGCTAGATCTTGAGTCCAGACTTGGCCCAGACCCGGCCCACATCTCTTTCTTCTCTTTTATTTGACAGGACGCTTCAGAAACTGTATTTTCGAACGGTTTCCGAATTTTTTAAAAGCCACTCAAACTCTCCCTCTCTCAAACCCCTTCCATTCCTTTGATTTTTCTTCCAAAATCCATAAATCACACTCACACAAACACCCATGGCAGACCATGGTAATGGCAGCGAATGAGGGGATGTTATTGATCATTCGGAGGATGAGGGAGGGCCTATGGAGGTCGAAGCAGAGGAGAAAATGACAGTGGAGGCTATGAGGGGTGCTGGTGCAGTTGTTGCAAGTGGCGGAGATGGCGATGAAAATCAGGGGCAGAAGATGGTTGTCAAAAGTGATCGGCGCATGCTAGACCCAATGGCAAGTGTGTCGGTAGAGAGAGGGGCCAGAGGGCCTGTTGTCCAGCCATATTGGACCCAAGCATGGCCGTGGGAGGCTCGGAAACCATTAGTGGCAATTCTGGGGGTGCCGGAGACAGTGGCGCCGGTGGTGATGGCGATGGTGGCAGTGACGCCCCACCAAGGGACTCAGCCAAGGGCAAAAGTGTGGTGGTTGAGGAGGAGGTGTCCACAAAGGTTCCGACTAGGCTAGTCGAGTTCTGTCTGGCAGCCAGGGCATCGAGGCATAGGCCCATTACAAAATATGACTTTGCGGAGTTTGTGGATGATGCCACACTCAACCATTTGCTTCAAAGAAATCCGGTCGTTGTTGCCATGGTCGTGGCTACACGAGAGGAGAGATAGAAGACCATAGCATTAGCCTAAGAGGAGGAGCACTTGAGAGACAAGGCCGAGAGAGCCCGGGTTGAGGGGGAGGATGTTCTGAGAGAGATGGAGGCCACTAAGAAGGCTGGAGCCGAGGCAAAGATGCTAAGGCGGATAGCAGTGGCGGTGGCAAAAGCCATAGCACGCGTACCATTTTCGTTGTCAACGTACATTCCTCCCATGCCACACTAGTTCATACCGTCTGAGAGATCCCGTAGCACATATTTCGAGGACTTGGACTGAGGTATATATCCGAAACCTACCCTTTGTTTCATTTCATATTGAATGTACTTAACTAGAATTGAATAGGCCACAATACTTTTTGAAACATATCACATGCATGCATAACTTGAACCAAACATCTGTGTTAGAATTTATTGCCTAGAATTTGAAAATGAACCCTTGAATGCTGAATCATTCCTCTATTGTCTATCTTTGTACTTGAAGCAAAAAAAGGGGAAGTAGTGAGACATTGTGGCCATGAAGGCACGAGAAATTCCTTAGCACTATACGAGGGGCTACCTGAAAGAGTGAGGCAATTGGTAGACGAGGCAGGTTTTAGCTAGTTTGTATGGATCTTGATGCCAGTCAAGAATGACCATGCTGTCCTCGTTGCACTTGCTGAGAGGTGGAGGGATACTACTAACACCTTCCATTTGCCACCGGGAGAGATGACAGTGATGCCTATAGACTTTCAACGATCACTGGCTTGAGGGTTAGAGGAGAGCCTATGCCATTTGATTTGGGCATTCATAAAGATGAGGTAACTCTAGAGTGGTTTCTGGGTGAAGTACACCAAATCTTGATCAAGAGATGGTGAAATACGAGCAGTTCAAGGAGTTCCTAAAGAAGAAATCGACGACAGAGCAGGAGATTGAGCAAATGTCAAGGGCATATCTATTGTACCTCTTTGGTGCCTCCTTGTACCCGAGTAAGCGTAGCAGGGTTCAACTGTCGTACTTGTTAGCGTTGAGAGACCTGAGGACTGCGTTGCACTTTGACTGGGGTGGAGCGGCGCTTGGTACAATTTATGCCTTTATGGGAGACGCATCGAGGACTAAGCAAGCAGTAGCTGGTTACTAGAGAATATGGGAGGTATGATTTCAATTCTCGCAAATTTCAAATCATAATTGTTAGCATACTCTTTTGATCGCATAGCCTGCTTGACTACATAATTGATTGATGCCTTGATTGTTTGAAATCTTGTAGCTCTGGGCTTACGAGGTTCTGAATATGTGTCGTCCAGCGACTAGGTGTCCGGACCTGAGAATCCTACCGTGCGCGCATGTTTGGAGCAAGGATAACATGGGGGAGAAGAAAGGAAGAGGCGATCTTAATGGTTTCTAGATTTATATGGATGAACTCCGAGCTTCACAGGTATGACACAAAAACCCATTAATTAATCATGCATCTCCATATTGCTTTAATGCTGTCACTGATCAATATTTGCACTATTTGCTTGTCTTGATTGTAGGTCACTTGGAATCCCTGGGGTGAAATGTTGGTTTTATGCCCTCAGAACCAATATTTGTTTATCAATAAGAGTTTTATTTTATTATTTTGAAATGCTTGTTTCATACATTGGATATAATTCATGAGATGAATACAAAAAGTCCCAAATTACATTGAATATGATTTATGCATGTAAATGTGATTTACTTACGGGAGATATAAATCACCAATGTTTGTAATTTAAACTATTCTCAATTGCTGATAAGAATGTACTATCTATCAGGTCAATTACAATATGATTAACTTCTATTAGATAGAATGATTCATCTCAATCATTGAAGTGAAAGACTTTAAGTTAATATGTTGGTGTATTTGGTATACACTGAAGGACCATCTTAAGACTCACACTATTTTATCTACTGTCTGCTTAAGTGTGAATCTTATAATGCTAATTGTAATTCACTCTTAATCCTGAGAAAGTTAATGAACTCAAGTTTCTAGCCTATGTCACTTTGAGTCATCAATGAGTGAGGTCTAACTCGATCAACACCTCGGTGGGTTGGGTGATTTATGTTAGGACTGTGAGAACATTATTTTTAATTCCAGAGTATAATGTCCCCTTGAGTTAGTTCACTGGATTAGTCTTTGAAACCTAGTACTAGTCATTTTAATGAAGCGTTCATTAAAATGTTTTTCTAGACTAAAAGTGAATGAACTAGTATTCAACGGAATTAAAATATAAGTATGCTTTGGTGTGACAGTTATTTATTATCATCAATTGCTGCTTATGGACATTACATGGTGAAGGGGTTCGACATACGGTATTGTCATTTATCGGGAACAATATATTAATATCCTTGAGGCCTAGAGTTCAGCCATAATTATATAGTGGAATTAATCTTGGTTTAATTAGGCCACCACTCATGGGGATGAGAGAGTGTGAGTCCAATTTTAGCTAAGGCTCAAGAAGCCCATAGGTCCCAACCCTAGCCCAACAAGAGATTGACTTATTGGCCAAGTAAATTTATCCCTATAAATATATCTCTAATCCTCACATGTAGGAAACAGCAATTTTTCCTATTACAAGATATTTAGAGAGAATTGAGAGATTAAAAGAAGGGAGAAATATTCTAGGGTTCCCACAAACCCTATTGGCTATTGTTCTCTTGGGTCTATTCATGGACACAAGCAAGCATCTAGATCTTGAAATATCCGTTTTGATCAAGCAATCACATTTTCTTGGTTTTGATCAATGTCCGAATGAGTCATGTGTGTACAAGAACCGCAACGGAAAAGTGGTGGTATTCCTGGTACTATATGTAGATGATATTCTGTTAATCGGAAACGATGTGGGAATGTTATCTTCGATAAAGGTGTGATTATCTAACCTGTTCGATATGAAGGACTTGGGAGAAGACGGTCATATCCTTGAGATTAAGCTTATGTGAGATCGCAAGTATAGGATGTTGGGCTTATCATAAGCTACTTATATCGATGAGATCCTTGCTCGTTTTAGCGTGCAGGATTCCAAGAAAGGGTTCCTCCCTTTTTAGACATGGAATCAACCTATCTAAGGATCAGTGTCGTAAGACACCTGAGGAGATGGAGAAGATGAAGACAGTTCCTTATGCCTTGGCAGTAGGAAGCCTCATGTATGCTATGCTGTGTACTAGACCTGATATTTGATTTGCTGTTAGCATGGTTAGTAGATTTCAGTGTAATTCAGGACAAGAGCATTGGACTGCAGTGAAACATATACTCAAGTATCTGAAAAGAACTAGAGATCATATGTTGATGTTCCAGTCAAATAGTCTGGTACCTCATGGGTACACTGACTCAGACTTTATGTCAGATAAGGATTCCAGAAAGTCTACCTCGGGATATGTGTTGGAGCCATAAGTTGGAGGAGTATCTAGCAATCATGCATTGATTGATTCCACCATGGAGGCTGAGTATGTGGTAGCTTTTTAAGCAGCCAAAGAGGCCGTTTTGGCTTAGAAACTTCTTGATGGATCTAGAAGTGATTCCTTTAGTGCAATTAGCTTTTACATCTATTGTGACAATAGTGGTGGAATTGCTAACTCTAAGGAGCCATTGACTCATAAGAAGGAAAACATGTCGAGCGTAAGTATCACCTGTTTCGAGAGATCGTTTAGTGAGGTGATGTAACTATGTCCAAAATCGCATCGGTAAACAACCTAGCAGATCCTTTTACGAATAGCTTACAAGCTAAGACTTTTGATAGTCACGTAAAGGGAATGGAAGTGAGATGCGTGGCAGCATGGTTTTGAGTCTTAGTGGGAGTTTGTTAGAAAATCATACTAAAAATTATGCTTTTGTGTAATAGATTAACATTTGATTGCTATTTATTAATCAGTTTTATCCATTTTTATGAGAATCTTTTATGGGCAATGTTTGCATAATATTATTGTATATTGTGCATGTGTGTCTTTTATTTTACAAAGTAGATGTTCTGGTGTGTGGAGTTCGGCTTACACACAGAAGATCAGATCATCAGTTCTTGTGAAATATAAGATATGGTTCACAGTCTTAGATGGAACTGAACACATCATCAGTAGGACTGTAGTACAATGTTTAGTAGATCTGTCTTGACTACAGGGAACGGTCTAGTTCTAACTCATTATGCTAGTACACTTTGTGTGTATTGAATTGGGACCGCATTGAGGTAATTGTCTTTATACTAACTTTATAAGACAATTGGAACCTCATGGTTATTATGAATACTTATGCTCTTAATCCAAAAATAATTATTAGAGGTGTATATTTAATGTTGTTGACTTTGATTCATTAAATAGTGAGATCTTTATACGGTCAATATTCTCTGTGAGTTGGGTCACAACATTATGTATATGACAATTATTAATTATTGATGGAATCCACGTCCCGGTAGGGATTGATGATACCCCTTGAGTAAGCTTATAAGTTTCGATTATGTTAAACCCTGCAGGTGGATATTTGTATCCGACGTATCGAATAAGTTAAGTGGATAGTCTCAAGTTAAGATGTTGATTAAGTGGGAGATTGTTAGTAATTTATTTTAATCAACGGGTATCTGTAATTTTAACGCGGGGAGATTAATAAGTATTTAATATCATGGAGCTCGTAATATAATTGAGATAAGGACGGGAGTGTAATTATAATTCTGTAGTGGGGTGAATTATAATTAGTGAAATAAGAAATAGAATCCTAATGGGATTAGGTTTTCTTATTTACACTGGGAGCCTAGACTTATTACTCATTAGGTCCCTATCGTAGCCCTATATATACACGTTATGCTCTCTAGGAGATTGATGTTTTTCTATTATTGAGTAAATAGAGGCAGGCTTAAAGAGAGCAAGCAGATCATAAAAGAGTCCACACTCAGTTCGTGTTCTAGACGTGCAGGGAATACGATAGAAGATCGTAAGGTACGGTCGAGCAGTATTCGTGGTTTATAGCAAGGCGTGCTATAACAAGTTCAACCAGCGTTCGTCTCGCAGGGAGTTGAGGTAGAACCCTAATTCCGCTTTATAGTGTTTTACAATTTTTGTTGTCTAATCTGTACGCGTCATTACTGGGCCTTGGGGATTCAGTTTCCTAACAATGACGACCAGTGAGTCATCAGTCAAGGATCCTTTATCTCCCGTAGAGTGGACTACGAACATAGAACTGATAGAAGCAGATGACAATTCTAGTTCCCATCCTTTACTTGTCGTAGGAAATACCCCCCCAAAAGGTGTTACGGAAATGGCACCAGCCCCTAGTTGGTTTCAAACCTCCCCATCTCCTCCGCCACTTTCAAAGTCTTCCGTCGGTTATTCTACTGATTATAAGCCTATTTCCCGCTATGCAAGCTCTTGGAAAGACCAACGGCTGCCATCCCAACAAACAGTGGTTGGCAATACCACCCATGGGAATGACTCTCCGAGTGAGAAACCCACACGAGAAGGTAAACACAGGAGGAATCAAACACCAGCTAGCCAGGGTTGCTCAGATGGAGACAATAAGCAAGGTTCTACTTCCAAAGAGTTTTTGAAGAAATATGCAGTCATTTTGGGACGCGATTTCCTCCTAATTAACCAAAGACTTCAGTCTTCTTTAAAAACTGCTAAGGCCTTTCGTTTCTTCCATCGTCCTAGTATTTCTTCGGTTGAGCTTAGAGGAAAAATCGACTCCCCTACAGATCCTATGAATTGCGACTCCGAGGATTTTTTGTCAAATACTTCCCCAATGGTTAAGCTAGGGAAAGTGGCTATTTGTGATTCTTTCCCTATGTCAGCTAGTCCTCAAACAATGCTTCATCCTTCCAATCTTGTGGAGCCTCCAACAAGAATTGAAGCTTCTCTTGTGCATCCGGGTTTAAAGATAAGGAATCTCAGGTCTAAGCGAATCACAGCTTGTTGAGACAATAATTTTGAGACTACCTTCAACCATGTGGAGGCCTTGAAGCCCAAGTGTACCCTGACTTTTAAGGACAATAACTCTGAGGAATGAGGTCATCTTATGGCTCGCTCAGCATTGAAATTGTTGAGGCCTACCAGGACTATTTGGGCTTTCCAGGATAACAATGCTTAGAAAAGAGGTCGCCATATGGCAAGCCCCAGTAAGCGCAAGGCTAATAAGCAAAAACCACAGCTCAAGGACTGTGATGAGGCCCTTTTTGTTCAAGCTTTCAAACCATACGCACCCCATAAGCGCAAACGGGTGCATACCATTGAAGATAGTTGCAACGAACCTCATGTGTTTCGTGCACCGCAGCGTCATGCGTTACACTAGTATCCTTTTGCTTTTCTAATTATTTTTTTGCAGGTGGTAAAGACAAGGGTCCTTATCCATGAATGCGTTTCGTTGCTTCTGTTTTCCTTTGCCAGTAGGTCGTTTGTTTCGGTGCTTGTTGGTTTTTGTTCTGGCAGTCCTATTAAGGTTTGGAAGAGATGCTAATTCAGTGATTGGCTAAATGGGCATTGCTATCCCTGTCTCGTCATCAGTTGCTCGGGGAATACCGCTTTGGACTTGAGCTTCTTCCACCACCGGCCTTTCATCTGTTGATTATATATTGTTGTTGTTTGTTTCCCTTGTAAACTGTTTTCATATATTAATGCATTCTATCGTTGCTCCAAAAAAACCATTGAACGGCTTTTGTCACGGTTTAATTATACACTATTCAATGGCAATAATTTAAACTTGTGCCGTGGCCGACAGCAAAGGAATTTAAACCTTGTGCTGTACCTGACGGGCTCCGCCTCACGGCAATAAAATTTAAATCTTGCGTCGTCTCTGACGGGCACTGCCTCGCGGCAATGAAATTTAACCACCTTACTGCAATTTCCGCCACTTCACACAATGGAATTTCACCCCTTCCCGGCAATGAAATTTTTACTTTGCACCACTTCATAGCAATGGAATTTTAACTTTTCACTGATTCACAGCAATAGAATTTTAACCTTGTGTTGGAGACGACGAAAATGAGATTTTAAAGGGGACGACAATGAGATTTTAATGGAGACGACAATGAGATTTTAATTTTTCGCCGCTTCATGGCAATGTGATTTCATTTTGGGAGAGAGTGAGGGGGGGGGGGGTGGTTTGAAACCCACACTTGAGATTGACCGCAAAATGCTTGGTGCTTCCTTTTTCTTCACACTTTACTCTCTCTGTATTTTTTTCTCTTTGTGTTTCTCCTGCCGAAATTCCCCCTTTTTCTTTTGCCGTTCTCTCTGTTATATAGACAGAGCTAGGTAGAGGTGGTTTTCCCACGTTGATAACTGACCCACTAACTAATGTGGGTGGTTCTTATACACGTCTTCTTCTTTTTTTTTTCTTGTGTGTATATAGGAACAGAATGAAATTAGTTTGCCCATTAGCCCACGTTGGGCAACCCCCCACTTATTTGGTAATTTTCAACTTCTTTCTTGTAGAATGTTATATTTGTTTAACACTCTTTTTTTTGACAAAGATTTGTTTAACTCTTGTCATCCGAAGAAACCATTTGTTGCCACTCTCGGATTTTCTGTAATAAACAAAGAGAATTTATATTTTGCTAAACTTCTGTGATCTTAAATGAGAGACTCATATCGCAAAGGCCCACCAATTTTTGCTCTAGTGCATCATGTAACTTGTACACTTAAGCTCTGTCAGGCGAAGCAATTGAGGGGTTGTTTGCACAAATAAGTTAAGTGGCTTATTTTTTTGTCCTTATTCAAAAAATTTTCGCATTTGTTAGTTTGTTGTTAATTTTTGGGAGATTATTGCATTGTTATGATGAGAGGAATCTAAAAAGAAAAAAAATTATGATCGAAATCAATTTTTTTTTTGAATAAAGACGAAAAAATTGGCTTACTGGCTTATTTTCGTCTTTATTTAAAATTTTTTTTTGACACCGATCATAATTTTTACTTTTTAGATTCCTCTCCTCATGACGATACAATAATCCCCCAAAAATTAATGACAAACTAACAAATGCGAAAAAAATTTGAATAAGGACAAAAAAATAAACCAATTGACTTATTTGAATATGTACTCTTAGAGTACTTTTTTTAAACCACCACTAAGAGGGTAGTCTCGTACTACATATTTTCATGTGAAATTTTGCATTTCAACAGCTCCATTACATGATAGATGAAACGCATTTTACCAACACATTAATAACACATTATATGGTACCAAAATATGGTGCACTGAATTGTGGTCACCAAAATATTATTAAGAATAGATAAATTTAAAAGTAGTTCGCTACCATCTGGTATTACCAGTATCGACCTATATTTCAGTTGGAACAAATTAAATTAGGAGTGTATGGTACCGGATTTGGTCAATACCGATACATACCAACCAGTACAGTACGGGATTCAAAACCTCGTTGGTTGGTATGATTATTCAGTCATCCGCGAATACCGCTATGTGGTGCTTCACAAGCCTTTTCCACCACATATTTGGATAATATGTGTTACACAAATATCTAGTGAAGAAAATCCATGGCTGCACAATTATGTATTGGAAAAGGCTCATGGAGCACCACGTACGTCACATATTGACATCTACAGAAGCAATGTACTCCCTAGAATATCAGTTTTTTTAACTAATACGGAACGTATTTTTTATTTATACAATACAATTTTCTTACATCAAATTTAATAAATCTAAAATATTTTAGTATCAACCACTACCAACTGCAATGAGTCGGTGTTGAACAGTACCGATCAGTTGTGTACAAAAATGAAATAACAGACCTAAATTTTATGTTCATTACTAGGTACGGTGAGATTTCGGGAGTGTAGATGCATGATGAAGATGTGTGTGTGAGACACATAAAGAGCTAGAGAGGGGATAGGAAAGGGGGAAAATAGTCAAATTACCAATGAGAAGATGATAGAGTTGAATAGCAATCGACGATTGTGTTTAAATCCGATATCAAGTTTTGTGTAGTAATGAAGAGGTGGTATGGTGAAGAACAAGAAAAAAGAAACATTAAGTCTATACTCATCGCACAAGTCTGATGAGAAACATCGAGGGTGTACAAAAGAACAAATTCAGTGTAACCACTTGCACAAGCACCATCATAGGATTGAAGCTCGTAGTTCTGATTTTTTGGCCTCATTAAGTCAGGGCAATGACAATATGACATTGTACAACGGTTGCAGCCAAAATCGTAGTACATTTTTTTTTCAATATTATATATGTAGCGAAAGATTAATAAGTTAGTTCACGAAAGGTTTAGATACTGTCTATAGCTGTAAATCCACAAACGTCCACGACGGTACTCGAACCCTAGTCTCCCATATGGGGAGAACTAGGAGATGCCGACTGGGCTAAAGCCCATTGGCAAATTATAATAAATTTTACATGAGATGTTAACATAAAAAAAATGATATATGAAAAATAAAAAATGAAGTTGGCAAATTATTTCTCATAAAACATTTGATATTATTTTTGTAGATTTTAACTTATTTCTCAAAATTAAGCATTGTAAACCTTTGCACTTGCAAGATTTAACTATACTATACCAACGAGAAGGAAAAGATTTAAGCTTCATCAGTGGTATATATAATGTAAGAGAAAATGGCCGGAACTTCTTCAAAAATAAATTAAATTTATATAGAGTGAAACTTGTGACATAAACTTTTGGAGCAATAGATTAATATGATACTTCAAATATCTATGGCATAAACAAAAAAACAAATTACTGTATTCACTATTACAAAATGATACAAAGATCATACTTACTGAACAATTAAATAAGTCATAACTCTTCCAATGGTTTTGCAATTTTCCAAACCACATCCCACTAGGCAGTGAATAATATCAAAAAAGTTAGAAATTAAATGAATTTTTCACAGATATCAATACACTTTTGCGGATATATATATATATATATATATATATATATATATATGCCTTTTACAGATATCGATATTGACCATTGTCCACTCTGCGGTGGTTAGTATTTTCTCTTCCAATTAGCATATTGAGCCATTCCCTCGGAAAAAGAAGGAAAAAAAAAAGCCTGAATCAATCAAGAAAAATGTTGAGCAAATATTCATCACAAACAAATTATAAGGCTAGAACTAATAGAAAGATAAAAGTGTCCATGATTGTAAATTGTAATACCCATCTGTTACAAAAAATATAACCATAGTGCGGAAGCGGGTGGTTCGGATTACCTTGCGAACTTTAACCGAACCGGACCTTGGTGTGGATGTGGATTACGAACTCTTGTTCACGTATCAAATCAGTTACAAATTCCTGCGATGGAGTGATACTACAAGGATCGAGTATCACCCTCTATTCCACGGTGCAAAAGCTCGAATTGCTCTTTAATGGTAGAGAGAGAACTACCGAAGAGAGAGAGAGAGAGTTTCCCAGAACTCTATATCTTTTGTATACCTCTGGTGTATATTATTGTGTACTAGTGCATGCCCGTGCCTGAAGGCACGGCGCAACACATTTCAGTCATACGCTTGGTGATAGGGGAGAGAGCGAGGGAAAGAGATGTGTTGGTGCTATAATGATTTGATCACATTGTTACCTAGGGAAAGGGATATACTGGTCCTGTAGTGATCTGATCAAACAATACCATTCAAACGAAAGAGGAACAAAGTCCACAACAAATAAACTCTCAATTAGAATACTTTTTAAGATACATATGTTATCTTGGTAAAGCTTTTAAAAAGTGTTGAATTCACTTTGCCGTGTCCCCAGCATTTCCCCTGGTAATGATACCTCATGTGGCGTGTCCAGACATATCTCCACATATTTCTATTTTGCTGCGTGTCCTTGTAGTGTCAAACTACAAAGTCTATCCAAAAATTAAAAGAGCTACACAAAAGTGGGTATAAAGAATTAATTCACCCCCCACTATTTTCACTCTGTCAAACATGTGTTTTAACAAATACAAAATGAGCATCTTTGATAGACACAAGTTATAGATCAAAAAACTTCTCATCCTAAATAGTAAAATTGATTTTTTTCCTAAACAGCAAAAAAATTTCCCAGACATGTCTCCACGTGTTATTTCCGTCGTGTCACATGTCCTCACAGTATCAGACCACAAAGTCTATCGAAAAATTAAGAGAGCTACATAAAAGTGGACATAAAGAATTAATTCACTCCCCACTATTTTCACTTTGTCAAACATGCATTTTAAAAAATACAAAGTGAGTATCTTTGAAAGACAAAATCTGTTTTCTTTGTCTAAACAGCAAAAAAATTCCCATCCTAAATTGCGATTTTGGCTTTCATTTAAATAATGCCTTAATGGGTGGTTTTGAATACAATGCCTTAATGAGAGTAATTTATGTGGGAGAGAGAGAGAGAGAGAAAGATAGATAGATAGAGAGAGAGAGGGGTTAATACATTAGGAAATCTTCATTTCTTTGGTTAATACATTAGGAAACTTTCATTCTTTTGATTTAACGACTATAACCTTATAACTAAATATGATTGAACGACTGTAGATGTATTTATATTTGTATGTGTAGACATTTTGGTAGAAAACCACTCTATTTTATAATATAGATATTTATGAACATCCTGCAGGAAATAAATAGAGAGAGAGAGAGAGCATCTTAGATGCTTTAGAAGTCTTCTAATCCTAAGAGATTAGAATTACTTCAACTTCTCCTAATCTTTATCTCCAAGATAAGATAGGACTATCTAATATAAGGGTCACTGTGGGCAGCGTGACCTTTTAGAAAAGGATTTCGTTCCTTCCTAAAATGCCGGTTCGAGAGAGCGCTAAGCGGGACGAGTAATCACAAATACAGAGAGTAGCCACTCGGGTTTGAAGGTCTGACACCCAACAAACCATATTTTGAAGCACTTGCCACGCTGTTTTGATTTGAAAAAGTGAAGGAACCAGTCCATCATAACCATATCTAGGTTCGGGAGCTAGGTTACGAGAGGGGAAGGGTTTTATGGCACCCCTCTTGCCCAATCCGGAAATTGGTTTCTACTTAGGAATTTGCAGAAATATTTGTTTGTGATTCTATTTAATTAATCAATTCTTTAGCCATTTAGGGCGGGGGAACAGTTTAATGGGGATTAAAGTTGTAACACGATTTGCAGTATGTGATTGAAAGCATGGATGAGCAGTTAGTATAGGATGAGAACAGACTCCTGTGGGAGTTTAAACAAACTGGGAGGCCTCTATTTTGGAGTAACGTGCGCAGGAAGAAACCACCATACACTGAACAAGTCACTGCATGCTGTTCACACCTACGCGCGTAACTTCAAGACACGCGTGTGCCAGTGAGCTCAAACGCATAGCTCTTATTCTCAAATCCTCTGGGCTTTAGAAATGACCAGTGTACACCCAGGACAAATCAAGCAGTCTATAGCAGTTGATAGGCAATTCTTAGCAGTTTAGAGGCTGAAAAGCCCTACAAATTAACGAAATACCCGATAAATAGTGTGGGAGACAAAACAAAGATCAAAGACCTAATTACCCGTGCAAGGCCACTCACTGGTCAGAGACAGACTGACGCGTGCGTATGGCACTCCAGCGCGCGCGTATTGTGCCCTGGCCTGCGCTTGTCTCTACCTTTTAACTAGTGTTTGGTTTACATGTTTCTGGGTTCTGAGACATATCCAGAAAGATCCCAGGGGTACTCCACATCAACAGATATGCATATTGAACTACAACTAACAGTTTAAACTAAGGAAAGTAGTAAACAGGTTGTTTAGCATGCCTAACAATGATCTATATACAAATACAAGCATAAAACAACAAGGCACCAATCCCCACGCAGATCCGCACACGCAGCCACAGAGTGGCGAGCACGTACTTAGGATCGGTGCGCGCTGGTCCTTGCCACTATGGTTTTTAAAATCTTGCCAGCTTTAGGGTCAGGACTGGTATTGATTACCAGCCTTGGCCCTGCCAGCCCCCCTCAGGGATCAAAACGAAAAAATAGTAAGTATGCTATACCTTTGGTTTTGGATTTGAGCTTTGAGGTTTGAAGTTGATTGGGGTGTTTGTTTGAGTGGTGGAATCAAAGAACAAGGTAACGTGTTGCTTAAGATGTGAAAATGGTGTGTGAGGCTTCTTGTAATCCTTCTTGGACTAAAAACTTGGGAACACTTTAATTGAAAACCACATTCATACGGAAGTAGAGGTTTATGTTGATGACATGATTGTCAAGGCAAAGGAGCGGAAAGGTCACCTACCTGCACTCAGGAAGTTATTTGAGAGAATCAAAAAGTACAGGATGCGCCTTAACCCTGCCAAATGCACGTTCAGGGTAACAGCTGGAAAAATGCTCGGATTCATGGTCACCGCTCGGGGAATTGAAGTCGAACCATCAAAGATCAAGGCCATCCTGGAAATGGAGCCACCTCAGTTTGAGAAGGATGTGAGAAGTTTCCTTGGCAAGGTGTAGTTTATCAGTCGGTTCATTACCAAGTTAACTTCAACTTGTGAGCCAATCTCCTGCTTGCTAAAGAAATGTGTGCCATTCAAATGGGATGAC
The DNA here is from genome assembly GCA_019656275.1 of Rhododendron kiyosumense. NCBI lineage: Eukaryota > Viridiplantae > Streptophyta > Magnoliopsida > Ericales > Ericaceae > Rhododendron > Rhododendron kiyosumense. The sequence goes on along the minus strand of BPLS01000514.1, from coordinate 2,250,470 downwards.
AAGTGCCAGAAAGCTTTCGAGGCAATTCGAACTTATTTGCAAAATCCACCAGTTTTAACGCCTCACATACCAGGAAAACCTTTGATCCTATACCTGTCAGTCACTCCGTCTTCCATGGGGTGTATGTTGGCACAAGAAGGAGATGATGGGGTTGAAAGGGCTGTCTACTATCTGAGCAAAAAGATGGTTGGAAGCGAGGAACGTTACACTCCTTTAGAAAAGATGTGCTGGGCACTTGTCTGGGCCTCTAAGAAACTAAGACATTATATGCTGGCCTATCCAGTAAAGTTGATTTCTCGAATGGATTCACTCAAGTACCTATTTGAGAAATCGGTCCTTACCGGAAGAATGGCATGATGGCTGTTGATGCTGTCTGAGTTTGAATTAAAATATGTCACCAGGAAGTCCATGAAAGGAAGGGCCGTTGCTGATTTCTTAGCCCACTGCCCAGTCAGAGGAGGTGAATATGCCAGGTTCAAATTTCCCAATGAAGACATAATGACTTTAGCCGAAGATGTTTGGAAGTTGTACTTTGACGGGGCCGCTAATCAGAAGGGGTTTGGAATTGGTGTGTTACTAATATCACCTGATGGATCCCCATTCCACTCGCATTCAAGCTAAATTTTGAAGTCACCAACAATCAAGCAGAATATGAGGCCTGCATTGTGGGCATGGAAGTGGTAATTGAAATTGGCATAGAGAAACTGGAAGTGGTAGGGGATTCTAACCTAGTGGTATCATAGCCCAACGGTGATTAGAACGTCAAGGAAGAGAAGCTAAAGCCATACCATCAAGATCTTGAGGACCTCATTCCCCATTTCAACAAGGTAAGCTTCACTCATGTGCCGAGACTCAAGAATCAATTCGTAGATGCATTAGCAACACTGGCATCCATGGTCAAAATTTCCGTTAGGATAAAACTAAGACCAATTGTGATTGAACAAAGGGATACACCGGTATACCAACACGTCATGGTCATCGATGAACCCGACGATGGTCACCCTTGGTATTATGACATTTGGAGATTCGTGGAAAGAGGGGAATACCCCATCGAAGCAAGTAAGAAGGACAGGCTTGCTCTTCAAAGGATGGCAGCTCATTACATAATTTATGGGGGAAATTTATATCGGAGGTCACATTGCAGCATGCACAAGTTATATATCCATGGCACGGAGGCAAGGAAAGTGATGGAGAAAATCCACGAAGGGGTATGTGGTCCTCACATGAACGGCATAATGCTTGCCAAGAAGATTCTCAGGCAAGGATATTTCTGGTCTACCATGGAGACGAAATGTGTAGAATATGTGCGGCGATGCCACAAGTGTCTGATCTATGCCAACCTCACACACGTCCCACTATTTGAGCTACATCAAATGACTTCACCCTGGCCATTTTCCGAATGGGGAATTGATGTCATTGGTAGGATCGTGTCGGCAGCCTCCAATGGTCACAAGTTTATCCTGGTGGCTGTTGATTATTTCATAAAATGGGTGGAAGGTGCTTCTTATGCCACTCTAACTGCAGTACAAGTTGCTACTTCATCAAGCCAACGTCATCTACTGATATGGGGTTCATCAGGCATTCATATCAGACAATGGGGTTTATTTCAAAGGACGAGCCATAGAAGTTTTGGATGAGTTCCAGATCCAAGAACACAAGTCAACAACCTACCGGCCGCAGACCAATAGAGCCGTGGAAGCAACCAATAAAACAATCAGGGCCATTCTGGAAAAGACTATTTAATCTGCAAGAGATTGGCATTAGCAGTTGCCACTGGCTTTGTGGGGGTATTGCACGTCTGTACACACGCCAATAGAGGCAACCCCCTATTCTTTGGTCTACGGTATAGAAGTTGTACTTCCCATTGAGTTGGAAGTTCCGTCCTTTTGAACTATGGTCGAGTGTGAGGTCCAGGAGGCGGAATGGTTAAGCAATCGATTTGAGGAGCTCATGCTATTCGATGAACGTCGATTGAGGGCTCTCTATCACATTCAGGGATACCAAAGAAGGATTGCTCGTGCATTCAATAAGAAAGTAAAAGCCAGAGACTTAGCAGAAGGAGACATGGTTTTAAAGGAAATCCGGGCACCAGTCTATGACCCATGCTGGAAGTTCTAACCAAAGTGGTCCAAGCCATACATCATCAAGACCGTCTTATCCGGAGGGGCCATGCAGCTTATTGACTTGGATGGAAACGAGATCTCAACCTTGGTCAACCTAGACCAACTCAATCGCTATTACCCCTGAGAGAAGCTCGCTAGGCTGAAAACTGCAAGGGCGGGCAGATCCAAGCAAAAATTAGAGTAAAAGCATGAAAACCTGCAAGGGCATCTTAAGCAAAAGTTAAGGCATGCAATAGATGAGCTCGCTAGACCGAAAACCCGAATGGGCGGTACAAGGCAAAATTTAGAGCGCAAAAGGAGAGTGTCAAAATTAGAGTGAACCCTACCCTCACTACAACAAAAAACACTAATGGTGACACCTTTTGACACCCTTTGGTGACAAAAAATTGGTGTTGACACTGAATATACTCAACGGTGACAAACAATTTTACTGTTTGTCACCGAAAACCTTTGGGTAACCAGAGCAATAATGAGGAGATTTGGTGACAAAATATTTGTCACTGAAGACAAATTTCGGTGACAAGTATGAAGTTGTCACCAAAAGATCATTCGGTGACAAAATACTTGTCACTGAAGACAAATTTCGGTGACAAGTATCACTATTTACCATTTTCCCTTCCAAAACACACTTCAATCTCCCGCTACCTATGGGTCGAAAATTTTCAAGTCTCGCGCTAGAAAAGTTTTCCATCACTTCCAATCTGCCGCTACCTTGTCTTCTCCCCCATTTCGTCTCTTCCCCGAGCCAAAACCCTCGGGCATCTCCAATAGCCTCGCCCCGTCTCGTTCTCTCTCTCTCTGGTCGTGTTGCATGTGTTTGTTGTTAAAGGCAAATTCAGAAACGGGCAAAGAAGTCGAGGACGGCGACGAGTTGAGGGCAGTGACAGCGCAGGTCTTGCATCGGAGGTAATTTTTTCTGGGTTTTCTTTTTTTAGACTCGATTTTTGGTGGTTTCGATTTGTGGGTTTGGTGGTTTCGATTGTGGGTTTTCACAGAGAGAGAGAAGGGGTGTCGGTGCTGGAGAAGGGGTTTCCGATTGTGGGTTTTCAGAGAATTCGATTTTGGGTTTCTTCTGGGTTTTCTTTTTGGAGAATCGATTTCTGTATAGAACCCTAATTTCTATGTAGAATCGTGAAGAACTAGCCGTGGCCCTAATTTTGGAGAATCGATTTCTATATAGAACCCTAATTTGTTTTTGTGCTTGAGGCTATTAGAGATACATCAACTGACCATGGTAGTGGATTGCCTATATTTTCCCAAAATGCCCGTGGATTGGGTGCAGGGAAATATGATGAGCTTAATCGGGAAGAACTAGCAGTGGCCCAAACATATGTGTTGAACAATTGTGAAGAAGTATATATACCCCTATATAGAGTAAGTCAAATTCCAGTCTACTATTGTGATACAAAATGTTACTTTTATCTTTTTGTTCCTATTTCAGTCTGCACATTAAAAATTGAGAATGGAGATAGTAACTTAGTATAAATTTCATGTTTTAGGCAACACAAGGAAGAGCTCAAGCGACAAAACAATCGAAACATAGAAAAGAGGCATCAATCTGAATTTCAGAAGTGGTTTTTAGAACTTGTTCATGGTGTCCTCAACATATTTAGCAGTTCATGACTTGTAGGGTAAAGAGTGATTGTGTCGGTTATAGCAACTCTTTTCACATTTAAAAGATGAACTGAAATAGAGTATTTCACCAGGCTTTTCCCCTACCAAATGTGGAGGATAGTGAGGTAATGAGAATTTGGAAATTTTCAGCACTAGAGTAATGGTGTTTTGTGGTCGGGTAGGGATTGAAGCATAACACAAAAGTTTTAGGGAAGAATTCTGCATGACGAGAAGAGTTGAGAGTTGAGGAAGTTAGGATGTGTTGCAGTCTTATATTTATGTAAAACATTGGTGTATCGTTTGCTTTTTAATCAGGGTCATTTTGGATAACCTGGAAATCAGTGAAAGAAACGGGAATGGTTGGGAAAATGTTTGTTTGACATAGATATCAGCTTAATTTACTGGAATTCTGGGGAAACACCGCTTTCAAAGTAGGTTCCAATGTTTTTCTGTATGTTGGAATGTGATGATGCAAAATTATAAAAGGGATTTGAGACATTGAGTCTCTATCAACTCAACTTTGAAGTAATGTGCTATCTGGTTTTCAGGAAATTAGTCATTGAGCCACCAATGTTTTTATGGTGTTGTTAAAGATGTAATTGAGCTATCATATTTGGGCGGAAATCATATCATGCTTTTCAAGTGTGATTGGTGGGATGTTGGTAGTGCTAGGGGAATACTAGTTGATGAGCCTTTTGTGCTAGCGTGTCAAGTAGAGCAAATTTGCTATTTGAAAGACACAGTTAGTGGTGAGAATTGGAGGGTTGTTCAAAAGATAGCTCCTCGAATAGTAGCAGTACCATGTCCTTTTTTTGTCATGCACATATCTCAAATGTAATGGTAAAACAATATCGAAAGTTACGGTTTTTCCGCTCTATGTATGAAAGTTATTACAATTTCTCACTCATTCATTTAACCCCTTATTTTATGCAATGCTTCATGTCAGGTTGTTTCAAGTCAACTTCCGGTATGCTCCAAAACAAAATGGCCGCAAATGCCTTCCAATGATGCTAGTGAGTATCTATTCCTTGCTTTTTCTGTTGATATTGTTTAGACTTGCAACTGGGCAAAAAATAGTGATGATACATAGTTTTATTGGTGCTATGCTTGGTTGGAACATATAATTGTGCTATACACTGCATATTAGATTGAGATATAGTTTCGGATTGTATGGTTTTTGGGTGTCACACATAGTGAATGCAAGTCAGGAATTGCGAACGATGGGATATGGATATTTACTTTTTTTTACTAACACTAAATGCAACAGGAGAAAATAAATGCATATGATGAAAAGTTTGCACACTTCGAGGCTATTATGTCCACTTATATGCATGGAAATCCTATTAGGGCGGGCTCTAATTGTCAGTAAGTAACTTTTGCTTCATTAGCCCTCAATCTTGAATTTATATATTTATAAAATTTCTGCAAAAGTAAATTTCTTGATCCATATCAAGTTTCAGAAAGTCTGAACATTGTGTGATATGACTTTTGGGACAAAAAATGATGACTGCAGTTTGCTTGAAATTTTGTTTCTTGATAGAGCACGATGATACTAGATATAGCTTGTAGACGGTTGTTTGTATCTTGGTAAATTCATAGGGCTTGAATTGAGGCCGTGAAAGCTTACCCACTAGCTGAAACGCATATAAATTCTAGCAACCACTATGAGTATATCAATGCCTTAATTACCTTATTTTTTTCAGAGACGCGCTACTCCAAACTAGAGTGTAGTCAATTGGCTTCATTACAGCAGGTGAGAAAAAAGTAACTTCAGCTTTGTTTCTCAATCTATTCCTACTTAATCATTGAGAAAAAAGTAAGAAAAAGTTGGCAATTGCACTTATAAAAACCTTTTCAAATGCACTTATAAAAACCTTAAAAATTTATAGGTATTTGCTGGATCGTCAGATGTTGCACCCCACAGAAAAGTATTATCCTATGCACCCTGAATTAGCAAAGTCCACATTTTATCTTTATCATGCAACCAAAGGTAAGCTCATTTCCTATTCTGATAGTGTCTGTTCATGGCTTCTATGTGGAGGCATGAATCTTCAACTTTGTGCGACTAACTCGAAGCTAGAAGTGGTAGTTTTATGGCTTTCTTGGCTTGTGCTTCGCTATCTTCCGACGTAGAAGAATATTACCCCAAGCGTAGGGTTTAAATATCGATGAAGCAAAATAATCCGGAGAAGTCCGGGATCGTACCCAAGGGAATTAGTTTATGGCTCGCCTCGGATTTGTAGATGCAAGTAGGGTTTTCGACTTTTAGCCAGTCAACTTGGTTTTACTTTGAACGGTGGAATTAAAATGGCTAAATTAAGAACGAATAAACTAGGAAAAAGATAGGTTAGGTCTAGGAATCCTAGCACTCATGACTTAGGCTAAATCACATTTTTCACCAATTCACGCGATTTAAAATACACAATTGTAGGTATCAAAACCGGGAAAAAGAGATCCGATTATCAAGCTAGCTCTAGAACTCATTCGGTGAACCCCTCGAGCGACAGAGCTCTAAGCATCATGTGTGGTAGGTAGTCTATGCTCCTACCTACACATGATCAAAGAGGTTAACACCTCGGTAATTCCCCAAATGAATCCGAACCCCACATTAATTTTCAAATCTAAAAATTGAAACTTTATTTGTGAAAAATGCAATTTTTGCCCAAGCCATGGGATGCTAATCATCCCATGACCCAACCCTTGAAACTACTCACGCATATCTACGAAGATAAGAGCAAGCGAAAATCGACTAAGCATAATTGAAAAGACGAGACTAGAATTAAACTAGAGATTAAGATAGATCGGGAATAAAGCAAAAACGTTAATTAAAGCGACAATATCAAAAACTAACTAATTAAGACAGAAAATTAAATATTCAAAGGCTGAAAAATAAGAACACTCAAGAACAATGCAAAAAGCAAAAATGAATCTAAGCTAGATCTAGAAAATTACCCAAAAACGTCCTACTACTTGTTTGTACAAAATGATGTCACAATCTCTTATACTCAGGAGATCCGCGCCTGGAATATTCCCATGATGCTCCGAAGATGCCCCGCTATTGCGCTCGGCATCGCTGGCAAAGTGCTTAAGCTGGGCCACTAAGAGGCTCGGCATCGATGGCACACCATTTCTCCCATCGATGCCGAGGTGGTTAACGGCCTGATGGAATAAGCTGCTCAGCATCGATGGACCTTGATTCTTGACATCGATGCCGAGGTGGATAGAGGCCTAGCTTGCTCCTGTCTTGCTCGGGCCACGCCTTGGCTGCGGCTTGGCTGTGGCTTGGCCGTGGCTTGGCCGTAGCTTCTGGTGCTGCCTCTGCCTTGCCTGGGCCAAGGCCACGCCTTGGCCATTTGCTCTTCTGCTCGGGCCACACCTTGGCCATGCCTTAGCCTCACCTTTAAAACTCCTTCTTAGGCGATTCGCCTGCAAAACAACACCAAAATGACCTACGAGCAGAAATCATTAAAAACAACTAATTAACACTTAAATTAACACTAAGCCTAGTTACTAGCGCACCCTATATTCCATTTCCGGGTGCTTATCAGCTTGGTAGTATTACATAAAACCGTTATTCTGTTACTGTTGATGCACAAGAATGCATGTGGAAAACTCTACGTGGAACTTCCTCAAGTAGTAAATGCTGCAGTTTCGAATACAAAGTAGTGACTAAGTCACTCAACCAACAATGAAGGTCCTAGAGTTGGATCTCCAAAATAATTTCAGCATAGCCCTCCTCCCAGGCAAACTACATGGCCTTCCAGCAATTCTACTCATTATTTTGATGGTTAGAATGCTCATGTATGTCAATTCCATCATGCCTTGTTATATATCCTCCAGTTTCTACCATGACATTCTAAAATCTATTGGACCTGTTTAAATATTGTTACTATTTGACTGGGTTTTTGTCTTCTTGGTTTCTGGTCTGTTGTATATATCATATGGAGGATAGTGACGGGAGAAATCAACTTTGCAAAAAAGCATTTTAGTTAAGATCCTCTTTGGTATTTAAGAAGGTTTCTAAAAACCGAAAACGTATAATGGAAAAGAAAGGCAAAACTAAGGCTGTGATGATAGTTTTTCTTAACCACATGATTTAGGCGATACAGTTGTATGAGATGAAGGGTTTTGTTTTTATTCTCTCAGGGTACTGTGGTTGTAGCCATGGCGATTTGGACTCTTTTCTTATCATACACAAATTCGAGTCTAATCCCTAACAAAGATTTTGCTTTTTCCATTTGCATTCTTGATCATTCCTTATTAGCGTTGTTTTCATCTTCTGTTGATGTGCTTGTGTAATTATTGTGAGCAAAAAATAAGATGTTGATGCTTAAAATAGCCATTTTTTGTTGATTTTTCAATTTTGCCCTCTGATTGGCGGAGGCTGGCTTTCTTTACGGGCTGTTTTTGACTTTTCGTTGTTGATTGTCCTAACCATCCTTGCATTTGGCAACCAGGTGGCAAGGTGCACGAAGATCATCAACCCAAACACTAAAGATGCGAAGTAAATTATAAATGTCAAGTAAATCGCAAAGGTAAATTTCTCATGGGTCCTCCAGTCAATGTGTTACAAAACTTAAAACTTACGTATACTCTTTATTTCGTTGTGCACTCAAATTTATTTCTTTTCCTTCAAAGCAATCCTGAAATTCTTCTCTTTTGGCAATGAAATATCTCTCTTTTTCACTCATCTGTGGGACTACTATTGTGGGTTTATAATAATCTTCTGAATTGGGTTCTTGGAACTTTATATATTGAATATGTTTTGTATAAAGTATTTTAGTCTACTTACAAAGTTAATTTATGGGTTTTGAAAAGCACAGAGTTTTTCACCACTATCCACCTGTATTAGGTAAACTGTGTATTGAAGTCTCTCCTCAATCTAAATTTGCTTTCATCTCCGAGACTCCGACGAGTTGTGCATTGGATGCGGTATCTGTGTCAAGGTTTGTGGACTTCAATGTGCATTTTTGGTCTACATCTACAGCTTATCAGAGTGTAGATTGTTAGTGCATCTTCCCATTTTTTACTGGTTTGTGTAGAAATACCCAATTAAAGCTATTCAAATTATCAAGCTACCGAAAGATTTGGATATTTGGATAAAGGCACAACTCACCATTATGGCCCTAACACCTTCAATTACACAGGTGCAGTTAGGTTGCGTAGTGATTTCTTTTTACTTCCGGTTTGAGAAAGCTGTACAACTAAAAGATGGGCTTCTTGATTTTGAACAGCCACGCAAGTGTGTCCGGAGCGTGTCCATGTGTTTGACATTGTTACATATATAATTACTTTTTTTTTTTTTTGCAATTTTGTACAGGTAAGTAAGGAGATAGAGTTGCTTTTTGGATGCTAACCAAGATGGAGTTGAAGACTTTTTGGTAGTTATTTTTGAAAGCTAACCAAGATGGAGTTGAAGACTTTTTGGTAGTTATTTTTGGAAGCTAATCAAGATACAATAAATGGAACACTTGTTTTGGGTTCTTTTTGGATATGGATGTTTTGTAGTTTCGGTAATGTTAAGTTTAAAGTGGTTATTGTTGGATGATGAATGTTTTGAAACGTTTTGAAGTTGGATGATGAATGTTGACTTAATGAATATTTGATTTGAATGATATTTTGCTTCTTCGCAATTTAAGTTTTGCAAAGTTGAGTTATATGATACAAAAAAATTTGAAATTTAATTTGTAAGTAGGTGAAAACAATATATAGAATAAATTGTATTGCTACTAAAGTCCTTTTTTTGGTGACAAAAGAGATTGTCACTGTTGAGTGTATACTTCTACAAAAGGTTATTGGTGACACATAATTGGTTGTCATAGTTGGTACTTTAAGTGACAACCTTTGTCACATAATAATCTCTCTTCCGTGACAATATAGTGTTGTCATTGTTACTGTCTGTGACATAATCACTTTTGTCATAGAAAATCTCTCTTTTGTGACACCATATTGTTGTCACTATTACTTTCGGTGACAACTGTGTCACGGAAAATTTGTCTTCGGTGACACCAAATTTTTGTCACTGTTGACAACATTCCGTGACAACTACACAATTTTGTCACCCTTGACTTTCAGTGTTATAGATACAATGACACCTCTTCTTGTGTCACCAAAGATAATAGGTGACAAAATTTGGACGTTCGGTGACATTTTTGCATGTCACCAATGGTGTTTTTTGTTGTAGTGCCTAAACTACGTCATGACCTAATTCCTTTGCTAAGGATACATAGGCAGCCCAACTCTGGGGCCAGTCACCATCAATCAAAATGAAAATCCAGGTTGAATTCAAAGTGCTGAATTAAAGAGGGGGAAACCCTCCATAACTCATTTATTGCAATGATCATTGCTTCTGATACATAAGGTTGAGCATGACTTTCAAAAACAAAAAGTGCAACATAATGAAAGCAGGTCCACAATTTATTCCATGATTAGGGTAGTAGGATTGAGTCAGTTTCCTTGAGCCCCAGCCCTTGCAGCAACATCCCGCCTAAGCCACTTCCGGTAACTCCCGTGAACCATTACAGATGGATAAGGATGTGTGTCGGTCACTTCGCGAGCCCTCCAGAACTGCTGATAGTTGCAAAGAATGGAGTTACGAAACAGGGGCAGAACAATATCGACCACAACCTCCACAGTAGCCTCCTGTCTAAGGCCAAGCTGACGCTGAATCCGGTAAGGGATATAGAAAGTAAAGGCCACCAAACCAGTAAGGACGACCCACTGAGGGCCCATGAAGTGCACTGTCATGGGCGGAAGGTCTAGCCACGAGCACCTCCAAGAAATGGTCTCAGCCGCAGTCAGTTTGAAAAAGTCAACCCACTCAAAAACTCGCCTGTTAGCAAACTCAAAGCATCGCAGGGATAGCAGTCTAGCCTCATACGCCCAGTTGTCGAGAGGGATGGTTAACACATTCACCTTATCGCAAAAATCTACAAGAAAGGGAAAGACAGGTGAGAAGTCATGGAAAGCCAAAATCGAGCACCGAAATAAATTTGTGAGGCAAGCCTGAAAATGAAGAGCTAAGTTGGAAGCCAACCTGTAAGAGGAGAGGACTACCCCCGAAAGTCTCAGTTTCTCCAAAGCGAACCCTGTCCAAGCCTATCAATGTCTCAGCTAAGACCATGGGGACCACATCCTTCCGAGCTTCGAATTTAGACAGCAATGCTAACCAATGCCGAGCTAGCATGGCCGGAAAATGGCACTAGGAGATAAGCTGCAAGTAAACACATGCAAAGGCCAGTCATACGCCGAGTCTGATAGGTAGTGTCTGCAAGATTCATAGAAGGAGAGAACATCTCAATAAGTCGCATCGTGTTGAGATGACCGTCACTAACCAAGTAGCGAGCAACACCGCTACTCAACCCAAGAGCCGCAGCTAAAACCTTATAGGTGCTCTTGCGCATGGGAGGGATGATGATTTCTCCCGAGCCGAAGCCGCCAAGATAGGCACGAAACTCTTCCACGGTAGGACAAAGCTCTTGCTCGCCAAAATGGAACACGTGGACCTCGGGATCCCAAAAGCTCGCAGCTGCCCTCAAGAGCTCAGGGCGAAGGCGGATATTACGAAGGTACCTCAAGGAATAGGGACCATGGGCTCGGAAGTTGAGCCAGTTGACACCCTCCATCGAAACTAGCCATGAACGAAGTGAACCGGTGAGCGAAAGATCCATTATAGGGAAGAAGGAGCTTTAGAAGAATGAAAGGGATGAGTGGGGATAGAAGGAGTTTCTAAATTTATAGGAAGAGCGGAGGAAACAATTTCAACTTTCAAAGAGCCTCGGGTTTCAAAAGTGCAAAATTCCCACGAGTCTTGCATGGGAAAAGGTTTGGTTATGGCATGGAAGTACAATGCAGACATGCACTGGTTCTGAAACACTCAACCTTCGCATAATCTACCTTAGGAAGCAGCAAAATGCATACTGTCAGGAAAATAACCCCGCGCGGCATAATGAAGGGACGCACGGTATATCAAGACCAGAACATCAACACGGTATAGTGCTAAAACCCCGTGGAACCAGGAGTAATAATGCACAGCGTTTTGGAGAGACGTGCGGCATACTGTGTCTGCATTTTTGCAGTTTTTGACAACAAAGGCATGGAATGGATTCAAGGCATCTTAGGGCATCATCAACCTCTAAAACACATTCGAATAAGTATTTGGGACTTCGAGGGTATTTCGTTTGAAGTCAACTCCCGAAATTCGTGGTTGTGGTACAAAAAGTTGATATAATCCCATTCTTAAGCCATGTCAAAGCGTCAAATTGCAATCCAAGCCGTTTCAACTCATTTTCTTGAGTCATACAGGTCATATTGGTCGAAAGTGACTAAGTCCAAGTTTCGATTCAAGTCCCGGGTTGAAATTCGAAGTTGTCACCCTTCAAAGTCAACATTTTCCTAGTTTTCAAATATAAGGCCAAACTTTCGATCCGCATGTCGAGCTCTGATGGTTACCAATGTTATACGCGGTCATGTTTAAAACCGTAGCAAGGGTGTTCATGTAAATTCTCACAAGCGGCGTCAATTTTAATAGATCATTCTCTTGTTTCTTTGATTTGTATTCCTTTGTCAATAATTTTTTTGTAAACCATGTATTGGGCTCAATTTCATGGCTAGCTGTGTATTTGGTGGACATATTAGCTATTCCATTCTTGCTAAAGAGCGGCAATGAAAGAGATTGAACAAACAAAGACATCCAAAAAGTAGGGATATATAAATCTTTGGGGCATCCATGAGTCGAAGTACATAAAACTAAATGAGGCTTGCAAGCCTGATGCTCAAAATCCTGTCTACCAAGGGAAAACAGGCACCCAACAAAAAGGAAGCACACAGGCCCCACCAAAAGACAAAAAGCAAAAGAGGAAACTCAGTCCTTATCCACATTTCAGTCCTCATCCTCCTCGGAAACCTCCTCTTCCACCTCAGAGCTGACAACCTCTTGAGTTCAAGTCACTCTGGGCATGGTGCTACTAAAGGTATCCTCCAGATCAATGTTTGTAGGCTCCTCGGTCTCATTTAAGACGGCAATAGGCTCCTCCTCAGTGCCGACAGAGTGTCGTAGTCTCTTTGATGAGCGCTCCTCCTGAGAGCCAGCAGAGGAAGCCTGTTGTATAAGCATGCGGACAGACTTCCTGCGTAGCCTCCGAGCAGCTCCTCCTCCAGCCTGCAATTGCACAACATTCATATAACATTTGCATCAGAGTAATGATAAGCGAATAGGGTTCGAAGGTTTACCATCGTCCCTCTGGCGCGAGCCAGTACTGGTGGGGAGTGGCCCATGGCATATTGTTGCACAAGTTGCTCGAGGCCCATCATGGCTGCCGCCATCTCCCTGGCATACTCCGGCGTCACTTGCACGATGAAAGGGATAATTAGAAAGAGCAGCGACGATAGTACATTCACTAATGAAAACATGTCATACCTGAGCAACGAACTCTAGAGGCTCGACCGTAGGACGTGGGACCTCCACAAGGCCAAGGACTCCCTGAGCGGTCACCACGTCCACTGTCCAAGAAAGTGTGGGCAACCTAACCGCACTCGGACCTGCACCACCACCGCAGAGCTCTCACCTTGTCTTCCTTCACTTCCTTTTCTCCCTCTCCTGCCACTTTTACCACCTCGCACCTGCCGTCGCGCCTCCCAGGCAGCACGAACCCCAAGGCTCTGCATTAGGTACCGAGCCTGGTACTCCGCGTAGTCAGCACCGATCTGAAACAACCGCTCTAACTGAGGGTCCGACTGCATGAACCGCTCGACCTCCTCCAACGTATATTCGTTTGTTGTCAGCACAAGAGGAGGGAGTAGCCCAGGGACTAAGAAAGTGTCTAGCCTGAGTGATTGACACGATACCCAGTCACCCAAGTACCACTGCCAGCCGTAAGGGGACTCCAGAAGCTCCCTCCCTCTCGTCACCTCCCGGCTGCGAGCCATATAGGGAACCTCAAAGCGATCCCATATATGCCAGTGTACCTACAATTAGAAGCATGCGTCAGGAAATCCACTCGATAGAAATGCATAAGTAACATGAATCGAGGAATCAAAGAAGCAGGGGTACCTAGTTAGGACGTAGCTCGTCCAAGTACAATCTGTAGGCGTTCAGATCGCCTTTTCCTTTCTTCACTCCTCGATACTCCTTCGACCAACGAAGGGCCAGAAGAAGAACTATGTCGTCGGTGCACGACGTCGTGGGAGGGTACATGTCTAGTACCGCGTACGTCCAAAGCTGCAAAGTACAAAGCATCAAGAGTTAGCATGAGATGATAAGATGCATGAATGGAAAGCTAACTAAATATTAAAAGCAGAATTTGAAAGCATACCTCTCAGACCCACCAATAGCCACCGAGGCTCTTCGCCGCTTCATGGGAAAGTGACCCCATGAAGGCGTAGCATGCCCCCAAAGCCGCGCCACCCCAGTCAAAACGGGCAATCTCCCTAATATTCCTAAGCGCTTGCAAGAAAGAAAGATGTACTCGGTTGTGCCTATTGGGAAACAGGGACACACAAAGTACATAGAGCAAGAAGCACCTTGCCATCTGCTCCTCCTGGACTTTATCCGCCAAAGGCTCTACCCAAAGTCTAAGAGCTGGGCGTATGGCGTATCCCCCTTCTCTGCTCTCAGCCTACGCCCCAAGAGACGCCTTTGAAGCTCAGGGTCCCTCCCCGCCATAGCATCATAAAGGATAGGGGCACCTCTGACCCTCAGCCTGGTGATCGCCACAAAGTCCAGGGGCGTCACTGTCATCTCACCAAAAGAGAAGTGGAACAAGTTCGTCGTGTCCCACCACCTTTCGGCAAGTGCCCTCACCACTTAGCGATCATTACTCGCCCTCGTCAACACACCGACAAACTCCCTGAAACCTGCCTCCCTCACCATCTCCCTTGAGGCCTCCGAGAGTCTCTCCCAAAACCCAAAACTAGGGCACCTCACCCGCACCGCCGTAGCACGAGATTCTTATTTCCTGTCACAAAAGATGAATGATTCAATGGACATGGCATGATATTCAAAGGCATGGAGTTAAGAAGTGTAGTACATTGTATTGAAATACGAATGTTAAAGCATATCTCGTCTTGCCGAAAGGACTAGTGCTGCTGTGGGTCCCTCAGGGCCAAAGCCTCGTCATAAGTGGTCCTTTCTGGCCTGTAGGCATCCGGTAACGAAGGCACCACCACGTGCCGGAGTGGCACGTAGAACTCCTCAGTGAAAGGATGGTCCTTCCTAAGGACTGCAGTCGACTCGTCCACCACGGTCCTCCGTGGAGCCAAGACCTCCTCCTCTTTAACCTGTGGCCCCTCGGCCGCTCCAGTCCCAAGCTTGGCCCAGAGCTCTCTCTCCCGAGCCTCAAGCAAGGCCGCTAACAGCCTAGGCACCACTCGTAAGGTCTACACCAAGTCCTCAAGGGACGCCGTCTCCAAGCAGTCCCTCACACCTATGGGTCACGACAACCTTGCACCCGCACTATTGCCTACAAACATGGCCGGTGTCTCCCATTCCTCCACCGACTCCTCCTCGACAATGGGGTCCTTTCCCAAGTTGGCCCGAGGCTCTCTCGCGGGGGAGGCCTCCACCTCCGTCTCCTCCGTCCTGTCCGAACCACCACCATGGGCTTCCGTGCCCCTCTCCTCTAAACCACCGACGGCCCCTGATTGGCCCATGGCCACATCCTTACTTCCTAGTTCCATTGCACCCGACTCTCCGTGCCCTGGCCATAGCCGGCCAACACCTCATCATCGCCACTGCTAGCCACCACGACAGCCGAGGCCGCGACCCCTTTGCTGACGGCTGCAGAAACCGAGCCCCCCATGGACTCCGAAATATCCCAGATCACCGCGTCACTCCCCAGAGGGACTGAGGGCAATGCAACCTCGACCCTTGGTGGTTGATCACCACCGGGTGTGTCTATATCATCCATAATCAAAGTGGGAGAAAGAAAGAGTAACCGAGATCGAGTTGAGAGAAAGAGAGAGTCGAGAGAACGAGAGAGAGAGGGAAATTCGAATGGTGGGGCATACGCTGTACACCTCACCTGTATATATACTTCCCCCTGAACCGGTTCGTTTGGAACTAAAATTGGACCGGGTCCACAACTTGAAGCGCAGCATGGCGTTTCGACTAAAACACACGGCATAATACCTTGTTTTGATATGCCGCGCGTCTTTTTGCAAGGTACGCACGGCGTTATGGTTTATTTTGACAGTTCGAATTCTGGACAGATTCCTAGCGTTTGGGGATATGATTGTTTGGATTCACTGGAGTTTGTTCAAGAATAGAAAGTAGATAGAAGTATGAAGAAAGAGGGGACTTTCATTTCGTTCATAAAATGGGGTAACCCTCGAGATTTTCATTACAAAAAAAAGAAAGAAAGAAAAGCAAAAACAAAAAGAGAATCCTACTGCCCCTTCTTTTTCTTCTTCTTCCACTTCAGTCACTTCCCTCGTCAGATGCATCATTCGCTCCATCCGAATGGTCGTCCGAACCATTCGGATTCCCCTCCGAGCCTTCCGCGGTCTCCTCTGACTCATGACCCAATGCGAACTCATGATCATTCTTGTCGTCCAGTCGGTCGAAAGCAAAGTCCTGCAAGTTCGACACCGCCAATCGAAGAGTGCAAATTGTGGAGATAAGCCTTGCAATTTGTGTAGTGAGTTGCTTAATCTCTTTGCAATATGACACCGTTTTAGCCTCCAAGGTAGTAACTCACATGGCAAGGCTGTTGTCTACCATTCTTTCGCTCGAAAATCTTCTGTAGTACGGAAAGGATATGAAGAAACTAAAGTCGTTTGGTTGTGGTGCATGGAATGAGGCACCACCACCCTTATAAAGACGTTGAAGCCATCGAAAGGGCACGCTTGTATTAATGGGCACCCTTAAACTAGCCAAATGTTGTCGGAAATCGAAGAGTTGCATGGGAAATTTGGATGTCGTGCGTTGCAGCGCTAAGCCGCAAGGCGTTTTGGTTTTGCATGGATAAATTCTTTTTCTTGGAAATTGTTCAATCCAGCAACCAAAATCCTCTTGGAAATCAAATATTCTAGCCGTTTTGCTGAAAAGTCTTTTTAGAATGTTGTGCTTGGATTAAAGGGTCCTCTGGGACTCGCAGAATTTTTCGTCTCCCGAGGGCTAACCATATTCGCATTCTTTCACTATTTTCACCCTCCGAGGGCTCGTCTCGTCTCAATTTATCTCTCGAAGGCTCGTCTCAAATTTTCGCCCTCCGAGGGCTCGTCTCGTCTCAATTTACCTCCTGAAGGCCCGTCTCGCTATTTTCGCCCTCCGAAGGTTCGTCTCGTCTCAATTTACCTCCTGAAGGCCCGTCTTGCTATTTTCGCCCTCTGAGGGTTCGTCTTGGCTCAATATACCTCCAGAAGGCCCATCTCGAATTTTCGCCCTCCGGAAGCTTGTCTCGTCTCAATTTACCCCCAGAGGCCCATCTCGCTAGTTTCACCCTTTAAGGGCTCGTCTCATGCACACACAATTATTAGCATTTGATTCACAACACTCAGCACCATAGGCACTCAATCTTCTCAAAGTTTATTTGCATGGTTTTGTTATTTGTCCTCCGGAACCCATTTTGCCTGCAATGTTCCAATTGAACTACGTGGTCTGATCCCTACAATGAGGTACGTTGGCAGCTCCATGAGCGCGACCACCATCGACATTTTGCTAGCATTTCGATGCATTTGTGTCTCCGTTTAAAGACCTTGGAGCAATGGATTAGAATGCCTATTCTTTAAGCGTCATTCGCACCAATTAATGGTGTCTGAGTTACGTTAAAGAGGGACTACTGTAGACACCCCAATTCGGACCTCAGGGAGTCTTTGGACGTCCTGATGATGAAATAAAACAATACCATTCAAGAGCTTGGATGGAGACTCCCTCAATCAAAAGCCCAAAAGCCGAAAATGGACCCTTAGTACCGTATGGCACATCTCTACACCGCGTGGCATAATGAATTTCATTACACCATACGAGGTTATGAGGTAAATCGCATGGCATTTTGGATAAAGTTTTGATTGGCTCAGCTAGCTATCGGCCATGCCCACTTGAGCCTGAACTGGACCCTTGGTACTGTACGGCACGTCTCTACACCATGCGGCATAATGAATTTTATTACACCGTACGAGGTTATGAGGTAAACCGCATGGCATTTTGGATAAAGTTTTGATTGTCTTAGCTAGCTGTCGGACACGCCCACTTGAGCCATAGCTTCAAGTTGGCTTAGCTGAAAAAGCCCTTCTAGCCCGCCTAGAAAATGTATTCCCCATTTGAATTCAAAATCCTTGGCTCTGGCCTATAAATACACCCCTCTACTCAAGGGAAAGGGGCCTTAAATTCTCTTTCTCTCTCATCATGCTTTCACACCCACTCCTCACTCCTAAGTCTTGAGAAAGTTACTCTAAAGACATTTTTTAGGTTCTTTCTTTCTTAAAGTTCTCCATTTTTCTCCTTGCCATTTAAGTGAGCCTTTTTACTCACTTTAAGGTCTCAACTACCCAATATACCATCTATTACGTACATCTACACCCCTCTTTTCTCAACCGACCTTACCAATGCCCATCCACCATCATCTATCCTCTTCCAAGCTCAAGATCAAAGGTACAAAACCAAGTTTCCTTGGGTTAGGCTCAATCCTAACCCTGAGGGAGCTTTTCCATAGTCGGGCTTAACCCCTTTTGGTTAAGGACTAACTTCATAATCATTTTCTAAAACTAAAGCAGCCCTTGGGTTGGGCACACAACGACGCGCGGCGCTTTGATGCGTCATACAACGTAGTGTGTTCAGGTGCACGGTCTTTTGTTGGCTACTGTTTTCTTATTCAAACTATCTGGGCCATAGCCATTCTTCATTAGGCCTATTTTGTCGTAGAGATATTGGTCATCAGTGTTTTTAGAATAAGACCATATCTACAAGCTATGTTTGATCTTATAAACAAAGTTTTCTTGATCATCTCGGGAGATTAAACACATTAAAAGTTATTTTACGGTCATGGCTTGAAGAAGTGGTACTCTCCCGAATGATCTAGTGACGGGACACCTCCTGATGTCTATCAAAAAATGTCGCACAGGATATACAATATGTCGGGCAGCGTTTTGAAATCTGATAATGTTCTTATGACAGAATTGGTACCCTGCACGACATATTGCAATGCCGCATACGACATTGCAATATGCCGTGCAGGAGATTGTTGTTGACCAGACAATTTGTTGAGAAGTTCTTCCTTTCTGCATCATCTTTATCATCCCTGTACAGACAGCACCACCCACACGTCAACGTGATGTATTCTCCCATGTCCCTTCCCCCCTTACTTGTTTATTTAAGAGCTTATTTTTCTAAAAGATATTTGAAACTTCCCTTTTGAAAATGTCTAGTAGAGACCGGATTTTACTGGGTGAGTGGGGTGCTTTTTAACAAAATCTTCCCCAATCATAACGTGGCTCTCGAACCCAAAGTCTCGACGTTTTTCGCTAGGCCAAAAGTCTTTTCTTTCAAACGAGTTCTCGGTTTCTCGAACCATCCATCCAAAAATTCGGGTGGCGACTCTCGAGCGCGTGTCGGCCGGGGAGCCCACAATGCTCCTACGCAAAACGGTATGTATGTACAGTGCATACGATAGGGAAAATAGTAACACATAGACAGTATATGGGGTTAGATAGAAGTAATCTTACCCTGTAGGTACCTGTCCTAGTTTGAAGAGTGCTAATGCTTTGTATATGCAAATGCCAGTTTTGGTTTGAGGGGGTTCCTCGGACTAAAGCCAAGATATACCTCCCGCTACCTGCGTAACCGCAAAGCAACAGTCGAACGGTAGAATGACTTATCGTCGTCGAAGGTTGTTGGGCATTCGGGGTCCCCAGGCTCCGGTAAATCGTGCCGGATTGCCAAAATGCTCCAATGCGGCTATCCAACATCGATGCAAATGAGAATGTTAAAAAGTTGATTAATGGAACAGAATCGTAAAATTCGCAAATGCCTTTTCAAATTTGGCTCTCTTTATTAATCAATACTTAGAAGAAACTACACAAGAGAACAATCGGAAAAGCCCCAGCCGGGATGGCCGGACACGAGGTCCTGTTAAATCACCAATTCTTTCTTTAGCAGCGCAAAGCTCACTATTTTGACAGACTTTCATGGGATTGTTCTCAAGCGTATTAAAATCCAAGTATAGACTAATATTGGTTCGATCCCCAGCAGAGCCGCCACTATGGGCAACGTGCCCTTTTAGAAAAGGATTTCGATCCTTTCTAAAATGCCTGTTCGAGGGAGCATTAAGCGGGACGAACGCCCGCAAATACAGAGAGTCGCCACTCAGGTTTGAAGGTCTGACACCCAAGGAACCGTATTTCGAAGCACTTGCCGCGCTATTTTGATTTGAAAAAGTGAAAGAACTAGTCCGTCATAACCATATTTGGGTTCAGGAGCCAGGTTACGAGAGGGGAAGGATTTTATGGCACCCCTCTTGCCTAATTCGGAGATCGGTCTCTACTTAGGCATTTGCGAAAATATTTGTTTGTGATTCTATTTGATTAATCAATTCTTTAGCCATTTATGGCGAGGGAACAGTTTAATGGGGATTAATGCTGTAACACGATTTGTTTGATGTGATTGAAAGCACAGATGAACAGTTAGTATAGGATGAGAACAGACTCCTGTGGGAGTTTAAACAAGTTGGGAGGCCCCTATTTTGAAATGACGTGTGCAAGAAAATACTAGCATGCATTGAATAAGTCACTGCATGTTGTTCACAACTGCACACAACTCCAAGACATGCGTGCGCCAGCGAGCTCAAACCCACAGCTCTTACTCAAACCCACTGGGCTCTTGAAATGACCAGTGCACACCCAGGACAAACCAAGCAGTCTATAGTAGTTGATCGGCAATTCAAAGCAGTTTAAAGGCTGAAAAGCCCTACAAATTAACAAAATACCCCATAAACAGTATGGGGGACAAAACAAAGATCAAAGACCTAATTACACATGCAAGGCCACTCACTAGTCAGAGACAAAATGACGTGCGCGTATAACGCTCCGGTGTGCTCGTATTCCGCTCTAGCACGCGCTTGTCTAAACTTTTTAACTAGTGTTTGGTTTACATGTTTCTGGGTTCTGGGACATATCCAGAAAGATCCCAGGGGTACTCCACAGCAACAGATATGCATATTGAACTACAACTAACAATTTAAACTAAGGAATGCAGTAAACAAGTTGTTTAGCATGCTTAACAGTGATCTATATATAAATAAAAGCATAAAAGAACATGGCATCAATCCCCACGCAGATCTGCGTGCGCAGCCACAGAGTGGCACTCGTGTACTTAGGATCGACGCGCACTGGTCCTTGCCACTACGGTTTTTGAAACCTTGCCAACTTTAGGGTCAGGACTGGTATTGATTACCAGCTTTGGCCCTACCAGGCCCCCCCTTAAGGATCAGAACAAAAAAACAAAAGGTATGCTATACCTTTGGTTTTCGGTTTGAAACGAATTTGAGCGTTGAGATTTGAAGTTGATTAGGGTGTTTGTTTGAGTGGTGGAATCAAAGAACAAGGTAGCTTGTTGCTTAAGATGTGAAAATGGTGTGTGAGGCTTCTTGTAATCCTTCTTGGACTAAAAACTTGGGAACCCTTTAATGGAAGATCAATGGGGGGTATATATAGAGAGGGATGGAGGTAGATATGGTGCAAAGAGAGGAGCTCAGCTTGTCTACGAGGCCTGGATGCGGTTGCCTTGTGGTTAAGCTTACCAACTCATAAAAGTGATAGGGACAGGTTTGGTCCGGCGCACGCAGGTTGCGCCAACACTCGCGTGGGTCAACGGTCAAGCTTTGACCATTGACCACACCTGGCAGTTTGACCCGTGCGCACAAGTTCTCAACCAAGGCGTGCCGTAGGGTTTTTGGCTTTTTGAAGTGGCTTAGGATTAGGTTAGGTTCAAGGGTTTTTCAAACACTCAAAGCTTAAACACTTATCATTCCCGGGGTGTTATTGATCCAATTCATCATTGGGGAATCAAATACCGTAAATAAACTAATCGAGAAGCCCAGATTGAGGTTTCTACAATCACCGGGTCATGCCCACATGGCCGGGCAACCCAATTTGGTCCCGGACCGGCCCCAAATTCCAACATCTCCCATTCGTCCACACATGGGAATGACAAGTTGTATCAATCTCTCTTCCATCTACCCAACTAAGAAGCAAACTCATATGCGCAAATGAACCGTGCGATCGCTGGAGCACTTGCAAGTGAGAGCTCTACACTAGAAACTCTTTAAGAGCCAGCATAAAGACATCAACCCATAAGAGTGTCTCATGTACCTTGAATCCATTTAGTTACACCGAACCAAGCATCTTTAATCCTTCCAAAAAGCCTGCTTGACCCCCCAACATAATGCACTCTATATTCACATCCGATCTGCATCCCAATAGAGGGACTTGAGTGGTCGACAGTGAATATATTGCAATGGTGTACTACTAACTGATCCTCTTTTCACCCTAAATCCACTTCATTTTAACCTTGCTGCTTTCCTAGACATGCTCCATGGGCCCCTGACATTTTGTGGTCTTAAGTAGTCAAGCTAGAGTAGCAACACAAACTCTCTACTACATGGCATCAAAAATCAAAGAGCACATTTAATATATATGTCACCTTATCTAAATGACTGCTTAGACTAACACATTGAGGAAACAAGGATCCATTCACTCACTTCTAAAATAAATGATCGCCAAGCACATGTAGTATGAATACATGCTACGATGGAGTTACTTTTCCAAAAAGCGACGTCATACTCCCAAACACCGTACAGACCTTAGTCTAGTCACTACGTAGCGCCCAACTCGAGTTCTCAGATAGCTTGCCATCATGGCGCTATATGAGTCCTCACATCTGGCTAACAAAGATAGGTTAATCTCAAGATAGGGGAAACTATCCAAAATTGGTCTCTTGCTAATAGACCTTATTTTGGTTCCAACCAAGGCAACATATGGTGGGTATATCTAATTCTTCTTATCAGACTATATCACAGGTCCAACCTATATATTTTAATACCCACCCGTCTCATCTTCGCTCCCTATATTAAGCACCGAAGGCGATTGCTCGTGTGAGTGAGCCAATCTAACCTTCTGACATCAATCTTTAAATTCTGTATGTGTTGTTCAATAAACAATTGACCAAATTGCAACAATAATAAGCTAATATTAAGTGCACAAATGGCATAAATATCCCAAAAATCTGAAAGAAGTGATTAACACTACAACAAAATTGGTCAAAGACGAGGAAAAAATTTTGTCGGCAATTACATGATTTTCGTCACCAAATTGATTGCCGACAAAAAATGTCGTTGTCCCCATTCATCGTTTTATGTTGGTTGACAAAGACCCTTGACCAAATTTTTTTTTTGTCGGCCTTTTTTGGTTTTGGTGACGAATTTTTTCGTCGTCTATTTCGGTTTTAGGTGACAAAAAAGTTTCGTCAGTGTTGGTTTTTTTAGCAACGAAATTTTTCATCGGCAATTGTGTTTGCAGCGGAAAAAAAATTCCACCCTTTTCAAACCCTTGACCTCACGCCTACAATACCCAAGCCCTTACCACTACACCAACACAACATCTATTACTAAAAGTCTAATATTTATTATATATATTATTACTTATTCATTTTTTTTTCCCGAAACCACCACCACCACTACAATCACTACTCTGCCACCACCACAATCACCATTCCACCACCACCACTACAGCACCACCACCACATCACCACTACACCACCACCACCATTCCTACAACTCCACCAAAGTCACCCCACCACGCCGCCGCCACCGCCAATGGATAACTATCAAAATTTTTTAAACTAAACTATGTATAATATATATTACCTTTTTACGATTAAATTTTAAACTAAACTATGTATATTTTATTTAAATATTTATATTTCTATTTATTTTTTATGCTAAATAATATAAAAAATTAAAAATTAATCAGCCAAAAAATTCGGTCAATGTCGACGAATTCTAAAATTTCGTCGCTAAAAGCCAACCTTTATGAACAAATTTTTTTTCCTCGCTAAATAGCTCCCCTATGAGGATGAATCTTGAATTCCTCACTAAAAAGATGCCCTATGACGACGAATTTGGAATTTTGTCGCAAAAAATTTGCATTTGGCAATGAAATTATTTTCGTTGCCAAAAACTAAGCCTTCGACGATGGATTTTTTTCATAGCCATTAGCGCCTCTTTGGCGACGAAAATTATTTTCGTCGCCATAGACCAACTTTGTTGTAGTGTAATGAAATTAGTAAATAAAACAGATCTATCATCATCTACGCAATCCTAAAGCCTTATCATGAGTCTCAAAAGTCCTCTTAGCAATGGGTTTAGACAAAGGGCATACAACTATGTGACTCGCAACTATGCTCAACAATATTTTTTACCCGACTAGGCATAGATTCACACTTCAGAAGCATGACATATAATTAGCAATCCTTTAGAGATATGTTAATATCCTCTTGACTGTTTGTCAATGAACACGACCAAAATTGGACGAATAACTACTTATAAGCTGCCAATGTTACTTGAATAGGGCATGAGCGCCATTAGTTCCAATTCTTTAGGAGTAGGTTCCACGTTAAGCTCCTAAGTCTCACCTTTATAATAGTAGTGTCTATGAGTTTGCAGCTTTGTCTCTGGAATCGTTCTAAAACTATTCTTAAAGAAAGAATCTTCCTAGAAGGATTCCTTAAGATCTCAACTCTGAGCACATAGCTTGCTTTGCCCATTCCATCATCTCATAAGTGAAGGATAACCACAACTTTGTGGTGACAATCATCTCCTAGTTATTCTAGCCAACTCAAATATCATCAACATAGAATGACAATATCAAGAAACTATTTTTAGACCGTCTCATCATATGCACACAATGGCCTTCATTGATCATCGTAAACCCAAATGGCTCAATGAAATCTCAGGTACCACTGCCTGAATGATTGTTTTAGGCCATAGATAGACCGTTGGAGCTTGCAAAATCTACACTTCTAGCCTATTGCCTTATCGTCCATCTAAAATAGTTCTAAGGCTAGAATAACTTCGATAGTAGATGAGTCTTATTGCTCAGTATGGGACCATCTGCTTCACATTTGATCTTAAGAACCCATTTGTTCCTAATGATCTTGCGCCCAAGCGAAAGATCAACCAAGTGCCAGACAAGGTTTATCTTCATAAACTCCATATCATCTTACATTGCAACTATCCATTCCTTACTAGCAGGCGATAAAGGAGTTTCTCCCACTATTTTGGGCTCTCCTTCATCTTCAGGAGCAATCATGACAAACTCCCCCTCAATCTCAAACAGACGACGAGGGATTATTCAATGTTTGCTTATATGCCTAAGAGGATCTTGAGAATTCATATCCATTAGATCTAATCCATGATTAAGCAAGTCACTCCCACTATTCCCAGGAGGTAGGAGGATTTCTTCCCCATTCTCAACTGGACAATTTGGTGCACCTCTTGTTGGATTCTCCATCTCATAGAGTTCTACATCTCTACTAACCTCTCATCTACTAGGAAAATCCTCCTCGAGGAATCCACATCTTGTGACTCAATTTCAACCACAAATGTCTAACGGATAGGCTGTAATGGAACAAATGCCCTTATGGTTTTCTGAATGATTTTCTAATTGCTTTTCTTGTTGGGCAATGGTCATAATTGGGCAGGTTGACTAACAAATCACCCTCTTGCCCAATGTGACCTAATCTCGAATGCCATTTAACGGAATCAACATCAATAGAAGATGTAACAAAGCAAATAGAAACACTAGCATTATAATTAAAATTAAAATTAATAACATCTAGTGAATAGTATCATCAAACCATCCAAAACCATAATAAATTCTACCCAAATCAATTCACACTATGCTACTCTCAAACAAAAATAAAAACCTAGACCCATCATGCTAGTGACTAATAACAAGTTTCGTCAAATTCTTGGAGCATAAAATACTTCATGAAAAACCAAAGTGCGCCCATGTCGCATGTCTAGCTTGCCAATGCCCAGAACCAACACACTAAACTTGTTCCTCATGAAAAATTCTTTGGTCACCAACTAGAATTCGGCGATACTCCACAAACCTATCTTGTTTTCTCGTTAAGTGGCTGGTTGCTCTTGCGTCTATAACCCATGAATGAGGAGAATAAGCAACTAAACCTTGACATGTTCCAGAATAGTCAAACACGATGAACAAAAATGTTGAGTACCTTCTTATGCTTAGTGCACTCACGAGCAAAATGTCCCAACTTGTCATAGTAAAAGCACGCCTTTCTGGCCTTGTTTTTGTTACCACTCTTCTTCTTGCCTCTATTGTGCTTAAAAGAACCAGCGCCAATAGGGTTAAGGCCTATAGCAGCTCCTTTCTTAAGGGTGCGTTTAGCCTTCCTTCGCTGGTACCCAGACCTACGAGGGAAAGTCTCAAGTATGATGCATGAACCATTTAACTCAGCTGCCTCTTGGCACTTAGCCTTCATGATCTCGGATTTATGTTCATCATCACAGTTCAAGTTTGAGACCATCTTAGTCAAGAAGTCGATATCATATTTTTGTTTGATAGCTTTCCACAGCTTATGAGCAGTCTCATAGTACTCAAACTCACATACCAAATCGTTATGCATGTTGCGTACCATAGTAAATCACGCACATTGATCTTTCTTGCACCAATTTTCAAAGGCCTCAAGATCACGAAGATGCTGTGGTGAGTCACTATGCTTTGGCTCAACCATCTCATGGTCGAGGGTTTCCAAGACCTCTAGCTCATTAAGCAGAAATTGGATCTTATAGTGCCAAACATTATAATTGTCGCTTTTTAATTTCTCAACCTGGGTCAAATTAGCTAAAACTTTCTTAGCTTCCATTTCAACTCTATCAAAAAAATGCGAATGGGATAATTAATAATAACACAACACAGAATTATTTTGCAGCAAGAATCTAAATTAGAAAATAATAATACTATACATGTCGCAAGATCAAAAACTCGCAAAGCTTATAATCATCTCATGCACCTCTAAGTATTTTATTATTGCAATTTAATTTAATTCATGCGTAAAATTTTAGTTTTCAGGAAAAACATAGATAAATATTTTCTCTACCGAACAACGTCCCACTAGATATGGCATATCACAAGCATGATCGAAACAAATTCATTATAGTGCATAACACAATTTTTGCATTACAAAGTATTTTTCATGCTATCAAAATAAATAATTTAAACATTGAACAACACCAAAATTTATCCAAACATGTCACATGAAACATGTATAATTGTCCAAAATATTAAACATGTTGTTTTCAATATTTTGTACATATCTAGTTGCTCACATGCAATTATTGTCAATTTTCAGGATTTATTCTAATTCTCCAAGAATAAATAACAAGTAGAAAATGACAAATAATATCAACATATACTGGAAAAATAAACAACCTACACCAATGAATAGGTACTGATTCCAGGAGGTTGAATCCAAAAATTTATAATTTTTCAGATTCTTATTCTAGTTTTTCCAAATTATCAACGGATAGAAAATACATAATAAAAAACAACACATACTGAAAAATTACACCAACCACTCTTGTAAATTGGTTCTGATTCTAGGAGGTTAAATATGAAAATTTATAATTTTCCAAAATTTTATTCTAATTTTTTTGAATAAACAACAAATAGAAAATACAGAATAAAAAACCGTGATCACTAGTATAATACACCTCATACCCCAAACAATGGGAAACAGTAGCAGAATATGCCACAAAACATTTATTTCCCAATGGAGGAGGCACACATCCCCACTCTCTCATAAACCGAGTCAAAAATTCTATTTTTCTTGTATTTAAAATTCTAAAATATAATTTCATTTCAGAAAAATAAAATAAATACACAGAAACATAGAAAATTCAATTTCGAGTTCAGCAGTACTCTCGGTTTTTCAATACGACATCGATAAAGAGAGGGGTGAATCTCACTCTCTCTCAATTGAGAGTGAGTATGCGGAATCTGCACTTTATCTTCTCCAATTAGGATTAGGGTTCTCCAAAATATGCCCAAACTAGGGTTTGGCATAAGTTTTGATCCGTAACTCCAAATTAAGCTTATAATATACCGTTGCAAAGCTATAGACAAGAGCTATGCTGTAATGTAAGTCCTATATGCTAAATCAAAACACAGAAAAACCTCTATCTAGTCAAAGGTTCGGAAAAACCAATTAGAGTTTGGTTTTTCTCACAAAAAGTTTATCCAATCAACACGAAACTTTTCAGATATGATCTACATGTTATGGACTATGTTTTGTAAAATTTTGAAGCAATTCCAAGAACTTTTGAAAAATCATATTTTTCGGACCCATATCCGGCATACACGAAAATTAGTCAATATGTACACCTAAAACATGATATATATGGCTATTCAAGTACTAAAGAGCACGAAAACATCCAATGAAGGCTCTGATACCAATGTTAGAAAACATATAACCATAGTGCGGAAGCGGGTGGTTCGGATTACCTTGCAAACTTTAACCAAACCGAACCTTGGTGTGGATGGATTACAAACTCTTGTTCACGTATCAAATCAGCTACAAATTCCTGTGATGGAATGATACTATGCGGATCGAGTATCACCCTCTATTTCATGGTGCAAAAGCTCAGATTGCTCTTTAATGGTAGAGAGAACTATCGAAGAGAGAGAGAGTTTCCTAGAACTCTATATCTTTTGCATACATCTGGTGTATATTTATGAACATCTTGCAGGAAATAAATAGAGAGAGAGCATCCTAGATGCTTTAGAAGTTTTTTAATCCTAAGAGATTAGAATTGCTTCAACTTCTCCTAATCCTTATATCCAAGATGGGATAGGACTATCTAATATATGGGTCACCGGGTCATGCCCACATGGGTGACCCGATTTGGTCCTGACTGGCCCCAAATTCCAACACCATCAATATTCAAAACAAAGGTCGTCCATCTTTTATCAAACTTCAATTCTTACGTCTATGACCCTTGAGTTGAGAGAGATCGAGGGAGAGATAAATTGAAGGTATAAGACATTGTTGTTCTAGGTCTTCCATTTGCATGGAAAACAGAACGAGAGGAAAGAATATTTTTTCCAATTTTTTATTTTGGTCAGAAAATGAGCATATTTCTGAAAACATATCATTTTGTTTTGTTATATATCCATGAAAAATGAAAATATGCAAGTAAATTCATTTCCTTTGATTTTGTCTCAACAATATATTTTTCGATACAATGCATAAAAGGAATAAATTATTACAACAACTCAATGTCCTTGTATCTTCTCATCCACCCTTTGTCGCAAATCCTCAAAGCTCCAATCCCTTCTCATCCCACAGCTCCTTGCCAACCTCGGCCCATTATCCAACCGAATTGGTCCACTCCTATGAGTCCAGTGACCACCACCACTCTCCGCCGCAATCTTTCCATGTGATGCCATCATGTTACTTGTAGGTTCACGTCTAATTTTCTCATATGGCCTTGGCACCAGGTTTCCTGACCAGCTTCTATCAACCTTATCAACCTTGGACCAACGCGACTTGAAATGGGGCTTTTTATCACCGTATCCCTCTATATGTTCTTTCTCTGAGACTGTCCTTCCCAAGTTATGGCATCTTAGGCAATTGAGACTCATGGTTATGCAGTGAGAGGAGGTTGAAGGTAGAGAAAGAGGGAAAGGGAGGCGAGAGGGAGAGGGAGAGAGGGAGGGGAGAGAGGGAGAGAGAAGGAGGGTTATTTTCCCATTTGATGGGTAGAAGTACTTAGAATTCAAATGGTGGAGGATAAAGCAAATAAAATAAATTGGGGAGTTGTTCTTTGTGCTATCAGGAGGGATAAGGTCGATCATTAATTGGTCCTCCTCCTCCTTATTGTTGGAGATAGAAAACTGTCCTTTTAATAAGAACCATTGTTTGTGTTTCCCTTAGAAATGAGATCCGAAAGAAGTGCTAGTCCACTTCTAATTTGGGTATGCTCGAAGATAGTATTTCTTAATTCTCTTTGTATGCTTTTGTCAATCATGAAACAAAAGTCTCCATTTCAACTTCATGAATTACATTCTTGAGTCTTCAATACTTTAGGATTATATGCATGCAACCTAATTAGCTTTTCAATTTCATATCGTAATTAAAGCAAATGATAAAATACAAGGGTCAAAGAAATCCAAAACCACATATTTACAAAGCATTAATTCTGTCTTAAACAAAATTAGCCCTTGTAAAATGTAATTTTTGACACAACTTGACAAAAAAAAAATACAGTTCAGAAAGCTTGAGAAACAAAATTTTCAAAAGGGGGACCAAAGAGAGTTGTAGTCGATCGAGCACTGCTTCCACTTCCTTTGCTACCGGCTTCTTTCAATTCTAAAGTCAATCAAGAGGTTAAACTTTGTTTATCTTTCGGCTTAGCTGAACTCCTCTCCTTTATTTTTGTTAGAAAATTATAACCATAGTGCGGAAGCGGGTGGTTTGGGTTACCTTGCGAACTTTAACCGAATAGGACCTTGGTGTGGATGGATTACGAACTCTTGATCACATACCAAATCAACGACAAATTCTTGCGACGGAGTGATACTACGAGGATCGAGTATCACCCTCTATTCCACGGTGCAAAAGCTCGGATTGCTCTTTAATGGTAGAGAGAGAACTATTGAAGAGAGAGAGAGTTTCCCAGAACTCTATATCTTTTGTATACCTCTGGTGTATATTATTTTGTGTGTATTCTTTGTGAACATTTTGTAGGAAATAAATAGAGAGAGAGAGAGAGAGCATCCTAAATGCTTTAAAAGTCTTCTAATCCTAAGAGATTAGAATTACTTCAACTTCTCCCATCTTATCTCCAAGATAAGATAGAACTCTCTAATATCTGGGTCACCGGGTCATGCCCACATGGGCGACCCGATTTGGTCCCGGACCGGCCCCAAATTCCAACATCTCCCACTCGTCCATGCACGGGCATGACAAGTTGTATCAGTCTCTCTTCCATCTACCCAACTAAGAAGCAAACTCATACGTGCTAATGAACCGTGCGATCGCTGGAGCACCTGCAAGTGGGAGCTCTACACTAGAAACTCTTTAAGAGCCAGTATAGAGATATCAACCCATAAGAGTGTCTCATGTACCCTGAATCCATTTAGTTACACTGGACCAAGCATCTTTAATCCTTCCAAAAATCATGTTTGACCCCCCAATATCATGCACTGTATATTCACACCCGATCCGCATCCCAATAGAGCGACCTGAGTTGTCGATAGTGAATATATTGCAAGGGTGTACTACTAAATGATCCTCTTTTCGCCCTCATGTCACTTCATTTTAACCTTGCTGCTTTCCCAGACATGCTCCATGGGACCCTGACATTTCGTGGTCTTAGGTAGTCAAGCTAGAGTAGCAACACAAAATCTCTACTACATGACATAGTCAAAAATCAAAGAGCACATTTAATATATATATGCAATCATTTAGATGACTGCTTAGACTCACACAGTGAGGAAACAAGGATCTATTCACTCACCTCTAAAAGCACGTGGGCCATTAGTTCCAATTCTTTAGGAGTTTTAGGTTCTACGTTAAGCCCTAAGTCTCGTCTTTAGAAATGTCTATGAGTTTGCTGCTTTGTCTCCGGAATCGTTCTAAAAACATTCTTAAAGAAAGAATCTTCCTAGAAGGATCCCTTAAGATCTCAACTCTGAGCACATAGCTTGCTTTGCCCATTCCTTCATCTCATAAGTGAAGGACAACCACAACTATGTGGTGACTATCATCTCCTAGTCATTCCAGCCAACTAAAATGTCATCAACATAGAATGACAGTATCGAGCAACTATTTTTGGACCGTCTTATATCATATGCACGCAATGGCCTTCATTGATCATCGTAAACCCAAATGGCTCAATGAAATCTCAGGTACCACTGCCTGGATGATTGTTTTAGGCCATAGATAGACCGTTGGAGCAAGCAAACTCTGCGCTCCTAGCCGATTGCCTTAACGTCCATCTAAAATAGTTCTAAGGCTAGAATAACTTTGCCACTAGACGAGTCTTATTGCTCAGTATGGGACCATCTGCTTCGCGTTTGATCTTAAGAACCCATTTGTTCCCAATGATCCTGCGCCCAAGCTAAAGATCAACCAAGTCCCAGACAAGGTTTATCTTCATGAACTACATTTCATTTTACATTGCAGCTATCCATTCCTTACTAGCAAGCGATACAAGAGTTTTTCCCACTGTTTTGGGCTTTCCTTCATCTTCAAGAGCATTCATGGAAACTCCCCTTCAATCTCAAATAGACGACAAAGGATTATTCAATGTTTGCTTCTATGCCTAAGAGGATCTTGAGAATCCATATTGATTAGATCTAATCCATGATTAAGCAAGTCGCTCCCACTATTCCCAGGAGGTAGGAGAATTTCTTCCCCATTCTCAACTGGACAATTTGGTGCGCCTTTCGTTGGATTCACCATCTCATAGAGTTCTACATCTCTACTAACCTCTCATCTGCTAGGAAAATCCTCCTGGAGGAATCCACATCTCGTGACTCAATTTCAGCCACAAATGTCTAACGGATAGGCTGTAATGGAACAAATGCCCTTATGGTTTTCTGAATGATTTTCAAATTGCTTTTCCTGTTAGGCAATGGTCACAAATGGGCAGGTTGACTAACAAATCCCCCTCTTGCCCAATGTGACCTAATCTCGAATGCCATTTAACATAATCAACATCAACAGAAGATGTAACAAAGCAAATAGAATCACTAGCATTATTATTAAAATTAAAATTAATAACATCTAGTGTCATCAAACCATCCAAAACCATAATTAATTGTACCCAAATCAATCCTCACTTAACTACTCAAAAACAAAAATAAAAACCTAGACCCATCATGCTAGTGACTAATAACAAGTTTCGTCAAATTCTTGGAGCATAAAGTAGTTCATGAAAAAATAAAGTGCGCCCACGTCACATGTCTAGGTTGCCAACACCTGGCACTAACACACTAGACTTGTTTCCCATGAAAATTCTTTGGCCTCCAACTGGAACACAGCGATACTCCATAAACCTATCTTGTTTCCTCGCTAATTGGTTGGTTGCTCCTGAGTCTACAACCCATGAATGAGGAGAATAAGCAACTAAACCTTGACATGTTCCAAAACAGTCAACACGAGAACAAAAAAATATGGTGTACCTTCTTAGGCTCAGTGCACTCACGAGCAAAGTGTCCCAACTTGTCACAGTAAAAGCACGCCTTTCTGGCCTTGTTTTTGTCACCACTCTTCTTCTTGCCTCTATTGCGCTTAAAAGAACCAGCGCTAATAGGATTAAGGCCTATAGCAGCTCCTTTCTTAAGGGCGCGTTTAGCCTTCCTTCGCTGGTACCCAGACCTGCGAGGGACAGTCTCAACTATGATGCATGAACCATTTGGCTCAGCTGCCTCTTGGTGCTTAGCCTTCATGATCTCAGATTTATGTTCATCATTACATTTTAAGTTTGAGACCATCTTAGTCAAGAAGTTGATATCATATTTTTGTTCGATAGATTTCCACAGCTTATGAGCAGTCTCATAGTACTCAAACTCACATATCAAATCGTTATGCATGCTGCGCATCATAGTAAATCGCGCACACTGATCTTTCTTGTACCATTTTTCAAAGGCCTCAAGATCACAGAGATGCTGTGGTGAATCACTATGCTTTGGCTCAACCATCTCATGGTCGAGGGTCACCAAGACCTCTAGCTCATTAAGGAGAAATTGGATCTCATAGCGCCAAACATTATAATTGTCACTTTTCAATTTCTCAACCTGGGTCAAATAAGCTATAACTTTCTTAGCTTCCATTTCAACTCTATCAAAGAAATGCGCATGGGATTATTAATAACAACACAACACAGAATTATTTTGTAGCAAAGATCTAAATTAGAAAATAATAATACCATACATTTCGCAAGATCGAAAACACGCAAAGCTTATAATCATCTCCTGCGCCTCTAAGTATTTTATTATTACAATTTAATTTAATTCATGCGCAAAATTTCAGTTTTCGAAAAAAATATGTGAAAATATTTTCTCTACCGAACAACCTCCCACTAGATATGGCATATCACAAGCATGAAACAAATTTATTATAGTGCATAACACAATTTATGCATTAAAAAGTATTTTTCATGCTATCAAAATGAATAATTTAAACATTCAACAATGTCAAAAATTATCCAAACATGCCACATACAACATGTAAAATCATCCAAAATATTAAACATGTTGTTTTCAATATTTTGTACATTTCCAGTTGCTCAAATGCAATTATTGTCAATTTTCATGATTTATTCTAATTCTCCAAGAATAAATAACAAGTAAAAAATGTCAAATAATATCATCATGTACTGGAAAAATACAAAAACTACACCAATAAATAGGTACTAAATCCAGGAGGTTGAATCCAAAAATTTATAATTTTTCAGATTTTTATTCTAATTTTCCCACATTATCAACGGATAGAAAATACAGAATTAAAACAACGCATACTAAAAAATTACACCAACCACTCCTATATTTTGGTTCTGATTCTAGGAGGTTAAATCTGAAAATTGATAATTTTTTCAGAATCTTATTCTAATTTTCCCGAATAAACAACGGATAGAAAAAACAAAATAAAAAACCATGCTCACTGGAATATTACACCTCATACACCAAACAATGGGAAACAATAGCAGAATATGCCACCAAAAATTTGGTTCCCATTGGAGGTGGCACGTATCCCCACTCTCTCATAAACCGAGTCAAAAATTTTATTTTTCTTGTATTTAAAATTCTGAAAAATAATTTCATTTCAGAAAAATAAAATAAATACACAGAAAGGTGGGAAATTCAATTTCGAGTTCAACAGTACTCTCGGTTTTTCCATACGACATCAATAAAGAGAGGGGTGAATCTCACTCTCTCTCAATTGAGAGTAAGTGTGCAGAATCTGTATTTTATCTTCTCCAAAACATGCCCAAACTAGGGCTTGCCATAACTTTTGATCTGTAACTCCAAATTAAGCTTATAATATACCGTTGCAAAGCTAGAAACAAGAGCTATACAGTGATGCAAGTCCCGCATGCTGAATCAAAACACAGAAAAAACACTATCCAGTCTAAGTTTCGGAAAAACCAACTAGGGTTTGATTTTTCTCACAAACGGTCAATCCAATAACCACGAAACTGAACAGATATTATCAAAATGTTATGGACTGCGTTCTGTAAAGTTTTGAAGCAATTCCGAGAACTTTTGAAAAATCATGTTTTTCGGACCCATATCCGGCATACACGAAAATCAGTCTATAAGTATGCCTAAAACATGATATATATGGCTATTCAGGTACTAAAGAGCACGAAAACATCCAACTAAGGCTCTGATACCAATGTGAGAAAATTATAACCAGAGTGCGGAAGCGGGTGGTTCGGGTTACCTTGCGAACTTTAACCGAACCGAACCTTGATGTGAATGGATTACGAACTCTTGATCACATACCAAATCAGCGACAAATTCCTGCGACGGAGTGATACTACGAGGATCGAGTATCACCCTCTATTCCACGGTGCAAAAGCTCATATTGCTCTTTAATGGTAGAGAGAGAACTATTGAAGAGAGAGAGAGAGTTTCCCAGAACTCTATATCTTTTGTATACCTCTGGTGTATATTATTTTGTGTGTATTCTTTATGAACATTCTGTAGGAAATAAATAGAGAGAGAGAGAGAGCATCCTAAATGCTTTAGAAGTCTTCTAATCCTAAGAGATTAGAATTACTTCAACTTCTTCTATCTTATCTCCAAGATAAGATAGAACTCTCTAATATCTGGGTCACCGGATCATGCCCACATGGGCGACCCGATTTAGTCCCGGACCGGCCCCAAATTCCAACAATTTTACTAGAAGATTGTTAGAAAAATGGGTCTGTTCGGATCAAACCCAACCCAACCCAACCCACATGGGTCGTCTACATGTATTATATGATTGAGTTGGTTAGAAGGATGAAACAGACTCCTAATCTCTATCTGCTAGGAGAGTTCAAAGATAATAGATCACCTACATCTATTAGAAGACTTTGAACTCTAGGACTTTAATCTATAAATAAAGTCGTGCAGATATTTGGAGTGACACACAATTACAAAGAGTTAGAGTTCCATCTCTCCTCCTCTAGAAAATATTCTCCTGCGAGATATCTTCTTTCTCTAGGTTTTCCATCTAAGAACCCTAGGGTCTGCGGTGTGGATATCGAGAGCAGACTCTAGTAGTCTCCTCTACCCGGCTTGAAGAGAAGATCGTGTTTGTGAACATAATCGGTGCTAGTAGAGCTGGCCTCAGATCGTGAAAAGCTTGAAGCAACTTAATTCCGCTGCGCTTCAATTGTATGTGTAAGTCTTATGTGATTTACGAGCTTTCGATCCTATAAAGTTAACATTGGTATCAGAGCCATCTCGGCTCACTCTCGCATGATCGCCTACGTTTTTGTAGTTTTATGTTTCGACTACAAACATTTTCCATATTAATGACATTCGGTTTTTATTAAAGAAAAAAATGAGGAAGATGCTGTATAGTGAGAATAAATCTGATGCGGTCTTGCCTTGGCTTGGTGTTGTGTCACGATTATTGGAGTCCATTGGATTAAGTATTGTTATTCTCGGTTGTGGTTGTGCCGACATGGAGCGGCAACGAATCACGGACTTGGAGAGAACACTGTTATGCTCCTATTATTAATGGACTATTTTGTCTCTTTAGTCTTCTGCCAAGCAGGGTGTAACGATTTTGATTTTTAGTGAATATAAAAATTCATTTAATATTTGAAATTTATTTTTTAATTTTTAATTTTTTTTAATTCTTCATAATTAGATTTTAGTTCTTTAAAATTATATTTTTTGGCTAGAAGTCCTACATGGCAAGTAGAGTTAAATTTTAACCGACTAGTTGGAGAAACCAAACTACCAATTCACCTAGTTACAATTCTCTAACCCTAGATGGACATTTTTGACCATCTTTGAGCCTTATGAACCCCTTCAACCATATTGAACCTTTTGGACCTAGAGAGATAATCATTTCACCCATTGGATAATAATTGCTAGGGAAAATTTTATTCCTTGGGTAATAGAAATAAGTCAAACCAAATACCATTTTTTTGCTTATAAAAAGAAACAAATATAGCCTAGTCAACTTCCTAGATTTTACACATATATGTTATATATAGATAGATGTACTTTTTAGCTTATTAAATTTTGACCATAACTTCTCTAGATTGACACTTGAAAGCCTTACTTCTTCCTAGACTAGATCACATAATACTTAAGGTGTGTATATATATATACACACACATAGACTTAGTTATATTCATAGTACTAGTGAGAGATATGGAGAGTACATTCAAACCTTATTCAACATTATTAACCTTCTACCCATTGGATAATAATTGTTAGGGAAATCTTTGCCCCTTGGACAATAAATATTAGGGGATTTTGCCAATAAATATATAGATTGACAAGTCATAGACCAAATCCCTTGACCTTAGCCTTGTCATGCCTACCACCCTTTTTCTATTAGGCCTAAATCTAGATTTTCCACCAAAGTTATTGTAGAGACCCGTATTTTTTTTAGGCTGTAATTTTTTTTCTTTTGTTAATGTACGGTCCGTCGAAATAGACGGTACGGATATTCGGTGTGACGTCTTCATGGAAGGATATAAGGGTAATTGTGCGAGAGGTGCACGTGTGTGTGTGTGGGGTGAGTGCATGGGATTACTCCCCATGCCAATAATTTCCCCAGGAGACAACTTTCTCCCATTTCTCTTGTTCTCTCTCTCGGCCAAACTCTCCTCCTCTCCTCTGAAAACTCTCCTCTCTCCTATTCTCGATTTCATCTACTTAAAGCGTGATTCCGAACAAAGTTCAAGAATTAAAATCGTTATACGGTGCATGGGCTTTCCGAATATCCAAGAAAAATCTTGATCGGACCACATGGGAGCTCGGTTGACTTGGTCAAAGGGTCGGGTTTTGCTCAAAACCCATGATGTAGGGATTTCTTACTCTTGTTATGCGTTTATACGGTATTTATGTACCTAGATCGTGCTTTGTTTCGTTGTTTGAGGTTGTTTGTTCCATTTCCGAAAATCTGCAGAACAGGGTTGTCGTTTTTGGGGTTTTTCGCCTTCTTAAACTCACGATTGAATTTTGGTTCCTTCATATGAAATAGAGTAGACTTAGAACCCGTTCTAATGCCTCTAGAATCACTCAAACCGTTGAGAATTGAATTTATGGTGATTTTTAGAATACTGGTCTGCAATCTGTCTCGTTTTCTGGGTTTCAGCCCACTTCGAACGGCCATAACTTTCTCGTTCGATGTTCGTTTTATGCAAACTTTATATCGATTCGAAGGTCTTGAAGTCAGCTTTCATTTTCCACTAGAATCACCTTAAAAATCTTAGTAAGCAGAAAGTTATGACTGTTGGATTGGACGTGTGTCAGTCTGGCTACTTCAAAGGTTGTTATCGCTCCGTTGTAATGGCTCCCTATGTAAATAGAACATGTTTAAGTCACTTTCGGACATGATTTCTCGTGTCCTATTAACTCTTTGTTTGACCTTGTCTTTTGACACTCATTAGTGTATAATATTAATGTCGTTTGAGTAGGGAATGTATCGTAAGATTAATAGGAGTACCGTGGGCTTTAAGGGGTACTGTGGTGAGTATTCTGGGTAGACATGAGCTCGTCTAATGATCCGAAAGATAGTATTTGTGACCCGTATCATCGTGCTTCATCTTGTTGATCCTCCTACGTTCCTTTGGCACTCGTTCTATAAGATTCTCGTTTCGAAACTAGCCGGTGATGTGTCGTGGAATCGTTGTGGTCCGATGCGTGGCATAGGGCAATGTAATAGATTTAGAGAAATAACGTGGACTTAAAGTATTTATCAATGTGCAATGGGGTGTGCTTATGAGTTTGTATGCATTGTTAATGACGTAAGAACGAATGTGACTTGGAAAGTGATGTCTGCTAATATATGGTTTGATAATGCTTTTATGTTTACGTAAATTGTAACTTTTGAATTGAGGGCCCTGCAAAGCAAGGTGTGGTAATGCGGAAACCCAGGTAGAGAGAATTCAATGTGATGCAAGGGGTGGTAACAGTTGAATGTCTCGCTCGATGAAAAGAATTGTGGTTGACATTAGAAGTTTATGTTGACGTTTGAATTGTTAATTTGTTGACTAAGATTGTGGCTGCTGAAAAAGGAGAATGAAAGGTTGATTCTATTGAGGTTTTATTAAATAAAGAAATTTTGTTTTGAAAAGAGGATTTTTATCGAAAATCCTCCGGTATTCTTGAGCGAATCAACGGATCCGGTATTTGGGCACAAATCAATGGACTCCGGCATTCAAGCTTGAACCGATGGAGTTTGACCCGAAGTGGTCTTGAGTTTTCCCTAAAATTGTTTTGGAAATCAAAAATTAAAATTTTATGAAATGAAGTCCCATGGTGAATGGTATGAGTTAAGGAAGTTGACGTGGTGTTTGTTCGAAAAGTTGTTAGGTGGTCGAATAGTTGTTGTAGTCTATTAGATCGATATGAGTTTAAATATTACTTCTAGTTGATGTTTGAATGGTTAAGAATGTTTGTGGGACGTCCAGGATTTTCCAGTCTTAGTCCGTCTGTTCTGGACACCTCACGGAAAGCCAGGGAATACACGTTGCCTCTGTTTCTCCCATACCTCTTGCTCCTGCCCCCTCACCCCGCGGGACAGTCTTACTCCCTTGCTTTCATTTTGACTAATCATCAACCAATCGCGCCTCTCCAGCTCACGGATAATCACACGTAAGCAGGCCACGCGACCCTCATCACCCACAGTTAGTAAGATTGAACTACCGTTCTTCTAGGCGGTGGTCGGCTACGGTGATTTGGTCATCGGTTTTGAAATCGGCGGCGTAACGACTCCGGATTGCTTCGAAAGGAAAAGAGTCATACTTTCTTTTCCTAGAAACAACTTCCTAACTTAACTAAGCTACTTTTAGAGATCTAAGAGTGGCATTTGGAAGTGGTTTGGTGGTTTTGCTCAAGAACTCAAGAAAACTTAGAACTTTAGAACAAGAAGACTAAGAATTCTAGAGAGAATGAAGAGCAATTGCTTTGAGGTGTGAGTTCAAAGCATAGAATGGCTCTCTATTTATAGGCAAAGCTCCCCCCTTTCCTCTCTTGGCCGGCCCCTCTCTCTCTCTCTCTACAACTCAATTTTTTGAATCCAAAAAGTGGTGTTCACATGGAAGAATAAGGCTAAGATCCTAGGTTTGCATGGCTATGTTGGTACTAGATTTGATTCTTGGAAGAATATGTGGTGGAAAGGAGTTTGTACAAGATTCTTAGGGTTAAACAATTAGGAAATTGTACAACGAAGGACATTGGAAGTTAAGTCTTTGCTTATAAGAGTAACAACCCAAAGATTTGAAGTACATTGGAAGATTAAGATCATGTACAACCAAATCTCTCCTCTTTCTTCCACCGCTCTCTTTCCCTCTCTCTCCCATTCGGCTTCTCTCTCTCTCTCTCCCTCTCTCACGGCTTCTCTCTCTCTCTCTTCTCTCTCTTTCTCATGTACTAGCATATATGTATATATATGTACTTCAATGCAAGAATACAAAGTAAAATAATGGGTACTTTTGTACTTAGAATCAAAAGTAGTCTTAAAACTCAAGATTTTCTCAATAAACTAGTAATTAGACACATGGTACTTAAGGTAATACTTTAACCATCTAGTACTTAAATAATATATATACATGTACTAATGTATCTAGGAAGAATCAAAATCCAATAAAAATAATACCAAGGGTACTTTAGGAATCTTAGTACTAAGTACTTTTATATTAAAATAATAGGTACTTTGACACATGGGTTTAAAAGGAAAGATTAAACTAATAAACCCCATGTACTAGGTGAAAGACCAAGCCATTTACCCAATGGATAATAATTCCCCTAACTTCTTTTATCCAATGGATAATAGTTGCTAGGGTAATTATACACTAAAAAAAATCAAAAAGTACTTTAAAGTAATTAAAAAGTCTATTATTTTTTTATTTTTTATTTTAATATTCTTAGTGCTTAACCAAATATACCTTTAATATAAACAATGGGGTTCTATTACCCAATGGATAATAGTTTCCCTAACATTTATGGTCCAATGGACAAAGAATAAAATCAAAATAATTAAAAGAAAAAGAATAATAAATTCTTAGTCTAGGGCTAGAAAGGTTCACAAGGTTCAACGAGGGGCAAAACGGTCCATTTACGGTAACTAGGTGACTTCCTAATTCGGTTTCTCTAACTAATCGATTAGAAGCTAACTAGGCTTCCTAAATCGAACTAAAGTGTAAGAAATGAAATTTCAAGGGCTAAATGTAATTACGACAAATTTTAGGAATTAAAAGCAATTTAAATATTTAACGAAATTTTTAGTGACCGAAAATCAGAGTTGTTACACTTGGTTTGTTCGAGTTCGTTCAGAAACAGCAATGAAGACGAGATCAGATGGACAAAAAGAAAAGGGGACTTTCATTCATTAAACCGGGGTGAGCCCCGGTGGTTCATTACATTTCTAAAAAAAAAAAAAGACAAAAACAAACAAACAAAAGACATCCTACTCCCCCCCCCCCCCCCCCCCGCTTTTTCTTCTTTATCCTTCTTCTCAATCGCTCCCCTCATCGGACGCGTCGTTCGCTCCATCCGAACGGTTGTCAGAACCATTCGGATTCCCCTCGGAATCCTCGACGGTATCATCCAACTCGCGCTCCGGCGCGTATTCAGGGTAATGCTTGTCATCCAGTTGATCAAAAGCAACACCCTGAAGATTGAAGACGGCCCAACAAAGGGTGCGGATCGTGGAGATGAGCCTCACAATTTGTCGGTTGAGTTCTTCAATTTCCTCTCGATAAAATGCCATTTCTGCCTCCAAGGTAATCACTTGTGCCACTAAGCTGCTGTCCGCCATGCCAGAAGTCTTGAGAACAACTTGTTTTTTAGAAGAGCAAGGGAACTTCAAAAAGACTTGAGGGAATTTTGTGGGTGGTGCATGGAATGAGGCACCACCCTCCTTTTAAAGAGGCTCCAATAGTCAAAAGGGCACGCCTGTATTAATGAGCACCTTTAAACAAACCGATTGTTCTCGGAGATCAAAGAGTTGCATGGAAAGTTGAAATACCGCGTAGTACCATGCTAAACCGCGCGGCATTATAGCGTCACAAGACTAAATCACTTTTCTTGGAAATTGTTCAAGCTAGCCACCAATATCATCCTTGGGAATGATATATTCCAGGCACGTTACATTAAAAATCCGTTAGAATGTTGTGCCTTGATCAAGGGAATTAATCTCATCCTCCGGGACTCGCTGTAATGCTTTGTCAAATTTCGTCCTCTGGGACTCGCCGAACTTTGCCCCTCCAAGGGTTCGTGTCAAATTTCACCCCTCCGAGGGCTCATCTCAAATTTCGCCCCTCTAAGGGCTCGTGTCAAATTTCGCCCCTCCGAGGGCTTGTCTCAAATTTCGCCCCTCCGAGGGCTGGTTGCAAATTCAGTCCCCTGAGGACTCCTATCAATTTTTTTCCCCCAAGAACTCACCTCAATTTTAGTCCCCCGAGGGCTTGCTTGAATACCCTGAGGTTGTTTCGTATTTCAGTCCCCTGAGGACTCGTTTCACGAATTTTTGCAACAAACAACACTACAGGCACTCAATCTTCTCAAGTTTATGGCATGATTTCACAATTTGTCCTCCGGGACTTATTTTGCTTACATAGTCCCGATTGAACTACGTTGGTCTGATCGCTACAAACAGGATATGTAGGCAGCTCCACGAGTGTGACCATCATCGTCATTTATTTGCATTTCTAATTACAGGACATAGTAGCAACATACTAGAGCAGGTAAATATTCCGCAATAACATGTCAATAACACATGTGCATTCAACAACTTCCAATTCAGAGATTAACAATAACATATGCACATTCACTATTCAACTAGCATCAATGTTCGTGTAATCAGAATTTCTCCTACACAATATTTTCGTGGACCGTGTCACCAT
Source organism: Rhododendron kiyosumense (assembly GCA_019656275.1). Taxonomy (NCBI): domain Eukaryota; kingdom Viridiplantae; phylum Streptophyta; class Magnoliopsida; order Ericales; family Ericaceae; genus Rhododendron; species Rhododendron kiyosumense. The sequence continues at coordinate 2,207,626 of BPLS01000514.1, read as the reverse complement.
TTTTTTCCTTAACGATTTCACTTTTCATTTTTGCAAATCAACATTTCCAAAATCATTTACACACTCAACCTTGGTTTCACTGTCCCGGCCTCCCGAATATCCTCACAATGGTTCAGCTGTTTCGGGCTCCTATTGGCGCACAATCACATTGGCTCCTCTCCGCGGAAAACCAAGTCACACATCCAATGAGACTACCAAGTCCGGCCCCATTGGCAACCCACACACACAATGGGCTACCAAGTCTGGCCACATTGCAGTCGCAAAAACATTTCCTTCCTTGAAAAATACGCATTTTCATTACTAGTACCATACATTTCATGTTTCTAGACTTTCTCGATTTTTGTGTCTCATTTTCATGCAAAGACTTCGCAGTCGAACTTTCTACATAAGAACATTATATACAGTGTTTCGTAAACATGCATCATTGATCGTAATCTTGAAACTAAACTAGAATAATTAAAACAACAAGATCATCCAACTCTATAGTGTTTTCATGCTTAATCAATCGATTAGTCTATAACTTCAACAAGATATGCACATAACTCAACATCAAGACAAGTAAATTAAGAACTAAAAATATGTATACATGCTCATAACCTCTTTCAAATAAAATCTAAGTAACCATGCTACCAATCAAACTATTATTTCTTACATTTCAAAAATCCATTCTTTCTTCCTTTTTGAGAAGTTCAAACTCACATATATTTTTCGGGATAAAAGTCAAGATATTCAACATGATCATATTTCATTTCAAAATTTTAGTAAAACAAGTTTGCTAGCTATTTTTAGTACTTTAACTTAACATGCATTTTTTAATACAAGAAAAAAAATATAACTAACATAACACAACACAACAGCCAAATTTCCTTTTTAACATTTACTTAATCTAGTAAGTCTAGCAAAGAACATTTCTAACATTTCATTTTTTTTAAGTCAGTATACTTATTTTTTTGTTTATCAAGGCATAAATAATTTTGAGTTCTAGCTACGGAATTATTAACTAGTCAAGTCCTAAAGCATGTCTTCCGACGACATTACGACAGTAAACAAGACACATTGATTCTAAAAAAAAATATGCTTCTAAGTTCCCAGGGGATTTACATGCATAAAAAAAATTTACTATACTTTGGTATATATTTTAACAAAAATTATAACGGCGATATATTTAGGTAAGTGGGCAAGATGTTTCTATCATGCTTCTTTGCGGATGGTACCGCTACGGAAAGAAAAATACGTTGGCTTACGGAAGATGAATGTGGCTATCGAACGAAGTGACCTCTTACGGTAAGCATACTATAGTTTCTAAAGAGAAAAGAAAATATTTTCTTTTTCTCTCAAAACTAAATCTTGACTAAACTAGTAAACTTTTTGGATCGAGAGGGTGGTTGGGCGGTGGTGTAGTGGTGGCTTAGGTTGATTTGATTGCTTCAAAAAAAAAAAAACTAAAGAACAACAAGAACACAAAGCAAGAATGCAAGAGTGGGAGAGTGAGTTGGTGTGGAAAATGAAGTGTGGAGGGTCCTATTTATAGGAGAGCATGAAGGCCTCATTTTTTCCCCCCCAAAACATCCGAATCTCTCTCTCTCCCATGCTTTCATTTTTCTTGTTTTGTCAACTTGATTGATTTTTGCAAGTAATAGGCTAAAAAGGGTTTAGAATTTGGTTTTTCCTAACTAGGGTCTCATCATTTTCTAGCACTAGAAGTACTATTTTAGGAAATAAAATGGGTTGACTTGACTAGGTAGCACATGGGTTATGTGTGTAAACTTGCACTAGGAAAGTGCAAGCCATCATTCACCTCTCCCTCACTCTCGGCTCTCTCTCTCTACATGTATGTATATAATATCTAGTCCGGAAGGAAACAAGGTACCTACAAGGCATGGGTGGGAGTTGACTAGACCAATTTTAGTAATTTACCTAATTATTGATGTACTAAATAGAAGTTGGTCTTTGAGAAGTCAAGTGATTTATCAAATTGCTTGTTCTACACATCAACAAATGGTACTAGTAATTGATTACCAAACATCCCTTCTCTCTCTCCATTTGGCCGAACATCACCCCTCCCCTTTCTTTTCTTTTGTGTTTTTTTTTTCCCTCTAGGTGCTAGTCTAACCCTATGCTTGCATGCATGTAAATCTAGTAAGAAAAATGATGATGATTATGGCAAAATCTTGAAAAGACTACACTTGGAAGTGAAATGATTATATATATACTAGTTATATACTTAGTTAGGGTTTAACTATACATAATTAGATTTGAGATGGTCATTAGATTATCCAACTAGTTGGTTGGAATTTAATTAGACTTGCCAAGTAGGATTTCTAGCCAAGAAATGTAATTTTATAAATTAATATTTTTGTCACCAAGTAATTATACAAGTGTATATATAAGGCCACTTGTCTTTAAAAAATGGCTAGATAGCTCGATGCGTAGTAATTCAATTTTTAAGAAGAATGAAATTAATTATGACGAACTATTAGAATGTAAAACGGAATTTATAAAGCAATCCAATAACTAATTAAAGAAATTCAAATATTTAACGATATTTACTAAAAATCGGAGTTATTACATTACTGGCCTAACTGGCTCATACCAAGGCTGAGGTATTTCCTCTTCATACATTTTCTCTTTGCCTGGTCTGGATTTCATTTTACCTTGTCTAATATCCTCTCCAAACCTTCCTTCGAAGGGACCTTGGTGAGTGTTTGAGTTAGCATGATCATTCAGTCTAATATTTCCTGGACTGTACCTTGCTGGCTCTGGATCAAGTAACCTATTTTTTTATACTTTTGATCATGGCTCTCTGAGTTTGAGCCATCTCTTTAAAAGCAATCATCATTTCTCTAAAAAACTCCTCCTTATCTTGATCTTTACCACTAGTCTGACCCTGTTGGTCATTTCAAAATACTTCAAAAGGAGGTTCTTCATTTCTCAAAGCTATCTGGGGAATTTCAAGGCCAATGGGCAGGCCTTGTTCCATAGCTTGCTCTATTACAACCTCTTCTTCTAGCTCTAAACCAAAGATAGGTGTTTCCACTTGTTTCCTACCCCTTGGCATTTTGACACCTTCGAGTCCCACCGGGCGTGTCAAAAATTGTTTGGGCTAAATTAGCTCAACCTTTGACAGCATGATTGTATGCGGGCATGCCAGAAAATAATAGAATTTATCCTTTTCATATTAACTCAAAATAGCTAATTTAATCAGGCAATTATGTTATCCGTTCGATTACCTCAATTAAGAGGATTTTTCTGAAGGTGTCAATCAATAATAGATTGATGCACTTCAATCAGAAAAGATAACAAAATATAAACAAGCTTGAATTTAATCAAAAGCAAGTTTATATACATTTACTCTTAAGATTTCGATAAGAATAATGCAAGAATATAGACACACTTGAATTGAATCGAAAGCAGGTCTATATTCGACTACTCTTTGGCAAGAAAAAGACAAAAAGATATAAAATAACTTAAATTTAATCAAAAGTGAGCTTACATGCAAATAAGTCTTCGAACATGCAAAATACTAAACTAACTAAATTACTCTAAGTCCTAAACTATGATAGATCTCCGAGCAATCATTTTTGTATGAATTGTCAATTGATGAATTTGTCACGTTTTTCTCTTCAATTGCTTCTTGTATTTATAGACAATGGGTCTGTCTTTAACCTGCATTCTTCACGTTTTCTTTTGTTGGCCACGTTCTCATTTAAATTTGATTCAAAATGTCCTTCATTCCCTCCAAAAACGGTTGCAAAGGGCTTCAAATGGTTGCTTGACTTGGTCTTCTAACTCTTCTTTTTCCACATTCATTGATGTTGATCGTGGTTAACTTCTGGGTTGTGGGTTCCTGTTTTTATGCAACATGGATTAGTGTTTTGATATAGATTATTCAGATGATTCAATACAAGCATAACTGATTTCTTTCATGAAATGGACCTTCAATGACACAGTTCAATGGTTTTAAGAGTTAATCAGCAGTTATGCTTAATTATCAACAATATCTACTATTTGTGAACCAAACGTGGTCGTTTCCAATTTAAACGATACCGTATAGTACTAAAATAACATCGTCATTAAACCCTTCGATCTTCTGTGTCTCAGGCCTAATTATAATGTGTTTTGATTGGATTATACACTGTTTGGTGCCGTGTGTAATTTTTTTATTGGGTGGCATATTTTAGGATGTAAACACTTTGACCCCCTCTCTCTCCCCTTGACCACCACCATCAATGCCGACTCTAGCCATGCTACCGTTGGTTTGATTGTGGTTGTGGTGGTGGTTGTAATATCCCAAAATTTTTATTAAATTAAATTTTCGTCATATTATTTTCAAAAATTATTTTCTTTGTTAATAATCTGCTTTATTAAATTAGATTGATTAACTAGCTAATTAGTTCGATTTAAATTGAATCAGTGTATCCGTATTCGTAAAAAAAATTATTTTTCATCAAGGAGATTTTGTTTTCATAAATTCAGACTGCGGTTAGTCTCAAAATATTTTAGTTAGACTACAGTATTCATTTTGTAATTTTCCGTAATCAAAATCCGGGCTACCAAACACCGTGAGGCACATTCCCACTCAAACATGCACTAATTCCTCTATAACCACCACACCCTGCACCACCTCCCTCGGTTGCCATCATCACCACATGCTAAGAGCACCACGACCAACCGCAGCCCTCCTTACACTGACCCGCCACCATAGGCCACCACCTCGCCACTGAAACCTCCATTTTCCATAGCCACCACCTCCACGGCACCACCACCTGTCGGTTCACCACTGAACCACCACCACCATTCAACCCACGCTCCTCCGAGTCAGAAATGAGAGAAAACTGTGAGCAAATTGGAGCTCCAATCAATGGAGTTTTAGAGAGAGAAAGTGAGAGAGAGAAAAGCGGGTTTTGTATCTACGCCCAACCAAAACCCAATTCAACCATACGAATCACGTCCTACACCCCAAAGCATCACCAAACAACATTCAATTCAATCCCATGGTTCCCCAATTATCAAACCCAAGGTTATCTTTTCCGATTTCAATTTTTCGGTTTCGGATTCAACTCGATCAAACTAAGGTATTATAATCCATTCCAACCACTCCTCTATGTATAACTATGTATTTTTAGGCCTTAGATATAGCCCATGCGAACCCATGCACGAAACCGAAGCCAAATGAACAAAAAAAAAAAAACTCCAGCCGCGACCTTTGGGCAGCCCAGCCGCAAGAACCAGGCCTTCCAACCTTTGCGGGCCACAAGGTCAACCTGGCCAGACCTTGCGGCAAGTACTGTTTTGATTCGAATTTATTTTGCAACCTTCCAAACACGATTTTTGACACCCAAACTATTTTTCCCAGACTCCTCACACCTCAAAGGTCATATCTTGATAAGATCATAATTTGTTTTATTAATTACTTATTTATGAGTTATTTATTCGTTATCTTTAGAGATTTTGCAAATGAAAAATCTTTGCGACCTCATAAGCTATGTCATTAATGCCCAAGTAATTTTTTTAGACTCTTTACATTCTGAAGATGAATCCTTGTTAACCTCACCATACTTTATTTATTACGTTATTTATTATCTGTTTATTTTACTTTCGGCAACTTTTGTTGATATCTTTTTTTTAACTAATCCCGCGACCTTCCAAACCAAATTTTTGATACTCAAACATGTTACATAGGACCTTAGGACTCTTATTAAGGTCATGATAATTATACTAATATTTTTACCTAATTGATGTATTTAATTAGTTGTTTTATCAATCTAATTTCTTAGAAATAATTAATAAGAGCCTAAAAGATTTTTTAAATTTTTTTTAAAAGTTCTTCCTTATTATTGACATGTTGGCCATACAAGACTAAGGTTAATGGCCCATTCATAAAAAATTTATGATTGCATTGTTTGTTACTGTTTTAATTATTACTTTTATTAATTGTATGTTGCACCGATACATGATTTGAATGCTAGATTGAACCCTAGAGACATGAGGTGGTATACGAATAGAATTCATCTAGATGATGCTAAGTTAATGGAAAAAAATGGTAAAGTGTTGAAGTTGTGAGATTGTGGATTATGATTTGGCCATGGCTAAGGGTGACCTGCGGGGCCTGGTGATGTTATTATGGTGACCCTAACGTATGATACACCATGGGAAGTTCCAAAGGGTAATCGTGCCCTTGCAAGGCCAGCAAGGGAGGATTGTCCCATGACACGGTCATAGTTAGTGGCTTAGCAATGGTGGCGACCCTAACGTATGGTACGCCATGGGAAGTTCCCAAGGGTAATCGTGCCCCTTGTTATGGTCTTAAATGAATTCATGCCAAGTACATAATTTAGGAGTATTCGTTTAGGACACCGTGTGCAGGACAAATGAGGGGGGATTTCCCAAGACACGGTCATAGTTAGTGGTTGTGGGAGACAAAGACCTCGTGGATGAGATCTTATATTTCACGTAGAGTTAATGAATAGTAATAAATCGGTTTATAGGAAAAATCTCTGTTCAACTTCTTCGCATCATTATTATCTTGTTATTTGCTAGCTGTAAAGTAAAAGAGGGGTAGTTGGGTTGGATTATTTTACGGGGTGATTTATCACTCATGGATACGTCTGTATCCTGGTTAATCGTTTGCTTCAGCCATCAATTTGCCAGGGTGTGCAGGTTTCTTCAGTGGAGCAGTCGATACAGGTGGGACCCTTATAATGGAGGCTGGGTCTACGTTGCATGGAATTCGTGTCAAAACTAGTGTTACTCTGGAGTTGTTTTTGTTGAATAAAATTCATGTGCATAGATTTTTATATTCTTCTAAATTGTAATTTTTGTATAGGAATAAACAGGGGCCCAAAAGTTTTTAAAATTCAGCATATTTAATGAATAATACGCCTGAAATTCCTTGGAAAATCGGGGCGTTACAAAATGGTATCAGAGCAAAGGTTCAACCCTTCTGACTTGGGTAGATGGGGTAGATCACTTCCGAGAGCGTAAACTCGATCATATCTATTACCTATATGTAAATATTATGTAAACATACGGTGAGAAAACATAAGCTCGACTTATAGTAGCAACGCGTAGTTTGTATATCCTCAAATGCTAGATGATCTAATTTTTCGTAGTGTTGATTTTTGAGATATTTATCAAACTGCACAGTGATAGCATAGATGATTATCTTCCAACCTTCACAAGCCTCATATTGAACAATTTTTTTTCTTTTGAAAAGCCATTTCTCGATTTTTATAAATTCTAGAGACGCCACAAAATTTCGAGGATAAAATTTTTGTGAGGAGGATTGATTGTAAAATTCCGTATTCTTTTATTAAAGAAACTAGTCCGTATTTTCTTTATTAAAGAAAATAGTTTTAAATTTTCAACTGCCACTTGAAATTTTGAGGACGAAATTTTTCCAAAATTATATTCTTTCTTAATAATCTGTTTTATTTAATTAGATTGATTAACTAACTAATTAGTTTGATTTAAATTGAATCGGGTGTATCTGAATTCGTAAAAAAATCTATTTTTGATCAATGAGATTTTGTTTTCATAAATCGAGACCGCAGTTAGTCTTAAAATATTTTATTTAGACTACAGTATTAATTTTGTAATTTTCCGTAATCGAAATCCGGGCTACCAAACACCGTGAGGCACATTCCCACGCATACATGCACTAATTCCTACACCTTCCCTCACCCGATTATCCTCCCTCCCCCGTAGTACATCCCCCTTTGCCTCCCTCACCGTACATTCCCCCATATTAATCTTATCCATCATTTACTTCCAAACTTGCACCCCACTCTTGCTCCTCCCACACACCCTATAAAACCCACGCCCCCTTCCCTCCATTCGGAAAACACTGCACCACCCTCCTGCCACACCACCCGCAACACTCCACCACCTCCTGCCAACACCACCATAACCGCCACACCCTACACCACCTCCCTCGGTTGCCATCATCACCACCTGCCGAGAACACCACGACCAACCGCAGCCCTCCTTACACTGACCCGCCACCGTAGGCCACCACCTCGCCAATGAAACCTCCATTTTCCATGCCCACCACCTCCACAACACCACCACCTCTCGGTTCACCACCGAACCGCCACCACCATTCCACCCACGCTCCTCCAAGTCAGAAATGAGAGAAAACCGTGAGCAAATTGGAGCTCCAATCAATGGAGTTCTAGAGAGAGAAAGTGAGAGAGAGGAAAGCAGACTTTGTATCTATGCCCAACCAAAACCCAATTCAACCATACGAATCACCTTCAACACCCCAAAGCATCACCAAACATAATTTAATTTTGTAACACCCTTAATTTTTTTGGGTACGTTAAATAGACAATTTTATTGGAAACTAAAATAGAGTCTGGTTGTTATTACATCATAACTCTCACAAGAATACTTTTATTCAACAAAAGGAGGGGAAACAATGGTTAATTCCTATCTACTACTCCGCCTGGTCCTTCATCTGAGCCATTTCCTCAGCTCCATAAGCCTCCAAAGTGTAAAGTTCTCCCTGTTCATCTACAAAGTCTGACATATTTTACCAGCGTCGGCACCGATATAATATGTCAAGGTCACCAAAGGTAACACTATGAGCTACAGGAGCTCAATAGAATAAACCATACCCACTATCACTTAAACTTACAAAACATTAGATCATAAAATTAACAATTTCCACATTGTACTTGCATATCTAACAAGACAGTTAACAATGACACATCCACATTCACTACTCAACTAACATTGGTGTCCATGATTTTCTGAGTTTCTCCTATGCGACTCATCGTAGACCGTGTCATCTTTTTTTCTTTTGCAAATAAATATTTCCAAAATTGTTTTTAACACACCCAACCTCAGTTCTGCCGTTCCGAGTTCCCGAGTATCCTAACAATGGTTCCGTCGTCCTGAGTTTCCATTGGCACAAAAAACTTTGCATTAGATCCTCTCCACGGATAACCAAGCTACACACCCAACCTCGGTTCCGCCGTTCCGGGTTCTCGAGTATCCTCACAATGGTTCTACCGTCGTGGGTTCCCATTGGCGCACACACACACACACACACACACATCTCACATAATGCCATAAAAAATTGGTCATTATGTAGTTTCAAAAATATTTCCTTCTTCGGAACACATTTTTTTCTCGTTAACCACACCCTAGGTGTCATGTTTCTAACTTTCTCGATTTTTGTGTCTCGTTTTCATGCATAGACTCTGCGGTAGGACTTTCCACATAAATAATCATAAATCACTCACAGTAATCTAGAAACTAAACTAGCAAGATCATCCAACTATATATTATTCATCATGCTGAAATCACACCTTAAAGCATAATGCCACATTTACGGACGCCTGTGGAGTGTAGACCACTTATGCTTTATCACACAACCACAAGTAATGCAAGTAATCACATATGCATTCTCATAACCATCCTTAAGATCAAAATATGAATACTTTTAATCAAGCATTAAATTCTTATCCTTCAAATTTCCATTCTTTCTTTCTTTTTGGGGAGTTCAAAACAACCTATGTTTTTCCAAAAAATAAAGTCGAGTTATTCAACAAGATCATACTTTCTTTCGAAGTTTTAGTAAAACAAGTTGCTACTTGTCATGTATTTTTAAACACCGGAATGTGAATATTGTTTCCTAAAATACGGAGGAATCTACGTATACGAACTTTATACTTAGAGAGAGTGGTTAGAAGTATTCTACCGTGCTTCTTGGCGGTAGTGACGGCTACAGAAAGCGAGTCGGTGGTCGGACGGAGTAACTTCTTACGATGGTCTTCCAGTAGTTTCGAAAGAGAAAGGTTTCTCTTGAAACTAGTTCTTGGCTAAACTACTAAACTTTTTGGATCGAGAGGATGTTCGAGTGGTGGTTTGGTGGTGGTCTAAGATGAATTTCTTGAAGAACTCAAGAGGAAACTCAAGAACACCAAGAACAAAGTAAGAACGAAGAACAATGCAAGGATTTCTAGAGAGAGAAGTTGAATGGTTGGAAGGTGTGAGTTGAATGGTAAGTTAGGGGTCCTATTTATAGCAAAACATTGGCTCCCTCTCTCTCTACAATGGCCAGCCCTCTCTCTCTCTCTCTCTCTCTATTTCTCTCATGGATTTGTTCCATGGTCTTGTCCAATCAAGCCTTCCAAGTATGCCATGAATTTTTTTTTTTTCGTTTTATGCTTAAGGCTATATAAGGCAAGTAGGATTTTAAGCTTTTTTGGCAAATCCTAGATAATTATAGTCTAGGAATGGGTTGACAGGTGGTAATTAGGCTTGAAGGCTAAAAAAAAGTATAAGGAAGCATAGCTTTCTAGGATAAAGTAGGCACATGCACACACACACCTTTTTCTCCCTCTCTTCCTTTTTACCACGTGTCTATATATATATATATATAGGAAGAATCTAGGAAAGTAACTTTAGAAAAATAATTAGGTTCTAGGCTATTAATCCTAGGTTAATTTGCATGCATGATTACCTACAAGGAATCTAGAAAAGTAACTTTGGAAAAAGTAATTAGGTTCAAGGTTATTATTTATAGGCTTGCATGCATGACAAGTCTATGTTTACTACTTTTGAAAAAAAATGATTACTATCCAAAGTCTAAAAAATTTAAAAACAAATATTTAACAAAAATTTTATTTACCAAAATTCAGGGTCGTTACAAACTATCCCGCTTAAAATAATTTCGTCCTCAAAATTAGGTGTACGCTCTGATTTGAATAGGTGGGGATAATTTGCTCCATGGTTTCCTCTCTCCCACGTGGTCTCTTCAGATCCACGTTGCTTCCACAGAACTCATACTAGTTTGGTCGACTTGTTTCGGATTATCTTCTCACTTGGTCCTGAATCTCTATTAGTTCTTCTTCGTATGTCGCATCTTTGCTAATGGTGATGTCTTCCCAGTATCTGTATTGTCCTCTCCATTTGTCCATCTGACTGTGAGTGGAAGGCTATACTAAGCCTTACGTCTATTCCCAATGCTTTCTGTAATCCTTTTCAGAAGTGTGACACGAAACGTGGGTCTCTGTCAGACACTATCGAGATAGGTACTCCATCTATTCCATTCATCGACACTACCTTATCACTCGCTTAGCAAGATGAGGTTGAGGTTGCTTCAGCTGTCGAACAAATTGCCTCATTGTAGGCCTTTCATAGAGTTTCCACTGTAAACGCCAATGTGAAACTTCTACCAAATCATCATGCGGACTCGTATCCCACAAACGTTTTCTTAGCACGATCCTTTCCCACCTAACGACATTCAACCCATTTCCAAAACTAGGAAAAATGAATCAGCTTGAGTAGAATTACTCCCATAAAGCGTAAGTGCTCCATCCTCATTCAAGGGGAAATCGAACATCAACAAGCAAGCTCAATGATATTCTAAAAGCTCAGATATATATTTTTAGCAAAGGCACTGAAAGAACCTATGCAGTCATGGGAAAATAAGCTATTGGTAGCATCGACCTTTTGGCAGTGATTTCGGATGTACGGCTGCTTCCAATTCAGTACTGCTTCGTCCCTACTTTCGTTCACTTCGATTCCGTCCTTGGATACCACGTGCCCCAAGAACTTAACCACTTCCAGCCAAAATTTGCATTTGCTAGCCTTGGCTTAGAGTTGGTTATCCCGAAGTACTTGTAGCGCCATCCGAAGGTGTTCTTCATGCTCCTCCTTATTGGTGGAGTATATCAAAATGTCATCAATGAACACCACTACAAATTTGTCCAAGTAGGGTTGAAAGATCTTGTTCATGAGACACATGAATACTGCCGGAGCGTTGGTCAATCCAAACGACATTATTACAAACTCGTAGTGTCCGTATCTGGTGCGAAAGGCTGTCTTAACGATCTCTTCATCCCGAATCCTTAACTAATGATAGCCTGATCGGAGATCGATTTTTGAAATGTAGGTTGCTCCTCTTAATTGATCAAACAGGTCATCGATCCTAGGCAATGGATATCGGTTCTTGACTGTGACTTGGTTTAACTTCTATAGTCTATACACAGTTGAAGTGTTCTTTCTTTCTTCTTCACGAACAATGCGGGCGCTCCCCATGGTGATGTATGCGGTCTGATGAATCTTTTGTCCAGCAGTTCTTGCAATTGGGTCTTGAGCTCATTTAGTTCTGCCAAGGCCATCCGGTATGGTGTCATGGAAATTGGAGCAGTTCCTGGTTGAAGTTCTATAGAGAAGTCTATCTCTCTTTGGGGTGGTAAGCTAGGAAGTTCTTCTGGAAAAACATCGCCATATTCGCAAACGATGTGGGGTAATCCCAATTCCATCCTATCGGCTTCTTCCATTTGGAGACTAGCTAGCCATCCAAACAATTGACTCTGCCACCTCGATCTTTTCATCGTCGAACTCGTCGTTTCTCTATCCCCTTTAAAATGGAAACGAGTCCCTTCTAGGGTGTAAGCCGTCACAGCCTTTCGATAACAGTGTACGATTGCTCGATGAGCCGATAGCCAGTTCATTCCCAAGATTACGTCGAAATCCACCATGTTGATTACTCTAAGGTCACAGGTCAGGCGCAAGTTGGCTACTTCTATCTCGCACATTCTACACACTAGACTAACCGCTATACTTCCCCCAACGGCGATGTTACATTCGTACTCGTACTTAGGGGTTCTGTTTCTAGTGCTAGAGCAGTTACTTAGGCAGAAGATATAAATGAATGCGATGCACTAGAGTCAAACAAGGCTTGGACGCAGGTACTATATAGTAGTAGCATACCTTGGATCACAGAGGGATCCGGCTCTTGCTCCTTGGTCTACAGCGCAAAGATACGCCCTCCAGTGCCTTGCTGGGTTCCCATGGGCTGCTTCCCTTTATTCTACCCATTCTGTTCCTGAGCTGGGCCTCCAGGGATCTGCTTCATGAGGCAGACCTGCCCAGGTTGTTGAGCCTTCTGGTTCCCAAAGCTCCCGTTCCTCTCTTTCAGGGATTAGGGGCACTCATGCTTGTAGTGTCCCATAGCCTGGCAATTAAATCACTGGACTGTTGGTCTGTTTTGGCCACCCCTTTGCGGTTTGCCACGCCCTGGTGTGGCAGTCTTCTAAGGTTGGTTGTTCTGAGCTGAGGTAAAAGGTTTGGTAGGGTAGGGTCCACGGTTATTGTTGGATGGTTGGGTTTGGATTGGTCTGCCGGTGTTACCTATCACCTTCCTCCATCGAGTTTTAAAGTCTGTCTCCTCACTCTCTAGCTGGAGAGCAAACTTCATGACCTCGGTGTAGGAGGTAAAGGCTTGAGCCACCACGGCCCTCCAAGCAGTTGTCAGCCCCCATTCGAACCTTCTAGCCTTCTTGTCTTCGGTTGCGATGGCAGTTTGGGCGTAACGAGATAGCTCCTCGAATTTGGCCGCGTATTGGGGAACGGTCATCGTCCCTTGTTTCAGGTTTAAGAATTACTGTTCCTTGGCTAGACGGAGGGGCGTGGGAAAGTACTTGCGAGAAACAGAGTCTCAAACTCGTCGAAAGTCATGGCGTCGACGTCGTGGGTTGCCTCCATCAAGTCCCACCAGTAGCAGGCTTCACTGTAACGCCCCGATTTTCCAAGGAATTTCGGGCGCATTATTCTTAAAATATGCTGAATTTTACAAACTTCTGGACCCCCATTTATCCTTATACAAAAATTACAATTTCAAAATAATACAAGGAAAATCTATGTATATTTATTTAACAAAAGTAACTCCAGAGCGACTCTAGTTTTGACACAAATTCCAAGCAACGTTGGCCCAGACTCCGTTTCAAGGATCCCACCTGTATCAACTGCTCCACTATGGAATCCTGCACACTCTGGCAAATTGAACGCCGAAGCAAACGATTTGCCAGAATACAAACGTATCCGTGAGTGATAATTCACCCAGTAGAATAATTTCAACCCTACCAACCCCTTACTCTACAATTAGCATTCAATAATAACAATAATATTACAATTGATAATACACAAAAGGTACAGAATTATAGCACATCATCTTTTTCTTTACTATCCATCATCTTACATGAAATCTAAGGATCATCTCCACGAGATCCTTTCCTCCCACATCCACTAACTACAACCGTCTCATGGGTCCACCCTTCCTCTTGCTTATCCTGCACCAAGGTCCTAGGTGAGCGCACCTAAGTTATGTACCGAGCATATTCTCACATAAGACCATAACAGGAGGATCGAGTCATCCAATGACGCATCATACATTAGGGTCGGACATCACCTACCCCACGCTAACTATAACCGTCTCATGGGACCCATTCTCTTTCTCAAGAGAAACTTTCCATGACGTATCATACATTAACGTCATAACATTTCCCAACATTGGGCCCCATTGGTTACCCATTTCAACACAGGGCCCCATTGGTTACCCTTGCCATCACCATGGCTCAAATCACAATACACACAATCACACTTCCAACACTTTACCATTTTTCCATTACTTAACATCGTCTACGTGAGTCACTACTCGTAACCACCCAGTGAACCTAAGTCCATTCTAGCACGTACAATCTGATACAATCAACAATGGTTCAACATGATACATTTCAATAAGACAATAATATAACATTTAATATGATGCGAGAAAGTAAAGCATGTAGTATTTTATGAGCGGGCCGATACCCTTAAATTTTTATCGGTCAAGTAATTTTCTTAAAAACTAGAAGGTTGGTTTAGTCGTTACTCAAATGTAAGGGTAATATAGTCATTTTATTCTTCTAAAAAGTATAACGTCTATAGCTATCCACTGGATTGGCTATCCATTTGTTAAGGAATAAAATGCTTCATAACTTATTATATGCATTGCTCTACAGTAACATACAAGTATTATTATTATTATTATTATTATTATTCAACAAATAATAAATTTGCATTATTATATTCTCTTACGATATTACAGTAGCATTTATTCCAGGCATAAGAGAAAGATTACTATATATAAACATATTTTTATATTACAAGAAACTAATTTATCATGTTTATTGATGAACTATTCTAATAACAATTAGTTTTAGGCTTTAATTGGCAGATTCATAAAACACAAGGACTAATCTATAGTAAAAACACTTTCCTTGCAATCTGTTTCCTTCCGGTTACGCTCAACTGGGCCACACCAACTCCGGTCCGGACATTGTGCACCGAAAATATATTATGGGTTTGATTGGATGGATTTTGATGCTTAGGTCCAAATCTTTACATATTAATCTATCAAATTCTTTATTTTAAGACTAAATTGTAATAAAACACCTGTCATGCAAACTCTTATCATTTCCAGTCACGTTCAAACCAAAAACAGAGTATAGCTTCTGTCTTTGTCAATGGAACTAATTATTTAATGGAATCTAATCTAGAACTAAAGTTAATACAAGGGCAAACTGTAAATTAATAACATTAAGCTTAAGAAAACAAGACGTGCATGTGCAGCGATGGATTTCTTTATTTCCCAGAAGACAGAGTATTCTCGTTTCCCACGATCCCAATGCGTACATGCGATTTCTTTTATTTTCACCTACTTAAATCTATATGTAGCGACTACGTATATTTAGGAGAGGGTAGGGAATCGATTAATCTACCTTGGTTCCAGCCGAAAAAGTGGGTAATGGTTTCGAATGATTTTCGGCCAAACGGAGATCGTGGAAGATGACGGGGTAACGGAACGTCGGGCTGACCTCGGTTGATTTGAGGATTGGTTCTGGGATGCTCCGGGTCGTTCTAGAGTTAGTGAAGCGCATACTTGTGTTCGAATGAGTACAGAATCGGAATCCACTTCGTATTCTCTCTCCAGACCACCATTGTTGGACCTTGAAAACTTTCTTTCTCCTTCTCTTCTTCTCTGGATTTTTAGTGTGAATGGTGTGTTTGTAATATGATTTTTGGAGAGCAAGAGAGGGTATTATGAGAGAGTGGAGGGGGAGGAGGGAAGGTGGGCAAGTATTGGAGTAAATGGGGGAGGTAGGAGATAATGATGGCTGAAATTAAGGAGTAGGTGGAAGAGAGTGGTTCGGCCAAGGGGTGAGAGAGAGAGAGAATTGGCTGGGAGAGAGGGTGAGAAATGGCTGAAAAGAAGGGAAAAACATCCCTTATTTTAGGGACAAGTAATTAAGGTAGAAAATAGAGTATATCTATATACGTATAACACAAATAGGATATATTTATTTATAATTCAAATTGCTAATGAAGTTCAAATCTAACCAATCTACTAATTAATATAATTAAACTATCTGATATGATTAACTAATAATATTTAGAATAACAAGATGAATTTTTATATGAAAAAAAAAATAGGGTCAAAATTCGGGTCGTTACATTCGCCCTTCAACTAGTAAGTGGCTAAGGCCACTCAATCTCCATCCTGAGTAATCCCTAGGGTTCGGAGGATCATCTTAACCTCGTTTAGCCATGTCTCAGCAATGACAGGGTTGGTATCTCCATGGAAGGTTGGAGGTCGGTGTTTGCAGAACTCGTTCATTGCTTGAGTTCGGGTCATAGGTCCGTCGTTATGGTTCTGGTTTTGGTGGTTAGCGTTCAAGGCAGATGAACGCTTGCATGATTTGGGCTAGTTCGGGGTTCACGCCAGATGTTCCTTCATTTTCGTACCCTATTCCACTGCGTTGGTTCACCATATACGAGTAAAAATTGATAAAGGAGGAGTTTTAGTTTAAAATTTTCCTTTTGCAAATGGTATAAAGCAATGGATCATGTAGTATGCAATATTACTCTTTAAATTAAGCAAGTTTTCATAGATAAAAGAGAGATACAATCTTAGCATAGACTTCTACTACAAAAGGCAATCAGGGACAAAGATAGATTCCTAAGACAAGTTGAGATGGTCCTACATACTGCTACATAGTCCTACAAGTTAACAAGCTTTATTCCATGCTGCTAGTACTCTATCCTAGGGTAGTTTGACTCCGAACACCTCCCTCAGCCACATCTTGTATTCTCCTTCGGCAGCAGTCTCGGCTCAAAGAACATACTTGCGCTCCTGTGCGAGCAGTTCTTCCATAGTTAGGACGGGTGGTTTTTCCAGGGGTTCTAGGTAGTACTGGGATAGATTGGGCATTACAGCTTCCAATTCCGGGTCGGACATAATATAGTCAAATGGTTGCTCGAAGCCCTCCACAGGTGGTGCAGGAACTTGGGTAGGTAGGAGACTCTCGGGGGTTGCAACTGGTGGGGATATCTCCCAAGTGATTGGAACCTCATAGAGCTCCATGTCATCCTCTGGCGGTAGTGTTGGTTTCGAGTGCTTGGGTGCTAGGAATGACCAATAGTCGGCCAATACGTGCGGGGCGAAGGGTGGGCATCCTCCTTGTGGTACGTTTGACATCTATAACAATAAAGATCGTTATATATTAGACTTAATAGCGTAAGGAGAAAAAAAAATCGAGTACAAATAAAAACTAGCTCAAGTATGCCCACAAACAATGATCACATATCAATAGAAGATACGAGTCTTTCATTACTTAATAAAACAAGTACAACATAGATGGCCTTCTAGCCTAAGCTTCCTACCGCATTTTGATTACCACAAAAGGTCCAACCACTTGTTAAGCCTTCCTAACTAATCTAGAAGATATTTGGAAATTCGACCCTATATGCGCCCATGTCGGTCTCGTAGGGTGGTGGTGGTGGTACATCACCGGAGTTAGCGGGTATATCCATGAAGTCTACCATGACCCATTCCAAATCCTCCTCTAGAATCTCTAGTTCATTGTCTGATTCCCAGTCTATTGGTTCCTCCTCGGGAAATTCTTCGGAATCTTTATCCTCAGGGCCCTCCTTAGGATCTTCCTCCTCGGGGTCTTCCTCAACTTCCACGTTATTGGGGGGTGCTATGGGTGCTGCTTCGGCATCGTCCCCTTCAGCTTCCTCAATTATGAATTCTAAATTCTCGGGGAATGCTATTTGGATTAGGACAGGTGCCGTTATGACAACATCCTCCTCCTCCTCATTTACGGGGAGTATGATGGTGCCATGCTCTTGGTAGTAGTCATGGGTGTAGGGAAAAGCATAGGAAAAATAGGGATCCTCCACTTGTTGGTTTGTCATAGACTTTATGGTGCTTGCAAGATGGTGAGCTTTAGCTAGCAGGTTGGCTTGATAGAGATTTGGTGGGCTCATCTACAAGGAAAAGTTTTAACCTCCATTAGTAACATTTTACGTAAAAAGTCTAGGAATTCTAAGTTTCACTTCTGGTTCTTGATTTAAGTCATCATCCAATTGTTCGGGAATTCCCAGCTCGGCGGTACTGCCAATTTCCACACCTTACTTCATTCCAAAGATTGTTTTGACAGAATTCCACCCAATTTGGGACGGTAAACTTAAACTCAATTTACGTTTATGCAACAGTCAAACTTATCTTATGGTCTACCCATGGCCAAGATTTTGAACCTAAAGCTCTGATACCAAGTTGTAACGCCCCTAATTTTTTTGGGTACATTAAATAGGCAATTTTATTGGAAACTAAAATAAAGTCTGGCTCGTTATTACATCATAACTCTCACAAGAGTACTTTTATTCAACAAAAGGAGGGGAAACTAGGGTTAATTCCTATCTACTGCTCCGCCTGTTCCTCCATCTGAGCCAGTTCCTCGGCTCCGTAAGCCTCCAAAGTGTAAAGTTCTCCATGTTCATCTACAAAATCTGACATATTATACCAGCGTCGCCACCGATATAATATGTCAGGGTCACCAAAAGTAACACCATGAGTTACAGGAGCTCAATAGAATAAACCATACCCACTATCCCTTAAACTTACAAAACATTAAATCATAAAATTAACGATTTCCACATAGTACTTGCATATCTAACAAGACAGTTAACAATGACACATCCACATTCACTACTCAACTAACGTTGGTGTCCATGATTTTCTGAGTTTCTCCTATGCGACTTATCGTAGACCGTGTCATCATTTTTTCTTTTCCAAATCAATATTTCCAAAATTGTTTTTAACACACTTAACCTCGGTTCCGCCGTTCCCGGTTCCGCCATTCCCGGTTCCCGAGTTTCCTCACAATGGTTTCGCCGTCCCGAGTTTCCATTGGCACAAAAAAAATTGCATTGGCTCCTCTCCGCGGATAACCAAAGCTAAACACCCAACCTCAGTTCCGCCGTTTCGGGTTCCCGAGTATCCTCACAATGGTTACGCCGTCCTGGGTTCCCATTGGCGCGCGCGCGCACACACACACACACATCTCACATAATGCCATCAAAAATCGGTCATTATGTAATTTCAAATATATTTCCTTCTTCGAAACACATTTTTTTCTCATTAACCACACCCTAGGTGCCATGTTTCTAACTTTCTCGATTTTTGTGACTCATTTTCATGCATAGACTCCACGGTAGGAATTTTCACATAAATAATTATAAATCACTCATGATAATCTTGAAACTAAACTAGCAAGATCATCCAACTATACATTATTCATCATGCTGAAATCACACCTTAAAGCATAAAGCCACAAGTATGGACGCCTTTGCAGTCGAGACCACTTAAGCTTTATCACACAACCAAAAGTAATGCAAGTAATCATATATGCATTTTCATAACCATCCTTAAGATCAAAATACGAATACGTTTAATCAAGCGTTAAATTCTTATCCTTCAAATTTCTGTTCTTTCTTTCTTTTTGGGAAGTTCAAAACAACATATGTTTTTCCGAAAAATAAAATTGAGTTATTCAACAAGATCATACTTTCTTTCGAAGTTTTAGTAAACCAAGTTGCTTCTTTCTTTCTTTTTCGGAAGTTCAAAACAACCTATGTTTTTCCGAAAAATAAAGTCGAGTTATTCAACAAGATCATACTTTCTTTCGAAATTTTAGTAAAACAAGTTGCTACTTGTCATGTATTTTAAAACACCAAAACGTGAATATAGTTTCCTAGAATACGGAGGAATCTACGTATACGAACTTTATACTTAGAGAAAGTGGTTAGAAGTATTCTATCATGCTTCTTGGCGGTAGTGACGGCCACGGAAAGCGAGTCGGTGGTCGGATGGAATAACTTCTTACAGTGGTCTTCCGGTAGTTTCGAAAGAGATAGGTTTCTCTTGAAACTAGTTTTTGGCTAAACTACTAAACTTTTTGGATCGAGAGGATGTTCGAATGGTGGTTTGGTGGTGGTCCAGGATGAATTTCTTGAAGAACTCAAGAAAAAACTCAAGCACACCAAGAACAAAGGAAGAACAAAGAACAATGCAAGGATTTCTAGAGAGAGAAGTTGAATGGTTGGAAGGTGTGAGTTGAATGGTAAGTGAGCGGTCCTATTTATAGCAAAACATTGGCTCCCTCTCTCTCTACAATGGCCAGCCCTCTCTCTCTCTATTTCTCTTATGGATTTGTTCCATGGTCTTGTCCAATCAAGCCTTCCAAGCATGCCATGACTTGTCTTTTTTCATTTTATGCTTAAGGCTATATAAGGCAAGTAGGATTTTAAGTTTTTTAAGGCAAATCCTAGATAATTATAGTCTAGGAATGGGTTGTCATGTGGTAATTAGGCTTAAAGTCTAAAAAAAAGTGTAAAGAAGCATAGCTTTCTAGGATAAGTAGGCACATGCACACACACACTTTTTTCTCTCTCTCTCTTCCTTTTTCCCATGTGTCTATATATATATATAGGAAGAATCTAGAAAAGTAATTTTGGAAAAAGTAATTAGGTTCAAGGCTATTAATCCTCGGTTTGCATGCATGAACACTTAGAAGGAATCTAGGAAAGTAATTTTGAAAAAGGTATTTAGGTTCAAGGCTATTATTTATAGGCTTGCATGCCTGACAAGTCTAGGTTTACTACTTTCGAAAAAAAATGATTACTATCCAAAGTCTAAAAAATTTAAAAATAAATATTTAACGAAAATTTTATTTATCAAAAATCAGGGTCATTACAAATTCGATCCCAAGGATCCCCAATTATCAAACCTAAGGTCATCTTCTCCAATTTCAATTTTTCAGTATCGGGTTCAACTCGATCAAACCAAGGTATTATAATCCATTCCAATCACTCCTCTATGTATAACTATGTATTTTTAGGCCTTAGATATAGCCCATGCGAACCCATGCACGAAACCGAAGCCAAACAAACAAAAAAACAAACTCCAGCCGCTACCTTGCGGCCGCGACTTTTGGGCACCCCAGCCGCAAGAACTAGGCCTTCCAACCTTGCAGGCCGCAAGGTCAACCCGGCCAGACCTTGCGACAGGTACTGTTTTGATTCGAATTCATTTTGCGACCTTCCAAACACAATTTTTGACACACAAACTATTTTTCCCAGACTCGTCACACCTTAAAGGTCATATCTTGATAAGATCATAATTTGTTTTATTAATTACTTATTTATGAGTTATTTATTCGTTATCTTTAGAGATTTTGCAAATGAAAAATCTTTGCGACCCTATAAGCTATGTCATTAATGCCCGAGTAATTTTTTTAGACTCTTTACATTCCGAAGATGAAACATTGTTAACCTCAATATACTTTATTAATTAGGTTATTTATTTTCTATTAATTTTACTATCGGCAACTTTTGTTAATATCTTTTTTTTTTTAACTAATCCCGCAACCTTCCGAACCAAACTTTTGACTCCCAAACATGTTACGTAGGACCTTTAGGACTCTTATTAAGATCATGATAATTATACTCATACTTTTACTTGATTGATGTATTTAATTAGTCGTTTTATCAATCTAATTTATTAGAAATAATTAATAAGAGCCTAAAATAACTTTTTAAATTTTTTTAAACAGTTCTTACCTTATTATTGACATCTTGACCATACAAGACTAAGGGCAATGGCCCATTTACAAAAAGTTTATGATTGCATTGCTTGTTACTGTTTTAATTATTACTTTGATTAATTGTATGTTGCACTGATACTTGATTTGAATGCTAGATTGGACCCTAGAGACATGGGGTTGTATACGAATAGAATTCATCTAGACGATGCTAAGTTCATGGAAAAAATGGTAAATTGTTGAAATTGTGAGATTGTGGATTATGATTTGGCCACGGCTAAGGTGACCTGTTGGGCCCGGTGATGTAATTGTGGTGACCCTAACGTATGGTACACCATAGGAAGTTCCAAAGGGTAATCGTGCCCCTTGTTATGGTCTTAAATGAATTCATGCTGAGTACATAATTTAGGTGTACTCATTTAGGACCTCGTGTGAAGGACAAATAAGGGGGGATTTCCCATGACACGACCATAGTTAGTGGTTATGGGAGAAAAGGACCTCGTGGATGAGATCTTTGATTTCACGTAGGGTTAATTGATTGTAATAAATTGGTTTATGTGAAAAACCCTTGTTTAAGTTCTTCGCATCATTATTATCTTGTTACTTACTACCTGTAAAATAAGACGGGTAGTTGGGTTGGATTTTTTTACTGTGTGATTTATTACTCACGGATACGTCTGTATCTTGGTAAATCTTTTGCTTCTGTGATCAATTTGCCATAGGGTGCAGGTTTCTTCAGTGGAGCAGTAGATAGGTGAGACCCCTATAACGGAGGCTGGGTCTACGTTGCTTGGAATCCTTGTCAAAACTAGTGTCGCTCTAGAGTTGCTTTTGTTGAATAAAATTCATGTGCATAGATTTTTGTATTCTTCTTTATTGTAATTTTGTATAGGGATAAATAGGGGCCCAAAAGTTTTTAAAAATCAGCATATTTTATGAATAATAAGCCCGAAATTCCTTGGAAAATCGAGGCGTTACAAAATGGTATCAGAGCAAAGGTTCAACCCTTCCGACTTGGGTAGAAGGGGTAGATCACTTCCGAGAGCGTAAACTTGATCATATCTATTACCTATGTGTAAATATTATGTATTGAGAACGTACGGTGAGAAAACATAAGCTCGACTTTTTGCTATTATAATACATGTTTGTGTAATAGTAGGAACCCGTAGTTTGTATATCCCCAAATGCTATATGTTTTAATTTTTCGTAGTGTTAAATTTTGAGATATTTATCAGACTGCGCAGCAACAACATAGATGATTATCTTCCATCCTTCACAAGCCTTCTATTGAACGATTTTTTTCTTTTGAAAAGCCATTTCTCTATTTTTATAAATTCTAGAGACGCCACGAAATTTTGAGGATAAAATTTTTGTGAGGTGGGTTGATTGTAAAATTTCGTATTCTTTTATTAAAGAAAATTGTAACGCCCCCAAAATTAGGGTACGTTAAATAAAAATTTTATTGAAATTTCAAAACAGAGTCAGGCTCTTATTACAACAAAAACCCCCCACAGGAGTTCAATATTACAAAAGAAAGGAATAACTAGGGTTTCCTATCTACTGCTCCGCTCCTTCCTCCATCCTGGCTAGCTTCTCTGCTCCAAAAGCTTCCACGGTGAACTGTTCATCTTGATCATCTACAAGGTCTGACACATTATACCGGCGTCGCCACCAATATAATATGCCAGGGTCACCACAAAGGCAACACCGTGAGCTACGAAAGCTCAATAGAGTAACCCTACCCACTAACCCTTAACTTATAACAATACAACAGACAGTAACAATGACACACCCACATCCACGATCTAACTACCGTTGGTGTCCAAGATTCTCCGAGTTTCTCCTACGCGACTCGTCGTAGACCGTGTCAACATTTTCACATTTCAAATCAACCTTTCAAAAACATTTGCATTGGCTCCGTACCGCGGATAACCAAGCCATACACACCCAACCTCGGTTCCGCCGTTCCGGGTTCCCGAGTATCCTCACAATGGTTCCGCCGCACCGGGTTCCCATTGGCACACAAAACTTGCATTGGCTCCTCTCCACGGAAAACCAAGCCATATTACCAACAAGGCTACCACGTCCGGCCCTATTGGCAATCTTCACAAAGGGCTACCAAGTCCGGCCACATTGTGGTTTTCACAACCCACGCAATGGGCTACCAAGTCCGGCCACGTTGCGGTTTCAAAACACATCTCAACCTTTTCAAACACACCTTAGGTGTCATGTTTCTACTTTCTCGATTCTCGTGTCTCGTTACATGC
>BPLS01000514.1:2164489-2183627 GCA_019656275.1 Rhododendron kiyosumense | reverse complement strand
GTTACATGCAAAGACGCCGTGGTAGGACAAAAGTAAACATCATTCATCGTAATCCATCAAGATCATCCAACTCTATATTTAACATGTTCAAATCAACGCTTAAAGCATAACGCCACATGTAATACAAGCAATTCATCTCAAAGATCAAAATACAAATACTTGATATGGAAAGTAAATAAAGATAACTTACTTTGAAATGGAAGATATCGAGATCTTACATATACATAGGGAGAGGGTTAGAATATCCTACCTTAATCCGAAACTAGTCGGGGCCGAATAAGCTAGGTGGAATTTCTCGCGAATCTGGACCGAATTTCGGACGGCAGTAACTCAGTCAATTTTTGGCCGAATAGAGTCGTTCTTGGGTCGAGAACGAAGCTCAAGAAATTCTCTACAACTTTTGTGAAGGAAGTTGATCCTAAAAACGACTTTAGGTTGGAGGAAAATGGGGATGAAAGAAGCGACAGTAAGCTGTCAGGAAATGAAAATCCGGAATTTTCACTGAACTTCGAAAGCCAATAACTTGGTCATTTCTTAACCGATTGGGGTGGTTCTTGGGTCTAACTTCAAGATTTCGAAGTGTTCTACAACTTTCCAGAAGGAAGTTGGTTCTAAAAACTACTCTAAGCAGGAGAAAACTGGGGATTTCCGACGGGACAGTAGGCTGCCCAGAAAATCAGAAATGGTTTTCTAGAGAGAAGGAAGAGCAAATGCTTGAGGTGTGAGTTGAAAGGCTTGGAATGGCCTTCTATTTATAGGCAAAGCCTTGGCCCTCTCCTCTCTCTCTCTCTAAGTCTCACCTTGACACTTGGCAAGAGATCAAGGAAGATCAAAACTAACCCTAGGCTTGCATGGCTATTCTTGTACCAAGGATTTGATCTTGGATCAATTGAATGGTGGAGATGAGATTGGTACAAGATCTAAGGGTTTAAACCATTGCAAAGTGTACAAAAGAGTACAATGGAGGTTAATGGAGAGTTAGTTACTTACTTAGGAAGATAGATACACTAAGGATTTTGAAAGATCAAGAAGATCATGGGAGGTACAATCAATCTTCCTCTCTCTTTCCTCCTTCCTCTCTCTCTCTCTCTCTCTCTCTCTCTCTCTCTCTCTCTCTCTCTCTCTCCGGCCTCTCTCTCCTCTCCCTCTCTCTCTCTCTCTAATACACACACACACACACACACACACATATATATATATGCATACAATGTAATAAACAAATGTACTTTTGTACTAAGTATCAAAGGTAGACTTTAAAGGCTAGGATTCTCTATTAAACTAATCAATTGGGCACATGTGTACAAATGCTAATTAAACAATTACCAAGTACTAGTTTAATATATACACATGTACTCATGTGATCTAGGAAGATCAAAACCTAACATAAAATAAGTAAAAGGGTACTTATGAAATCTTGAGCTTTTAAACAAAAAGTAAAATAATAGTACTTATCCCACATGGGTTTTAAAGGAAAAGATAAAATAAATCAACCCATGTACTTAGGTGGAAGAACAACATATTACCCAATGGGTAATAAATCCCCTAACTTCTATTGTCCAATGGACAATAGTTATTAGATAACTTTTATATTAAAATAATTGGTACTTTGGCACATGGGGTTAAAAAAGAAAGATTACATTAATAATCCCATGTACTATGTGAAAGACCAAGCCTTTACCCAATGGATAATAATCACCCTAACTTTTATTATCCAACGGATAATAGTTGCTAGGGAGATTAAATATTAAAATACTCCAAAAAGGTACTTTAAAGTAATCAAAAAGTTACTTTTTAATAAAGACTAGTACTTTAATCAAATATATATTTAATATAAACAAATGGGGTTCTATTATCCAATGGATAATAGTTTCCCTAACATTTATTGTCCAATGGACAAAGAATATAACCAATTTGATTAAAAGAAAAAGAATATTAAAATTCTTAGTCTAGGGTTCAAAAGGTTCACGAGGGGCAAAACGGTCATTTTGCGGTTAGGGAAAAGTAACTAGGTGGCTTGCTAACTCGGTTTCTCCAACAAGTCGGTTAGAAACTAACTAGGCTTGCCAATTAGGGTTTAATGCCAAGAAATGAAATTTGAAGGGAAAAAACGTAATTTTGACAAACCACAAGGAAATTAAAATAAAATTCAAATATTTAACGAAATTTTTAACGACCAAAAATCAGGGTCGTTACACTACCGCGTTCTCAGGGAGGTAATGATTCAATTTGGGTTATTGTGGATCGATTGACTAAGACGGCTCATTTCTTACCTATTAAGACTACATACTTTACAGACAAGTATGCTTAGATATATGTTAGTGGGATTGTTAGATTGCATGGAGCGCCTTTGTCTATTGTTAGTGACAGAGATCCGAAGTTTACTTTTAGATTTTGGGTGAGTTTGCAGCAAGCTATGGGTACTTCATTGAAATTTAGTACAGCTTTTCATCCTCAAATTGATGGGCAATCTGAACGGACCATTCAGACTTTGGAGGATATGCTAAGGGTGCATGTTCTTGATTTTAAGGGCAGCTGGGATGAGTATTTGCCGTTGATTGAGTTTGCCTACAATAATAGTTATCACAGCAGCATTGACATGCCACCGTATGAGGCTTTATCTGGCAGGAGGTGTAGGACACCAATTTGTTGGAACGATATTGGTGAGACATAGATGTTGGCTCAGCAAATGGAGCAATTAGGCGAGGATCGGAGGCTAGGTCATGAAATGGTTAAAGAAACCGTTGATGGAGTTCAAATTATAAGGGAGCGTTTAAAAATTGCCCAAGATCGTTAAAAGAGCTATGCTGACAAACGAAGAAGAGATTTGGAATTTGAGGTGGGTGATCGTGTGTTCATTCATGTATCGCCTTGGGAGGGGGTTATTCGCTTTGAAGGAAAGAAGAAGTTGGCACCGAGATACATTGGGCCGTATGAGATTACCAGAAGAGTAGGCGCAATGGCTTATCGATTGGCTTTGCCGACGTAATTGGCGTGGTTGCATGGTGTATTCCATGTTTCGATGTTGAGGAAGTATGTGCCAGATTCGACACACGTGCTGGATAGTGTGGAACCAATAGCACTAAAGGAGAACTTGACCTATGTAGACGAGCCGATTCGGATTTTGGAGCGAGGAGAGCGTGTCCTTCGTTCAAAAGTAATACCGTTGGTGAAAATTCAATGGCGTAATCATTCGGAAAGGGAAGCTACGTGGGAAACGGAGGAGTCACTGCGAAAAAGCTATCCACATTTGTTTGAACTTGGTAAGTAATTTCGGGGACGAAATTTCCTGAGAGGAGGAGGGTGTAACACCCTTTATATTTGAGTTGTTTTAATGTTACATTTAATAACTTAAAGGGGTAAAGTGCATTTTTTTTAAAAAGTGTGATGCATGTGTGCTGTGTGTTATGGTGAGGTGTGTGTGTGTGTGTCTAAGGAAAAAAATAAACCCAATAGGGCTGGATGTGTTTCAACGTAAGGAGAGAGAGAGAGAGAGAGAGAAGAGGAGGAGGGAAGGGAATTCGTGGCTGTACTTCACAAATTTATTAAAGGTACCTAGAAATCTTCTAAATTCTTGAAAAAAATCCTGAATGTTGATCTCTGAGTCTATTGCATCGTGTTAAATTTTCAGAAAATAACTCGAAGTGTTTTGGCCTACAAAATTTGTGGACCGAACTGGTGTCTGGTTCGCATCTGTGCTGGCAGCACAGACACGTGTTGGAAAAACGGGCATAACTTCTTGCTCGGGTGTCTATTTTGCAAACCGTTTCTTGATTCAAGAACTAGACTTGTATATCTTTCTGAATATGTGTGGGTTGTTCCGTGACTCTTTCTAGATTATAGCAGTTTTTGAATTAAAGTTCAGGATTTGGGAAGTTCTGGAATTCTGGAAAGCTTTTGGTTTGTGTTCCTTGTGAAGTTCCTCAAGTTTTAGCATGCTGGGTGGACATAAGTTCTTATGAATCTCAAGTATTGTTAAGTTGGTGATGTTTTGACTTTAGAATCACTTGAAAAGGTTAAAAACTCAATTTATTGTGAATTTTTGAATGTTCGTCTAATCTTGAGAATCTGTTTTGAGACAGATTTGTGAATCTGTTGTGTTTGTCTATTTTCCCATCCTTATAGTTCGAATTTGCTCTTGGTTCCTTCACAACTCTTGAAGTACATCCTCTTGCGAAGCTTTTGACACCAAAATCGTTCAATAATGATAAAAACTCGACACATAGTGATTTGTTGAAGTTGGGACTGTCTTGAGATGTTTCTATGCGGAATCGGCACACGTTTGGATTCATGTTATGATTTTATTGGAAGTTTAGGTATTCTGAGCATAAATAGGATTGTTTGACATCTGTTATGTTGGTAAGTTGATACGGGGTATTGTTAATGCACTTGTGAAGCCTTCCAAGTATTTCTATACTAAAATGTTTGGCTTGTGGATAGGTGATGAGTCGGTGAATCAAGGAGCACCGAAACCATAAGTTGTACTTTCTTTTGGAGTATAAGGTGAGTGTTTGATTCATAAATGTTTTTCTATATTGAATTGAACTTGAATGTTGGCTTAGTGCCCGGTGATTGGCTTAATGCCAAAAGGCTTTTATGCCTTAAGTTATTGGCTTTGTACCCGGTGATTGGCTTTATGCCAAAAGGCTTTTATGCCATAAATTATTGGCTGTGTGCCTAGTGTTGCTTTTAATTGCTTGGTTTACTGTTTGACAAGTTGAGATTACCTTGTAGCTATACCTTTAATATGGAATTGCATCCATGTCTCATAAACACTCCCGGATTCCATTTTGGAATCCAGTTTTGGTGGTGTTGTAGATATCAACTGCTGATCATCATGTGGTTGTACCCTCGCTTAGGATAGCATGTCGGGAAAGCTGGACTAGTTCTGGCAAAATATTGTAGATAGGGATGTAGTTGTAGCCTATGTTTATATTTGGTTCATTGTATAGTTTAATACTTTCTTAAGACTTTCGCTGTGTAGGGTTGTCCATCCACCCGACCCACCTGACCCGAAAGTAGACACAACGGACGGATCTGATCAGTCATTCGGGTTAGATTCGGGTTGATTTTGTTGGATTTTTGATTTAGTCGGCCGGTTGTCGGGTGCACCATATAATTTCTCGGGTGACCCGACCCGACCGAAATCAGACGTATAAAACGAAAAAATCCCCTAATTTTACTCCATCAGTCCGCATCTCACCATCTTCTCCGTCTTCTGTTCTCTTTTTCAGCCCTCTTCAGCTCTCATCCACCTCAACTTTTCTCCGTCCCGCATGCCACCAGGACCACACCCTTTCACCTCCACTACTTCTCTCTCTCTCTCTATGAAATGGAGTCACAGGACGACGATGACGAGACCAATCGGCAAACGCTAGCTTCTCCACCGCTCCTTCACCGACGACAGCGGCAACCCCACCTCGTCCTCGTCGCAATCATTCCCAGTTGCCTGACTCACCTGGGCCTACCTTGCCCGATTCCCCTTCGCCAACCGTCACCTCCTTCACCGCCTCTGCCACTGTATTTTTTGAAAAAAAATTGATTTTTCAGGAAAAAGGTGTGTAGATGTGTGATTTTGAATGGTGATTTTGTAATATTATGCTATTAATTGTGATTGTGAGTTGATTTTTGAATGTGATTATGTGTAGATCTGTGATTTTGACTTCTGTAGTTTTTTTTTTTTTATAAAATCTGGTGACCCGACAACTCCAACCCGACCACATTTCGGTTGGAGCCCGACTAGTGTTTCGATCAGTCTCGGGTGGCCATTTCGGCAATCCGACGGAAGTCGGGTCGGGTCAAACCCGAACCCGACCAAACCCGACCCGTGGACAGCCCTACCACTGTGTTTGTAAGAATGTTATATTTTGCGTTATCAATAAAATGACTTTTGATTAACTTAATTGCTAGAACTTGAGTTATAGGTTTGGGTTGGTAGTTAATGTTACACCCCCACGTCGGTTTGGACGCATTTGAGTGTTGGCTGGCGTGGGGTGTGACACTTCTTAAGGTCATGATAATTATACTAATATTTTTACCTAATTGATGTACTTAATTAGTTGTTTTATCAATCTAATTTCTTAGAAATAATTAATAAGAGCCTAAAATATTTTTTTTAAATTTGTTTAAAAGTTCTTACCTTATTATTGAAATCTTGGCCATACAAGACTAAGGGCAACGGCCCATTCATAAAAAGTTTATGATTGCATTGCTTGTTACTGTTTTAATTATTACTTTGATTAATTGTATGTTGCACTGATACTTGATTTGAATGCTAGATTGGACCCTAAAGACATGGAAGTGGCATACGAATAGAATTCATCTAGACAATGCTAAGTTAATGAAAAAAATGGAAATGTGTAGAAGTTGTGAGATTGTATCTTATGATTTGGCCATGGCTAAGGGTGACCTGCAGGGCCCGGTGATGTTATTGTGGTGACCCTAACATATGGTACGCCATGGGAAGTTTCGAAGGGTAATCGTGCCCTTGCAAGGTCAGCAAGGGGGGATTGTCCCATGACACGGTCATAGTTAGTGGCTTAGGAATGGTGGCGACCCTAACGTATGGTACGCCATGGGAAGTTCCAATGGGTAATCATGCCCCTTGTTATGGTCTTAAATGAATTCATGCTAAGTACATAATTTTGGTGTACTCATTTAGGACCCCATATGCAGGACAAACAGGGGGGGATTTCCCATGACACGGTCATAGTTAGTGGTTATGGGAGAAAATGACCTCGTGGATGAGATCTTAGATTTCACGTAGGGTTAATGGATAGTAATAAATCGGTTTATATGAAAAATCCCTGTTTAACTTCTTCGCATCATTATTTTCTTGTTATTTGCTAGCTGTAAAGTAAGAGGAGTAGTTGGGTTGGATTATTTTATTGGGTGATTTTTCACTCATGGATACGTTTGTATCCTGGTAATTCGTTTTCTTCGGCGATCAATTTGCCAGAGCGTGCTAGTTTCTTCAGTGGAGCAGTAGATACAGGTGGGACTTCTATAACAGAGGCTAGGTCTACGTTGCTTGGAATCCGTGTCAAAACTAGAGTTGCTCTGGAGTTATTTTTGTTGAATAAAATTCATGTGAATAGATTTTTGTATTCTTCTAAATTGTAATTTTTGTATAGGGATAAATAGGGGCACAGAAATTTTTAAAATTCAGCCTATTTTATGAATAATGCACCCGAAATTCCTTGAAAAATCGGGGCATTACAGTGGTAATGGTGAGAAGAGAGAGTGGACGGAGGTGGCATCGCACCACTGGTAGTAGCATGGCTAGAGTCAGCATTGGAGGTGGTGGTGGTGGTGGTCGAGGGGGGAGAGAGGAGGGTTGAAGGTAAAGTGATGACAAGGGGGGGAGTTTTGACTAAATTTTGAAACTGGGTTAGTTTTTTCTTTTTTGATTTTTTTTATTAAGGCAAATGTAGACACCCCAATCTCGATCTCCTGATTGTTTTACTTCATTTTACGGTTTCTTGTTTCCTCGATGATGAATTAGATCAAAAATAGTCTTGGGAATGAAAAGGTTTGCGCTTGGAGTGAGTGGAACCCATCCTAAACCCCAAAACCCTAAGTCAAAACCCTAACCCTAGGTTTGACCATCGTACGTTGAACTAGCTCTCATGCGCGGAGCTCCATCTGCCAGGTGTTGGTCAAAGTCGAAGCCTTGACTATTGACCAGCACGCGGGTTGGTGGAACACACGCGCGCTGATGTCACTCTTGCGTGTGCTGGTCAGCGCCTGTCCCTATCACCTTTTTCTAGCTGGATTTTGTGATGATAAGGGGTTCGCAAAGCTGTATAACCCCATTTTCGTCGCTAGTACAGTGTTTTGCAGGGCTTGGGGTGCACCACCCTCACAACAACTCTCCCATCACCTTGTTGGCTCATTTTTCCACCAAGCAAGGGTAGCCAACCTTGTTGGCTGGTTGCATGGCCAAGTTTGCCACCAACCTAGCACTCTTCCACCTCCTATATATACCCCATTACTTTTCCATTACAAGGGTTACCAAAAAATTTAAGCAAAAAAAGATATACAATCCTCAATCCTCTTGTTCCTTCACCATTCAATCCACTTCCATACACTCATTTTGCCACCACTACCTACTTGTTCAAGCCATTTTCAAACACTCAAGCAAAGGTATATACTTACTGCCTATTTACTATTTTAATCCCTGAGGGGGGCTGGCAGGGCCAAGGCTAGTAATCGATACTAGTTCTGGCCCTAAAGTCAGCAAGGTTACAGGAGCCGTGTAGCTAGTATACCCGCGCGCATTGGAGCCACTTACGCATGTGCCTGTCTAAGGCAGCGCGCAACGGTTCACGTGGGGATGGGATGCTGGTTATTTTCTGTTTGTACAGTATTTTAAATTACTTGAAGCGTGAATAGAATTAACCCACTGTTATGCATGTTGAAATCCATAGCTTAGCTTAGGTTGCTTATTTATTTGATTTGGAATGCCCTTGGGTTGCTTTTGAAAATGTCTCAAAGCCCAGGCATGCAAAATCAATTTTTGGAAGTCTAGTCACGACTAACACGCGGTAATTTCACTACATTGCGCGCGGGTTGGTGTGTTTCTAGAGACTGCCTTTGCATGGGCAGCTTGGTCTTTGGCCTCTGTTTAAATACCCCCACTGTTTAGGGGTTGTATTTTAATTCTATTCATCCTGTTTGTAATAATTATTGTAACGACCCTGATTTTTGGTCGTTAAAAATTTCGTTAAATATTTGAATTTTATTTGAATTTCCTTAATTTCCTTGTGGTTTGTCAAAATTACGTTTTTGCCCTTCAAATTTCGTTTCTTGGCATTAAACCCTATTTGGCAAGCCTAGTTAGTTTCTAACCGGCTAGTTGGAGTAACTAAGCTAGGAAGCTATCTAGTTACTTTTCCCTAACCGCAAAATGACCGTTTTGCCCCTCGTGAATCCTTTGAACTTTTTGAACCCTAGACTAAGAATTGATTATTCTTTTTCTTTTAAATATTTTTGGTTTTATTCTTTGTCCATTGGACAATAAATGTTAGGGAAAGTATTATCCATTGGATAATAGAACCCCAATTGTTTATATTAAATGTACACTTGGTTAAAGTACTAGTCTTTATTAAAAAGTAACTTTTTGATTATTTTAATATTAAAAGTTCCCTAGTAACTATTGCCCATTGGACAATAAGAGCTAGGAGGATTATTATCCTTTGGGTAATAAGTTTACTCTTTAACATAGTACATGGGATTATTAATTTAACCTTTTTCTTAAATCCCCATGTGACATGGTACATAATATTTAAAATAAAAGTTGCCAAATCACTATTGTCCATTGGACAATAGAAGTTTGGGGATTTATTACCCAATGGATAAAAGGGTTAGTCTTTCACCAAGTACAAGGATTTTAATAAACTAATCTTTTTCAAGAATCCCATGGGATGATGTACAATATTTTATTGGAGGATTTTAGCACCTAAGATTCTTAGGTACTCTTGTATTATTCTTTATTGGGATTTTGATCTACCTAGATACATTAGTACATTATTTGGTTAAAGTATTGCCTTAAGTACCATGTGTTAATTTATTAGTTATGGAGTAAATCTTAGCCTTTTAGTCTCCCTTGATCTCTTGGTACAAAAGTACCCTTTGTTTATTATTTCTTATACTTTGTATATGCATGTGTGTATATATATATATATATATATATTGTACCATGCAAGAGAGAGAGAGAGAGAGAGAGAGAGAGAGAGAGAGAGGAAAGAGAGAGCCGAGAGGGAGAGGAGAGAGAGGGAGAGAGGGAGAAAGAGAGAGGAAGGAGGAAAGAAGGGATTTGGTTGTACCTTGGTTGATCTCCCTTGTACTTAAAATCCTTGGTGTGTTTTCTTCCTAGCTAAGTAACTAACCCACCATTAACCTCCATTGTACTCCTTTGTACATCTTGCAATTTTTAGACCCTTGGATCTTGTACCAATATCTTTCTTGCCCACCAAGAATCAATCCTAGCCATGCAAGTGTAGGGTTAGTCATTGATCTTCCAAGATTGCTTGACAAGTGTCAAAGTGAGACTTAGAGAGAGAGAGGAAAGGGAGCCAAGGCTTTGCCTATAAATAGAAGGCCATTCCAAGCCTTTCAACTCACACCTCAAGCATTTGCTCTTCCTTCTCTCTAGAAAACCATTTCTGATTTTCTGGGCAGCCTACTGTCCCTTCGGAAATCCCCAGTTTTCTCCTGTTTAGAGTAGTTTTTAGGATCAACTTCCTTCTAGAACGTTGTAGAGAACTTCGAAACCTTCAAGTTAGACCTAAGAACCACCCCAATCGGTTAAGGAATGATAAAGATATTGTCATCCGAAGTTCAGTGAAATTCTCGGATTTCCATTTCCTGACAGCTTACTGTCACTTCCTTTACCCCTATTTTTCTCCTACCTAAAGTCGTTTCTAGGATCAACTTCCTTCACGAGAGTTGTAGAGGGTTTCGAGATCTTCGATTTCAACCCAAGAACAACTCTATTCGGCCAAAGATTGACTGAGTTACTGCCATCCGAAGTTCGGTCCAGATTCGGAAGTTTCACCGCCCGTAGAATTTTTCAACTTGCTTATTTCGGCCCCGACTAGTTTCGGATCAAGGTAGGATACTCTTACCCTAACCCTATGTATATTTAAGATCACGTTATCTTCCATTTCAAAGTAAGTTATCTTTATTTACTATCCATATCAAGTATTTGTATTTTGATCTTTAAGATGAATTGCTTGTATTACTTGTGGCGTTATGCTTTAAGCATTGGTTTGAGCATGTTAAATATAGAGTTGGATGATCTTGTTAGATTACGATGAATGATGTTTACTCTTGTCCTACCACGGAGTCTTTGCATGTAACGAGACACCTCTATCGAGAAAGTTAGTGACATGACACCTAGGGTGTGTTTGAAAAGGTTGAAATGTTTTAAAAACCGCAATGTGGCCGGACTTGCCCATTGTGTGAGGTGTGTGTGTGTTCCAATGGGAAACCGGAGCGGCGGAACCATTGTGAGGGTGTGCCAATGGGAACCCGGAGCGGCGGAACCATTGTGCGTTCCCATGGGAAACCGGAGCAGCGGAACCATGGTGAGGTATGGCTTGGTTATCCGCGGAGAGGAGCCAATGCAATTGTGTGCCAATGGGAACCCGGTGCGGCGGAACCATTGTGAGGATACTCGGGAACCCGGAACGGCGGAACCGAGGTTGGGTGTGTATAGCTTGGTTATCCGCGATACGGAGCCAATGCTAAAGATTTTGAAAGGCTTGGTTATCCGCGGTACGGAGCCAATGCAAATGATTTTGAAAGATGGTTTTGTAAATAGAAATGATTGACACGGTCTACGATGAGTCGCATAGGAGAAACACGGGAAAACTTGGACACCAACGAGAATGTGGATGTGTTATCGTTATTAGTTTGATTTCTATGATCGTTTGTTTGTAAGTTATGGGTTAGCAAGTATGAGGTTACTCTATTGAGCTTTCGTAGCTCACGGTGTTCCCTTTTTGGTGACCTTGACATATTATATCGGTGGCGACGCTGGTATAATGTGTCAGACCTTGTAGAGGATCAAGATGAACAATACACCGTGGAGGCGTCCGGAGCTGAGGAGCTGGCTAGGATGAAGAAGTATGAGGAGCTGTAGTTAGGAAGCCTTAGTTTCCCTTCCTTTTGTAATAAAAGTACTCCTGTGGGGGTTATGTTGTAATAACGAGCTGGACTCGCTTCATTTTTATAATAAAATGTTTATTTAACGTACCCTAATTTTGGGGGCGTTACAATTATTTACTTTTAGTATATATAAACTGTTTGGTTTGCCTCCTGGGTGAGCACTGGTCATTCCAGAGCCCAGAAGGGGATAAAACTCAACCTATTGGTATGATATCAACTCACGCGCGATTGTATGGTTTGGCGCGCGATGGTTGACTTGCATGCACGTAGATCCATGCATGCAAGTTGGCCACTGTTTGTGTCAAATTCATACAAAGGCACTGTTTTGATATCTAGTCACAGTTTTGGAGTTTTATCACATTTATTTTCTAATATTTCATTCCATCCATGCTATTTTTTATCACATCCTGCAAACTGTTATAGTTTTAAATCTCCGATTAACTGCTTTCCCACCATAATTGGCTAAAAATCGATTAATAAAAGAAGAATTACAAATGTTTTCGCAAAATGCCTAAGTAGAGACCGATCTCCGGATTGGGCGAGAGGGGTGCCATAAAACCCTTCCCCTCTTGTAACCTGGCTCCCGAACCCAGATATGGTTATGACAGACTGGTGCTTTCACCTTTTTCAAATCAAACAATGCGACAGGTGCTTCATAATACGGTTCCTTGGGTGTCAGACCTTCAAACCCGAGTGGCGACTCTCTATATTTACGAGCGCTTGCTGTCCCGCTTAGCGCTCCCTCGAACCGGCATTTAGAAAAGAATGAAATCCTTTTTAAAAGGCACGCTACCCACAGTGGCAACTCTGCTAGGGATCGAACCAATATTAATCCACACTTAGAATTTAATACACTTGTGAACAATCCTTTAAAAGTCTATCAAAACGATGAGCTTTGCGCTGCCGAAGGTTGGAATGGTGATTTAACAGGACCTTGTATCCAGCCAATCTAATCTGGGACTTTTTCGATTGATCACTTGTGTAGTTTTCTCTAAAGATGGACTAAATAAAGTGAGCCAAATTTGAAAAGGCATTTTACGATTTTGTGATTCTTCTCTCCTTAATCAATTTTTAGTATTTCTCATTTGTATCAATGTAGGATAGCCTCGTTGGAGCATTTTGGCAATCTGGCACGGTTTATCGGAGCTCGAGGACCCCGAATGCCCGACAACCTTCGACAATGATAAGTCATTCTACTGTTCGACTGTTGCTCTGCGATTACGCGGGCCGCGGGCGGTATTTCCTTGCTTTAGTCCGAGGAGCCTGTTACAAGCCAAAACCAGCCTTTGCATATATAGAAACACTAGAACTTTCCAAGCTAGGACAGGTACCCGCAGGGTAAGATCTATTTGCATCTAACCCCTATATACTGTTTATGTGTTACTGTCTTCCCTATCGCATGCACTGCACATACATACCGTCTCGCGTAGAAGAATGTTTAGGACGGCTCCTAGGTTCTCTCTCTTTTGAGTCTATCTTATACTTATTAGGACATTGTCATGCCCAATGAGGAGTCGTGCATCTCGATGTTGCACGTTTTCAAAATTGCGAATCCTTAGAACAGTGGAACTTTAAGAAATTGAAAGCTTTCTACATCCTTGTCTATACACCTGATTAGGGTTTCAAATAGAAAAGGTGGAACAACGAAGAAAGTGTTATGATGCTTACACCAATTAAGTAACAAGTGCCTCGTCACTTACACCATTCGGCTAACAGCATTGTGCCGCTCACGCCATTCTGGTTATTGTATCATAATGTTCATATCTGAGTTGTTCCAACTTCAAAGTTGAAATTCCTAAATAGCGAAATAGTCAAAGGTTTAGGTTTTCTCTTGACTTCCTTTTAGAATCATTTGTTTCAAGCAAGGATACATTATCGAGAAGAATTCTGAGGATCGTGGCAGTGTCTAAACATCTTAAGGCGGGTTTGTCTTCTAGTTCTAGAGTTTAGGGTGACGCTGACGTCGTTGGCTGTATTTGTACTTTAGTATTTTATTTTAGATTAAAATTGCTGCAGGATCCCTTGTAAGCCTTCTTTTACTTTGTTGCACCGCCAAGGAAAGTATCGAACAAGAAAGGCAAACCCACTTGGGAACGTCTGCGTCAGAATCCGGTTCAAAGGCTTGTCAGACTACAATCCTAGTCAGTCA
This sequence comes from Rhododendron kiyosumense, assembly GCA_019656275.1. NCBI lineage: Eukaryota > Viridiplantae > Streptophyta > Magnoliopsida > Ericales > Ericaceae > Rhododendron > Rhododendron kiyosumense. Next base: position 2,169,808 of record BPLS01000514.1, on the reverse strand, counting down.
CCACAGAAGACTCTCCGCGTTCTCTATTAGCTGCTCTACAGTCAAGCTCACCTTCAATCTTCAAAGAAGTGGAATCCCCGAAATCATCCATTCCTTCTTCTGCATCATGTATCTCTGGAACATCAGTCATGGCAGATCAACCACAACCTCTTACTCTGGAAACCATGCTCATGAGCATTCAGAATAGCCTCACTGCTATGCAGCAAAGGGCTACTCAGGTGGATGCTAACATCACTCGCTTGAATGAGCTCTTTAACACTTGTCTTCCTCTAGCTTTCCAAGAGGAGGGCGAGGCTGAAGAGGATGTGCATGAACAACCCGTCATGGTAGAGGATCCAGATCACCCAGGGTGTCTTGTAGCTGTGCTCAATCCTAGAAGAACTCGGGTCACTCCTCCAAATCCAAATCCTACTATTGTTAGGGCTACTCAGAACCCTGACATAACAGCTCTTGTTCTCAAGATGGCCAAGCTGGAAGAATCTGTCTCAAAATCCGAGAAGATCAGTGATGGGAGAATCGACTTGGACCGCCTTTACCTCTATCCTAATTCCAAGCTTCCCGACAAGTCCAAAATGCCTGACCTTGCTAAGTTCGACGGGAGTGGCGACCCTAAGACTCATCTTTATAGCTACCATGCCACCATGAAGCTATTGTCTGTTGAACCTGGGGCCATGTCTCAACTGTTCCCGTAAACTCTCTCTGGGCAAGCTTTCCATTGGTTTTTGTCACTCAACATTGCCAAGCGGAGGACTTGGAAGGACATTGGAGCTGCATTTATTTCGCAGTACAGCTACAATTCCCAATTGAAGATGACAACTCGAGAGCTTAAGTCCACTAAAATGGAGGCCAAGGAGTCCTTGCGGACTTCGTCAAAAGGTGGAGAGCCAAAGCCGCTCTAATGACTGATCGCCCGAGCGAGAGAGATCAACTCCGCCTCATCTCCCGTAATCTCCAGCCCGATTATGCCAAGCATTTGGTCCTTGTTCAAGCATCCGCCAACTTTGAAACCTTCTTTGAATCTGGCCTGGACATCGAGGATGCGCTGCAAAGTGGAATCATGTCAAAAGGGGAGTCTTCTAACCCTCCAAAGTCAAAGCCTAGCGCATACTTTGAGAATACCAATGCGCTGTTTGGGATAGGGACTTACTCTAACACAACAACTAGTGGCACCAATGCCTCTTCCTCCAATATTACCAACCACATTGCCGATGTTAATCAGGTCTAGACACCACAGAATAACCGACCCCACAATCAACCCCGCAGCTTCTCCGCCATCGAAAGGTCCAGACACCACAGAATAACCGGCCCCGCAATCAACCCCGCAGCTTCTCCGCCATTGAAGAACTTCTATCATCGATTTTGGAGAAATTAATCAAGTTTGGGCTTCTCAAGCCCCTTGACCTAACTTCTCTACCTAAAAACCCATCACCCAACTTCAAGCCTAACCTGTACTGTGCCTACCATCAAGGAGTTGGTCATCTCACTGACCCTTGCTTTCGCCTTCGTCATGCGATTCAAGATCTCATTGATGATGGCACACTTGGAATGCCCCCGAAGCCGAATGTCATCTCCAATTCCATGCCAAAGCACAATGCCGCCCCTCATATTAACCATATATCTCTTAGCTCCACTCTTATCAACCCCAACTCCACTATATTCAACCCTATTGACCATATAACTTCAACAGATCAACCCAGGCCAATCGTGCCCATACCCCTCAACCCAAAACTGAAGTTTTACACATTCACCTCAAGGAAGGACAGTCGTCCAATTCCAACCCACCCTCCGCAAGCCTACAGAAGATCTGGGATTGGACATGTCGTCCAATGCCAATCCAGAACCTGTCGCAGAGGTTACAGCAGTTAAGGACTTGGACTTTTGGGAATCATTGTTGATAAAAGATTTAGCAGAAGATCTGGGATTGGACATGGAAGTGCCTGCAATTTCACCGGTCTCTGACAAAGAAAAGCGCAAATTGGGAGAGGTCCCTGCTAACCTCTGGGATGTTAACCAGGACCCTCAGGTTGTGCCTTCTTTGGGGAATGTTCTCAACGTTATGAGGAGTGGACGGATTTTCAATCGGCTAATCTACAAGCTGGAAGTTCGTCTAACCCTTCTAACCAAAGGAACAAACCCTCTACTTTCCCAAGGTTTGCACCGCTTGAGTTACCTATTGGCTCCTCGAATGCGGACATCATTCAAAGGCAACTTGAGCGGATTCCAGCTACCATATCGATCTGGGGACGAATCTGTTCCTCCCGTGAGCATCATCAGAAGCTTTGCCACACTCTCTCCCGTCTCGAGGTTCAAGCTGATGTCACTCTTGAGACGATAATATCTCTTATCCTCTCACCTACCTCCAAGCACACTGTCGTCTTTACCTGACAAAGAACTACCCATTGAAGGAGTTGACCAAAACCGTCCATTGCACATCACTGTCAAATTCTGAGGACTCTGGGTTCCGACCGTCCTAATTGATAATGGTTCAACAATCAACGTATACCCTATAAGGGTGGCTTATCGTTTGGGACTAGCTAAGGAAGGACTTTGCGCCTTCCAACTTGGCTGTTAAAGCATATGACAACACTCGTCGTGTCATCGAGGGCACGCTGATGCTCAAGCTTGATGCTGAGGGATTCTAGATGGATGTTGAGTTCCATGTAGAGGACATCCCTACCACGTTCAATCTTCTGCTGGGCAGGCCATGGCTCCATAGATCTGACGTCATGGCTGTGCTATCTACTCTTCACCAAAAGGTCATGTTGGAACTTCCTACCAGCACCTTAACTATCAGCGGGGACTCTGGCATTTGCCTGCTCAAGGAAGACGGTACTCCTCTTCTAGGGATCAAGTACGGCGAAGAAGATATCGATCTCGGGGAATTCTCTTTTGACACCTCTAGCTCAGTTTTGGCTATCTACGTGGATGGACACTTCATCATAAGCTCTGTTGCTTTGGACATTATGAGAAGGATGTGCTATCTACCTGGCCTGGGCTTAGGGATTCACTAATAAGGGATCCACGAGTTCCCTACCTTTCCTTCCCGTAAGGGCCGCTTTGGTTTGGGGTACATCGTCTCGGCCAAGGATGCCAAAAGAAAGAAATGTACGAGAAAACCTCGATCTCTCTATGGTGATCTTAACAACTACTTTGTGCACAAAGTGGGAAACAATGCTTACATCGGACAGGTCGAACCTTTTATCGATTTAGAGACTGGGGAACTGTTACTGGGTTTTGAGATCTTTGTTGACGACATCTGGTTCGATAGCGATGAAGAGCCAACAAGGACATAATTCAAGAGGAAGCTTAACCAGCCAAAGTTGAAGACTGACTGGCTGGGATCTTTCGATCAAGGAAACTTGGAGCAGCTGTTCTATGAATTCTCCCAAGTGGGTTTGGCCAAAGAAGCTGAAGTGTTCATGCTCGGGCCCAATGCCCTCAAGGATCCTACCTCTGTTATCGTGGAAGCCAAGGGTAGCATTAAAAATTGCATTTTCAAACCGCACCTTACTTGATTGATGACACTTCTGAGTTTGACACGGAGTCTCTTGAGTCTTCTGAGTCTAAGTCTAGCTCTGAGTCAGAGTTTGTGCCTCTTGGCCCTCCACGTCATAGCTTTTATTTTGAGTTTGATTCTCTTGTACTTGGCGACCCTGAAGGGGCTCATGAAATGAAAGAATCCTCTTCTGACTACTTTAATGATCTTTATATAAACTGTGTCGATCTCGATGATGATGGGATAGATTTCGATGGGGACATTCCCAAGGAAATCCGTGCCTTCATTGAAAGGGAAGATGAAAAGCATGCTCAGCCATTAAAAGAAGAAGTAGTTTCTATAAACTTGAAAGATGAGAGCAATCCCCAGATGGTTCAACTGGGCTCTACGTTAACCGCAGAGGAGCATTGTGATTTCAAAGGACTGCTCACCGAGTTCTGTGACGTTTTCGCGTGGTCTCATCAAGACATGCCCGGTGTCAATCCTTAGATAGTGGAGCAGCGAATTCCCCTACTGCCAAATGCTAAGCCAGTAAGGCAAAAGCTCAGACGGATGAGGCCGGATTGGGTACAAAAGATCAAAGACAAGGTTACCAAGCAGATTGACGCTGGTTTCCTCATGGTCTCTCAGTATCCCACATGGGTGGCCAATATTGTTCCTATTCCTAAGAAGAATGGGCAAATTCGAATCTCTGTCGATTTCCAGGACTTGAACAAAGCAAGCCCAAAGACGATTTTCCCTTGCCACACATCGATATGCTTGTGGATAATACTGCGGGGCATGCCTTACTCTCGTTCATGGATGGCTTTTCAGGCTACAATCAAATTCTTATGCCACCTGAAGACCATGAGAAGACAACTTACATCACTGAGTGGGGGACTTACTGCTACTTAGTCATGCCGTTTGGTTTGAAGAATGCCGGTCCTACCTACAAATGGTCTACTACGACTATCTTACATGACATGATGCACAAAGAGGTCGAGGTTTATGTGGATGACACGATCGCCAAGTCAAAGACTCGAGAAGGTCACATTCCTGTGCTTAGGAAGTTTTTCGAGAGACTCCGTAAGTTTCGCATGCATCTTAATCCACAGAAATGCACTTTCGAAGTCACAGCGGGAAAGATGCTAGGTTTCCTGATCACTTCTCGTGGGATTGAGGTCAATCCATCAAAGATCAAGGTAGTGCTTGAGATGAAGCCACCAGAGTCTGAAAAGGGAGTGCAAAGCTTTTTGGGGAAGGTTCAATTCATCAGCAGATTCATCGCCAAGTTAACTTTAACTTGCGAGCCGATGTTTCATCTACTGAAGAAGAATACCCCATTTGTATGGACAGACAGGTGTGAAGCAGCCTTCGCATCAATTCAGAACTACTTGCAAAACCCTTCGGTCTTAATGCCGCCAGTGCCTGTGAGACCCTTGATTTTGTACTTATCTGTAAACCCTTCGTCCATGGGATGCTTGCTAGCTCAATAGGGGGACAAAGGAGTCGAAAAGGCCATTTATTACTTGAGTAAGAACATGGTCAGATGTGAAGAACGCTACACCGCTCTAGAAAAGATGTGTTGGGCTCTTGTTTGGGCTTCTAAGAAATTGAGACACTACATGCTGGCTTAACCAATGAAGTTAATTTCTCAAATGGATCCTCTCAAATATCTATTTGAGAAGCCAGTGCTTATTGGTAAGTTAGCACGATGGTTGCTCTTATTGGCGAAATTCGATCTTGAGTATGTCATAAGGAAATCGATTATAGGGTGTGCAGTTGTAGAATTCTTAGCTGACCACCATGTGGTTGGCCCAGAGGACTCGGATTTTGTGTTCCCA
>BPLS01000514.1:2143656-2164479 GCA_019656275.1 Rhododendron kiyosumense | reverse complement strand
CATCGACATTTCCACCACTTGCATTGTCGTATAGTACCACGAGAGTCATCGTATTACCACCCCTAGCGTTACGGCGAACACCAACATCTAAGGTCACCATATTACCACCCCAGGCGCTACGAGACCAGATAAGTCTTTGTATTACCACCCCTTGCGTTACGAGACTTCCTAAATCAACCACCGACCTAAACAACTATCTCCTCACTCAACCTACAAGTTAAAGCTTTCTTATAACCTCATACATTCAAGAAATATGCCACGACATGCCAACAATATCACAAATATACCACAAACGTTCACAAGCAATCATTCATTCGCAAGTTGCATCTTAATAACCTTTTAACCAAGTAAACTATCATGCATCCTTACTAACGAAAGTCCAATAGGTCAAAAATAACATCCACTAGTCATAGGAAGTCATAATGGCAAAACAAGAATCATAGGAGTAGCCAAACGAGGTTGGGAGATTGACACACCCTCACTCTAACAGCCATAACTTTTTGTGTACTTAAATTTTTTAGGTGATTTTTATGGCAATGGAAAGCTGACTTCAAGACCTTCGAATCGATATAAAATTTGCATGAAACGGACATTGGACATAGAAGTTATGGCCATTTGAAGTTGGGCTGAAACTCAAAAGACGGGCAGAACTTCCAGAGAGGGGAGGGATCGATCCCCCCATCACCAGGGATCGATCCCTGGGCTTACTAGACCAGAAACAAAAAGGGGGATCGATCCCCCAAGTTTAGGGATCGATCCCTAAGCGATTTGGGCGATTTTCTGCAGATTTCGACAGCGTTCGAGATGAACAAAGGAGGGAAACCAAGCTTGATTCTTGCATCAAATCATCATATAAATATATAAAAGAGGTAAAGAAGTCCCTACCTCGCGACGATAACCAAGATCTACAAGATTTGAGCAAGCCCTAACCACTTCGAACCTCAAAGCTTCGATTCGAGCCCGCCCCAAGGAATTCCAAGCTTGAGAACGCGAATGGAAGGTTAGAGGGAGGTTGTTTCTTGAAGATCTTGAGAAATGGAGCAAGATTCTTGAGTGAGAGAAGAGAGAGAGAGATATCGGTAGAGAGAGTGAGAGGAGACATGAGGGAGAGAGAGAAATGAGGAGATGAAATGATTCTATACACCTCATTGGGTCGAAAACCACAAAAGTGGGCGGTTCCAAGCAAAAATTAGAGCAGGCCTGGTCTAGGCAAAAATAAATAGGCATCAACCAAAGCTTGCTAGACCGAAAACCCGAAGTGGCGGTTCTAGGCAAAATTTAGAGCGTAAAAAGAGAGCCAAAACACACGAGCTAACCTTAGTCTGAACTACATTTTGACCTGATTCCTTGAAAAAGGATATGTAGACAATATCTTTATGAGATTCGGTCACAATCATATTGCCAAGGTGAATCTCAGTGCTCGAAGCGATGTGGTGTTCAACATTTGAATCAAAAGGGGAAAACCCTTAATCTTTCAATTTTATTCAAACTATTATTTCTAATACACAGGCTCAGCAGAGTCTTAAAAGAGTTAAGCATAAAAATAGAATGAAATGCTAAAGGCCTTCATGGACACATAGTTTATTCTAGATCATTAGAGTCTTGTCAGGAGTCAGCCTGCATTTTGTCTCCTTGCAATCTCTTTTCTTAGTCATGCTTTGTAGCGATGCATGAGTTTTGTACTAAAATCTGGATCCACTCCGCCAAATTGTCTCAGGCCCCAATTGAGCTTGTATCCGATTAGGTTTTGAGCAGTGAAAGCAGAAATGTGAAAAGCTTCCACCCCAGCCCGATGCAAGCCCTGGTTCATACCTAATTAGCGAAGGATACGCCCTGGAATGTAGAATGTGAAGCTAGACAGCTCGACAATCACCATTCTCTAAAAGCCTGCAGAATTTATGGCCATGTCTAGGATATTCAACGCCTCGTTCCTCTAGATGATTTCACTCGGCGACATTTCCTTCATAAATATGTACCATTGGTTTACAGACATCTCTGCGTAGATCATCCCTCACTGATGCATTCGACCGGGCAAATGGGGCCAGTTCGCCGCTGGTGCTGTGAGCAGCCCAAGTTTATCCGATAGCCATAGCTGAATGAACGAAAAAACAAGTAAGGAGCCATATAAAACTTGAGCGAGAAAACAAGTGAGAAGCTCCGATATAACCTTAGTTGAGAGTCGAGATAAAATCAAAATGTGTGAAAGCCGAAAAAAGGTGAGCTAAGTAAGAGTTTACTTGCAGCAGGAGGGGACTACCGCCAAAAATGTTTGTTTGGCCGGTAGAAACCAAATCCAAACCTATGAGTGTTTCCGCAAGAACCAATGGCACCACATTCCTTCGAGCACCCATTTGAGATGCGGCACTCACCAAAAGGGGGTTAACCCATCCATCTGGAGAAACTAGCAAATACGCAGCAAGCACGTCGATTACTAGAGCAAATCGGCGCTGAGCCTGTAGGGACTCTGTGTTGCCTTCGGGCCCGTACCACTCCATCAGGCGCATGATTTTGATTTCCCCGCCATTTATTAGACTCTCAACTGCCCCCTTTAAGATATCAAGACAAGATTGCAGAAGTTTTGGCATGCTTTTTCTTTAAGGTGGCACGATGATCACGCTTGAAGCAAACCCCTAGAGGTATGCTTGGAATTCTTCCATAGTCGGGCACATCTCGTTGTCCCTGAACCTAAAAACGTGAACGTCTAGGTCCCAAAACTATACGGCTGCCATCAGAATCTCAGGGTGAAGCCTTATGTTTCGGAGAAAACAAAAGGCGGCCAGCCCGTGGGACCGACATGATAGCCAATCTTTGGCAACAAAGGCTGTTAACCATGGGCTGATCAGGACTGAAAGGTTATTCGCCATTATAGGGATTGTGAAAACTTTAACTTTGAAGGGGATGCCTTACATCTGCATGAACATGGCTCTTTTATAGCCAAAACATGGAAAATATCTTCCTTTTCAAGACAAATATCTAAGCAAGGTGGCATTGCCCCTACAATGCAAGGGCACACCTGTGAACGGACCCAGAGGTGTCCTGGAAGGCCAAGGACAGTGACAAGGCTTACAATGCCTCAAGTTCAAGATAGGTCAAATTTGGCGACTGAAGCAGCATTTGATCCAAGCGCGGCATTATGGAACCAACATGTGTTGATTTGTCACGCGCGCTTTTATCTCACTTCGTCGCGTGTTGGATTCAGTTTTTCATCGTCAAGAAAAGCAGGCTACTGCCATTTTGGGGGGGGAATATTTTCACCTTTCATCCTAAGCCTGATTTTGAACTTTTAACACTTCCAGCAAATCATTATGAGTATATATGACTATGTCAAAGCGTTAGTGTCATTTTCATGGAGAATTTGCGGCCTTCTGGGGAAATTTCTAATTTTAAGCGAGACCCAAAGCCTTGTGGTGCTGCGCAAGTTGTTCCTTTATTAAACAGGCTAGACTTAAATGCCATACAGCGATTCCAGGTAAACGATAAAATGGAAAATAAAGCAAAAGGTGCTCGAGCCGCCCAACGGCTCTCGGCTTATTCTAAGTACGATGGGATGGTTGTGTTCAGAAGTAGCCCCCATGTCTTGCTTCCACTTCTTCATGAAGCCACTCCACATATCCGCTCTCGAGCCATGTGATGAAGTTCGGAAGGGGTCCCTCAAGCACCCTATCGTTCCAACTGCGCTGGTAGTTGCGCAAGTTCCGAAGATTAAAGGTTGGAGGCTCGAAGTCCTCAGACCCAGCTTTGTGCAAACCTTGGTTTATGCCTAGTTGAGGGAGTATATGGCCCAGGATGTAGAAGGTAAAGCTAGCCAGGCCAGCAATTACCATTCTCTCAAAGCCAGCGGAAGTAACTGCTATTTCAGGTATATCTAGCCAGGGGCATCTTTAGACGATGTCATCGGATTCCATGTCATGCAGGAAAACATACCACTCCACAGTTCCCCTATCGGGATACAACATTGATCTCTCGAGCAAACGCCTAAGAAAGTGGTTCCAACCTGCCTGCGGTGCTTCAAGCAAGCCTACTTGTCAGAAAGCCATATCTATATGAGTGAAAGAACTAGTAAGAAACCAGATAAAGCCTGAGCAAAAAGACAAGTAAGGATCTAGAGTGAGCCTAGCTTACCCTAGTGCTGAGGTAAAATAAGAAAGTGTGAAAAACCAGAAAAAGGTGAGCTGAGTACGAACCTACCTGGAGCAAGCGTGGGCTTCCACTGAACGTATTTGTTTAGCCACTCTTGAATAGGTCCAAGCCCATTAGGTTTTCCGCCATGACTATGGGGAATATGTTTTTGCAATTCTCCATCTGTACAGCAACGCTCACTAGGCTAGTGCTAACCTTTCTGTTGGTAGGAACTAGCATGTACGCCGCCAATGCACAGAGTGAAAGAGCGAATCGTGTGTTAGCCTCCTCAGCGTAACTCTCCAAGATTCCTTCTGGGCCATAAAGCTCTATGAGATGTGCAATGTCGAGTTCGCCATCGTGGATTATGGTTGCTGCCATCTCTTTGGAACTGTTGAATGTCATTTCTAGTAGGTGATGCATATCAGCACGTATGTGGGAATTAGCAAAACCGTGGAGGTACACTTGGAATTCCTCAACAATTGGACAAAGCTCGTCTTCGTAAAATCGAAAAACGTGTGCAACGGGATCCCAGTACGTAAGTGCAGCTCTGAGGAGTTCAGGGCGTGGCCCCACGTAGCAAAGGTCTTGAGTTGAGGCCAGGCCTCGTGATTGGAAATTCGATTGGTCAATGATTTTGGAGCTTGAAAATCAAGCATCGATGAGGGCCGGCAAAGTACTTTCCATCTCAAATGGTGGGAGTTTGGTGGTCGGAAGGAGTGGTGTGTGATTGCATGTAGCTAGCATCCTTCTTTTATAGGCAAAATTTCAAAAATATCGGTCTCCGCTCTCGTGCTGAGGGATAAGCACCATGCAAGGTGTCCTAACACACCTTACAATGCAAGGACTCCTCTTCCTGCAACTTTAAAGCAATCTGCAGAACGTTTGGTGGGATGACAAGGCTTCTTGTGCCTTAAAGGGGTTGATTTGGTCAAACAGGGGTGGCTTAGCAGGGACCGACCATCGCCCGATTGTGTCACTTCACCACGCGAGAGTCTCTCTATTGCGCGCTTGATCCACTCTGTCGTGCGTGTCTGCAGCTTGCAATTCGACAGATTTCAGCAGCCACTGTCCATTTTTTGTCATTTTTTGTTCCAAGGGACTTTTTGCGCTTTTGATGGTTCCTACAAGTCATAACAACCATTTGTGACTGTGTCCAAGTATCAGATTCGAAATATCATGTTTAACGAAGATTTTGGACCCCCGGTGGCCCATTTCAAGTTCAAATTGGGGTTTCAAGCAGTCGAATTTTGTTTTAAGAATTTTCGCCAAGTGCAATCATGCTGTACAGGTCATATGGATCTTGTGTGACTATACGGAGGTGTTGGTTTCAGTCCGGGACATAATCGAGTCATGTTTTGTGTTGTGTGTACATTTTTGTGATATTTTTAGCATTTTTCGGTCTAAATCTTATTCTGGGATGTTTTTCTTAGTTTTGTCGATTCATACAAGTCATGTTGTACGTGTTAGACAATATCAAAGTGTCGGTTTTATCAAATTTGAAGTATCTTGGATTTTGGCTAGTTCATGCCCAGAATTCTGTTATATTTCTTGTATCCTTGTATCCTGGTCGTGTCTAGCGACACATTTTCTATTTTCATTCAAGTTAGTTACACCTGCATGCGTATGTGTCTGTGAGCAGTCTCGAGGGTGTCATCAATGCAAGTTTGGTATTAGCGGTTAGTTTTTGTTTTCTCTTATTCATTACAAGAGTTAATAAACCAAAAAATGCAAATTTTAAAGCTACCAAATACCACGATCTATACATGTTAAAACGGTGGAACTACTGTACGTGTGGCACTTCGGCCAATCAAAACCAACATGTCTACTAGAGCACATTCGCCCACAAGTCAAAAAGGCACGCAAGCCCCAAAACAGCTATCAAATGTCAGTTAAGGCGCGCCGGCCCTCTCTCTATCTATCTATTTGGGCGCGCAGGCCCGAAAGCAAAAATCAAAAGCAAAAAGTAAATAGGGCTCAGTAATAGCCCTCACTCAAACTAGTCAACATCATCTTCGTTGTCCTCTTCTTCTTCTCCCGGATCCCACTTGTATCCGGGATCATCAACGGTATCATCAGAGCCACTGCTGCGGATGAGTGTTCCTCATCCTCCTCTTCTCCCTCCTCCTCTTCTTCTTCCTCCTCCTCGGAGACCTCAGGCTCTAGCATCTTTCTTTTCCTTGTGGCCTCCTGCTGAGATGACCTTTCACGCATCTCTATTTTGTATCTCTCCTTAGCACGTGCCATGGCCTCTTTTGCTGTCTGCAAGTCCCTGGCTGCTTGTCCGGTGCTCCTTGTTTGTCGCTGAGTTGTGGTTGGAGGTGCGGGTACTGCTGGCATCACCATTTTCTTCTGTGGCGGAGGCCGTGCGCTTTTCCTTCTACAAGCCGCCTGTCTTCCTGCTTGCATTGTATTTTCATTTCAAGCATCATTATATATTGTGCATTTTGTATATGATGTTGAAAGCAGGTACAATTTATTAATTTCAAATCAAACGCCAATCAAAGCATATTATGTATCGAGAACAAGTGCATATATCAAGTATCGAAAACAGGAGTGTATCGTTTTCTGGAAGATATACCTGAGGCCTCTGAACAACTGCTGGTTGGACTGGTGCTCGAGTTGGTGCTGGGTAGTGCAACTCCAAAGGCATGCCACTTGCTGCTCTTCTGATTACGTTCTCTAATGCAAGCATGCGACGAACAGCCTCGTTCACCCACTCGGTCGACACCTGCATGTGGTTCGGGATTATCAGACATTTCAATAGTAATTCAAGTTTATTCAATTACAATAATGGAAGCTAAGTTTTACCGGGACAATCACTGGTGTAGGCTCCACTCTGGCTAATGCAAGGTGTATCTTCGCCGAGTTCCCCTGATTGTCCACCACTGAGATCTTCCACAGCAGTTATGGTGGCCCGCCTTTTACTGGACCACTCAAGCACCATCTGATGCAGCCCTCACCTCTTCTTTCCTTCTCTTCAGTAGCTCTGTAACGCCCCGAATTTTGGGTACGTTAAATAAACAATTTTATTGAAATTTCAAAATAGAGTCTGGCTCTTTATTACAACATAACTCTTACAAGAGTACAATATTACAAAAGGAAGGGAAACTAAGGCTTCCTAACTACAGCACCTCTTACTTCTTCATCCTAGCCAGCTCCCCAGCTCCGAACGCCTCCAAGTGAACTGTTCATCTTGATCATCTACAAGGTCTGACACATTATACCAGCGTCGCCACCGATATAATATGTCAGGGTCACCAAAAAGGCAACACCGTGAGCTACAACGCTCAATAGGAAATTCTTACCCACCAACCTTACAACTAACAATCACATATTCAAATTCGTTAATCATCTATCGTTGGTGTCCAAGGTTTCAGAGTTTCTCCTACTCGACTCATCGTAGACCGTGTCTCCATTTTCCACTTACAAAACAACCTTTCAAAAACATTTGCATTGGCTCCGTACCGCGGATAACCAAGCCTTTCAAAATATTTAGCATTGGCTCCGTACCGCGGATAACCAAGCCACACACCCAACCTCGGTTCCGCCGTTCCGGGTTCCCGAGTATCCTCACAATGGTTCCGCCGCACTGGGTTCCCATTGGCACACATTCCATTGGCTCCTCTCCATGGATAACCAAGCTATACCTCACCATGGTTCCGCTGCTCCGGGTTCCCATGGGAACGCACAATGGTTTCGCCGCTCCGGGTTTCCATTGGCACACACCCTCACAATGGTTCCGCCGCTCCGGTTTCCCATTGGAACACACACACACCTCACACAATGGGCAAGTCCGGCCACATTGCGGTTTTCAAAACATTTCAACCTTTTCAAACACACCCTAGGTGTCATGTTTCTACTTTCTCGTTTCTCGTGTCTCGTTACATGCTAAGACTCCGTGGTAGGACATTCCACATACGCAACAACGAATCATTCAACAAGATCATCCAACTCTATTATATATCACAAGTAACTCAAGCAATCTACGAATGCTCATAACCGTCGTAAAGATCAAAATACAAATATGTGATATGGAAAGTAAATAAAGATAACTGACTTTGAAATGGAAGATAACGAGATCTTACATATACGTAGGGTTAGGGTAAGAGTATCCTACCTTGATCCGAAACTAGTCGGGGCCGAAATAAGCAAGTTGAAAAATTCTACGGGCGGTGAAGTTCCAAATCTGGACCGAACTTCGGATGGCAGTAACTCAGTCAATCTTTGGCCGAATAGAGTCGTTCTTGGGTTGAAATCAAAGATCTCAAAATCCTCTACAACTTTCGTGAAGGAAGTTGATCCTAGAAACTACTTTAGGTTGGAGAAAAATGGCGATAAAGGAGAAGACAGTAGGCTGTCCGGAAATAGAAATCCGAGAATTTTACTGAACTTCGGATGACAATATCTTTGTCATTTCTTAACCTATTGGGGTGGTTCTTGGGTCTAACTTCAAGGTTTCGAAGTGCTCTACAACTTTCTAGAAGGAAGTTAGTTCTAAAAACTACTCTAAGCAGGAGAAAAATGAGGATTTCCGAAGGGCAGTAGGCTGCCTGGAACTGGAAATCCGAAATTTCTAGAGAGAAGGAAGAGCAAATGCTTTGAGGTGTGAGTTCAAGCTTTGGAATGGCCTTCTATTTATAGGCAAAGCCTTGGCCCTCTCCTCTCTCTCTCTCTAAGTCTCACTTTGACACATGGCATGAATCTTGGAAGATCAAAGGCAAATCCCTAGGCTTGCATGGCTAGGATTTGATCTTGGGAGACTTGGTGGGCAAGGAGAATAAGTTGTACAAGATTTTGGTTTAAACAAACATATAAGTACTATGGAGGTTAATGGAGGATTAGTTACTTAGCTAAGAAGAAAAATACACCAAGATCATGGAAGGTACAATCAAATCTTTCCTTCCTTCTTCCTTCCTTCCTTCCTTCCTCTCTCTCTCTCTCTCTCTCCGGCCTCTCTCTCCTCTCCCTCTCTCTCTCTCTCTCTCTCAAGTACATATATATATATATATATGCATGAATAAATGTTCAAGTAACAAATAAAAAAGTAATACTCTTAGTACTAAAGATCAATATAGACTTTTAAGGCCTAGGATTTTCTATTTAAACACATGTATACAATACTTAATTAAATAACTTCCAAGTACTAATATATATATACACATATGTACTTATGTATCAAGGAAGAATCAAAACCCTAACATAACATAAATAAGGGTACTTTGGGAAATCTTGGTATTAAGTACTTTATATTAAAATAATTGGTACTTTGGCACATGGGGTTAAAAGAAAAGACTAAATTAATCCATCCATGTACTAGGTGAAAGATTTAACCTTTTACCCAATGGATAATAACCACCCTAACTTTTATTATCCAATGGATAATAGTTGCTAGGGAGATTATATAATAAAATAATCCAAAAAGGTACTTTAAAGTAATCAAAAAGTTACTTTTTAATATTCTTAGTACTTTAACCAAATATACATTTAATATAAACAAATGGGGTTCTATTATCCAATGGATAATAGTTTCCTTAACATTTATTGTCCAATGGACAAAGATTAAAACCAAAATAATTAAATGAAAAAGAATATTAAATTCTTAGTCTAGGGTTCAAAAGGTTCAAAAGTTTCAATGAGGAGCAAAACGGTCATTTTGCGGTTAAGGAAAAGTAACTAGATAACTTCCTAGCTTAGTTACTCCAACTAGCCGGTTAGAAGCTAACTAGGCTTGCTAAATGGGCTAAAGTGCAAGAAATCAAATTTGAAGGGGCAAAAACGTAATTATGACAAACATTGGAAATTAATAGCAATTACAATAAAATTCAAATATTTAACGAAATTTTTAACGACAAAAAAAAAATCAGGGTCGTTACAAGCTCTCCTCTTTGCAGCAGCTCCGTGAGCCTGGCTCCGTACTTCTCTGAAATCCCGAACTCTCAGCGGCCCCACCAAACGCTCTCTCTGGTACGTGGCATAGTCTATATCGGGACACAAGTAGCATGTCAGGCTGTGTGAACCTCTCCATCTCAGCCCGTGTGTACTCTCTAGTGTGAGAAACCCGTGGTGGAAGTGGCCCCGGCACTTGGAACTCGATGTAGCCAAGTGGCATGTCACACGATCTCCCAAGTACCATTGCCAGCTGAAGGTCGACTCTAGTAGCACCCTACTAGCCGTAACAGCCCTGCTCTTAGCCAAGTACTCCGGCTCTGACCCTACTACTCTCCAGGGGTCCCACTCAACCTGCAAATCAGACAAGCAAACAATGGAAATGTTGATCAACGATAGCATTAAAGCAATATTGGGTGCATATTTTACTTGGTGAAGTTTCATGTTATACCTGTGAGGATCGGAGCTCATCTAAGTACATCTGGAAGCCATTCAAATCACCTCTCCCTTTCTTCTCTCCCATGTTTACCTTGCTCCAAGCATGTGCACGTGGGAGGATTTCAAGTACGGGAACTTGGATGTCGGACGGCACACGTTCAAAACCTCATAAGCCCAGAGCTGCATGGTTATCAAACAAGTCAAGTCATCAGTTCATGCAAGTTCTATAGTCAAGCAGGCTATGTAGTCAAGTAGATACAGGTAGAAGTTAAAATTGTACTTTGCTCTATTGAAATCATACCTCCCATATCCTTTAATATCCAGTTGCTCCCTGCTCTGTCCTCGATGAGTCCCCCAGGATGCCGTAGGCTGCACCAAGTGCTGCTCTGCCCCAGTCAAAGCGCGAGGCTATCCTCAGGTCTCTCAGCCGTAACGCCCCGAATTTTGGTTACGTTAAAAAGACAATTTTATTGAAACTTAAAAATAGAGTCTAACTCTTTATTACAACATAACTCTCACAAGAGTACTTCCATTACAAAAGGAAGGGAAACTAGGGCTTCCTAACGACAGCTCCTCTTGTTTCTCCATCCTATCCAGCTCCTCGGCTCTGAACGCCTCCAAGGTGTACAGCTTACCCTGTTCATCTACAAAGTCTGACACATTATACTAGCGTCGCCATAGATATAATATGTCAGGGTCACCAAAGGTAACACCATGAGCTACGAAAGCTCAGCAGAACAATCCCATACCCGCTAACCCATAACTTAAAACAAAACAATCAATAACAATAGACAGTAACAATGACACATTCACATTCGATATTCAACTATCGTTGGTGTCCAAAATTTCATTGTTTCTCCTACACGACTCGTCGTAGACCGTGTCACCATTTTCCACTTTACAAATCAATCTTTTCAAAATCATTTGCATTGGCTCCGAACCGCGGATAATAAAGCTACACACCCAATATTTCAAAATCATTTGCATTGGCTCCGTACCGCGGATAACCAAGCTACACACCCAACCTCGGTTCCGCCGCTCCAGGTTCCCGAGTATCCGCACAATGGTTCCGCCGCTACGGGTTCCCATTGGCACACAATTGCATTGGCTCCTCTCCAAGGATAACCAAGCCATACCTCACCATGGTTCCGCTGCTCCGGGTTCCCATGGGAACGCACACACCCTTACAATGGTTCCACCGCTCCGGATTCCCATTGGAACACACACACACACCTCACACAATGGGTAAGTTCGGCCACATTGCGGTTTCCAAAACATTTCACCCTTTTCAAACACACCCTAGGTGTCACGTTTCTACTTTTCCGATTCTCGTGTCTCGTTACATGCAAAGACTCCGTGGTAGGACTTTCCACATGCACAATGTCAATCATTCAACAAAATCATCCAACTCTATTCTATACCACAAATAATACAAGAAATTCACAAATACATGCTCATATTCATCTTAAAGATCAAATACAATTACTTGAGATGAAAAGTAATTCAAGATAACCTACTTAAACATAGGGATGGAAGTAAGGGTATCCTACCTTGATCCGAAACTAGTCGGGGCCGAATAAGCAAGTTGGAAAATTCTACGAGCGGTGAAACTTCCAAATCTGGACCAAACTTCGGATGGCAGTAACTCGGTCAATCTTTGGCCGAATAGAGTCGTTCTTGGGTCGAAATCGAAGATCTAGAAACCCTCTACAACTTTCGTGAAGGAAGTTGATCCTAGAAACTACTTTAGGTAGGAGAAAAATGGGGATAAAGGAAGAGACAGTAAGCTGTCTGGAAATGAAAATCCGAGATTTTCACTGAACTTTGGATGACAATATCTTTGTCATTTCTTCACCGATTGGGGTGGTTCTTGGGTCTAACTTGAAGGTCTCAAAGTTTTCTATAACTTTCCCGAAGGAAGTTGGTTCTTAAAATTACTCTAAGCAAGAGAAAACTAAGGATTTTCGAAGGGCAGTAGGCTGCCTGGAAAATCAGAAATGGTTTCTAGAGAGAAGTTGGAGCAAGAAGTGAAGGGGTGAGTTGAATGGCATGGAATGGTCTCTATTTATAGGCAAACCTTGAGCTCCCTCTCTCTCTCTAAGGCCGGCCCCCCTCTCTCTCCCTCCACCTCAAATTTTGACACATGGCAAGCAATCTTGGAAGATCAAGGAATAACCCTAGGCTTGCACGGCTAGGATTTGATTCTTGGAAGACTTGGGAGGCAAGAAGATTAGTTGTACAAGATATTGTGTTTAAACAATAGATAATGGTACAATGGAGGTTAGTCTTTGGCTAGGAAGAGTATTCACCAAGGATATGAAGTACAAAGAAGATCAAGAAGGTACAACCAATCTCCTTCCTTCCTTCCTCTCTCTCTCTCTGTCTCTCTCCCTCCTTGGCCGAATCTCTCTCTCTCTCTCCCTCGGCCCTCTCTTTTCTCTCCCCTCTCTCTCTCTCTTACACAAGTACAATACACACACATATACATATATACTAATGGTACAAGAAAACAATTAAGATAATAGTACTTTTGGCACTAGAGATCAAAAGACTTAAGGACTAAGATTTGAACAACTAATAAACACATGTGTACTAGCAATATAAATATTCAACTAAGTACATTTATAATATATAACAAAGGTACTATGAATCTAGGGAGATCAATTCCCCATTAACTTAATCCAATTGGTACCAAAATCCCTAATACAAAATAATATTAATGTACTAAGGCAATCTAGGGTTTTTAAGTCTACCGAAAAAAAATATTGGGACAACAACACATGGGCAATTAGAAAATGATTTGTTTAATAAGCCCTAATACTTGGTTGGAAGAACAACCTATTACCCAATGGGTAATAAATCCCCTAACTTTTATTGTCCAATGGACAATATTTACTAGGGAACTTTTATGATAAAATAATAAAAAATGTCCTTTAGAAATCTAGGGTTTTGATTTATCCCAATAATTTAATGCACAAAATCACATGGGAAAATCCAAGACTTGATTATTTAATAAAATCCTTGTACTTTGTTGGAAGACTAATGCTATTACTCAATGGGTAATAAATTCCCTTACTTTTATTATCCAATGGATAATGGAGGGTTGGAAGATTTACCAATAAACAATGAATAAAAGTACTTAGCACATGTGTTAAAAATATAATATCCATGTACTAACAAACATATTTAAATAGGGGGCCTATTATCCAATGGACAAAGATTACCCTAACCTTTACTATCCAGAGGATAAAGAATAAAACCAAAACAATTAAAAGAAAACAAATAATCATTTCTTAGCTAGGGTTAAAAAAGTTCAAAGGGTTCAAAAGGGGCAAAACGGTCTATTTATGGTAACTAGATGACTTCCTAGTTTAGTTTCTCCGACCGAATGGTTAGAAGCTAACTAGGCTTGCTAAGTAGGACTAAAGTGTCAAGAAATGAATTTCAAGGGCCAAAGCGTAATTCTGACAAACCACAAGAGTATTAAAATAAAATTCAAATATTTAATGAAATTTTTACTGACCGAAAATCAGGGTTGTTACATCAGCACTGGTAGGTACGACAGGTGCACCTTGCTTCGCTTGCTTAGGTACAGGGAAGCACCAAAAAGGTACAATAAGTATGCCCTAGCCATCTGCTCCGCCTCCTGTTCGGTTGTCACCTTTTTCTTAAAGTGCTCCTTGAATTGCTCGTACCTCACGATCCCCTCCTCAATCTTGGATACTTCTCCTAAAAACCACTCCAGCGTCGTCGGATCCTTGTGAATGCCCGAGTCAAACGGGATGGGCTCACCTCCAACTCTCAGGCCAGTGATCATTGCAAAATCGGCGGGTGTCACTATCATCTCCCTAGGTGGTAGGTGGAAGGTGTTGGTAGTATCTATCCATCTCTCTGCAAGTGCAACTAAGATGGCATGGTCATTTCTGACCGGAGAAAAAGTCTGTATGAACTCACTGAAGCCCGCCTCATCCATTAACTGCCTCACCCTCGCTGGCAGACTCTTGTACAACTCCAAGGAACTACATGCCCCTCCAAAGCCATGAATATCCCTCAGTCTCGTTCTCACCTATTTCACACATAAAGACAAGCAAAAAGGGGCATGTCAGCATGTGGAATTTCATTTTCAAGTTCTAGGTAATCAATGCAGCCTATGACAGATGGTTGGTTCAAGTTATTACATGCATGGCGTATGTCACAAAAATTATATCATCATGGCATGGTTCAACTTGGAGTTATCTCATGCTATTATAAATTCAAGTACGTGCAAGCAAATACAAAATTGATTTGCAAAAGGGGTTTCGAAGAATATACCTCAGTCCAAGTGTTCGAGATATGAGTCTCAGGATCTCTTAACACAAGCTCGGCGTCGTACTCTGTTCGCCGTGGCATGAAAGCTGCAAAGCCCGATGGCACAAACAAGTGTGGCATGGGAGGCATGTACGCCTCTGCTGAAAAGTCAGGATGTATCGAGCTCTCCACCTTTACCATAGCAGTCACCCTTGGCCCCTGCGCCTCCGCTCGAACTCTTTCCTCGGCTTCCATATCCCTTAGAGCCTCCTCTTCCTTTGCTCTCTCCCTCTCGGCCCTCACCACTGCCTCTATTGTTCTCTGTCATTCTTCCCGAGCCGACAGGACTGTCGCTCCAACCTTGGGATTCTCCTCGAGTAGCCTTGTTAGTCTCTCGTCACTCAAGTACTTCACAAAATCCTCTCGGGTGATTGGCCGATGACTTGATGACTGGGTTGTAGGGTGAAACATTGCGCCCTCAGACTGTATATCTTTGGTCTCATCCCCCTCGGCCACGATCAGATCTTTTCCCTGCACCAGATCACGCACCGGGGAACCCGTACTCGGCCCAATATCACCAATCTTGCCACAACTGCTTTCAACACATCCAAAACCACCACTGATTACCATCGAGCCTCCCACTGCCATGCTCAAGTCCAATGGCTGAACAATGGGCCCCACGACCTTAAACTCTTTTGTCACGCGATGCTCCAGCTCCGACGCACATTGATTGCCTTCATCACCGACCTTCTACTCACGGCCTGGTTCACCACCGCAACCGCCTGCTTCTATTGCACCTACTCCTCCGATAGTCTTACCAACTGTTGATCTCTTATTTTGACTTCCATTGGCCCTCCCCGGCCCTTCAAATGATCAACAACCTCTCCACCAGCACCGCTATTGTCGTGTTCTGCCATGCATGTTTGGTTTGGGTTTGGTTTTGTGGATTTTGAAAAAAAAATCAAGGGTTTGGGAGAGATTGAGAGAGTTTGGGAGTTGAAAGGAGTTTGAAACCTTTGAAACCGCCGAGAACTGCTTCAAAAGTGTCCCCGGGAAGTTTAAAGGTATGGGACATGCTTAGGCCGGGTTTGGGCTTGTCCCAGGTCCAAACCCTGACAAGCCTCCCGCACGCAAGGGAGTGGCTCCATCGCGTGATGGACCAATTGGGCCTCCGGCCCAATTCATCCTCTGGCTTGGCCCCAATCTCGTTTTTATATTATTTCAACCTTTAGATATTTGTTATGGCCTTACAACAATTTGTGGGGGTCATTTTGCATTAATATGTTCACTCCGAAGCATTGTTATATATCCCCAGCGACGATCCATCCGTCTAATTATCAATTCAGCGATGATCTATCCGTCCAATTATAAATCAGCGACGATCCATCCGTCCAATTTCAATTGAGCGACGATCCATCCGTCCAATTTCAATTCAGTGACAATCCATCCGTCCAATTATCAATAAGCAATGATTTATCCATCCAATTATCAATCAATGACGATCTATCCGTCCAATTTTCAAAATCAACGATGATCTATCCGTCCAATTATCAATCAACGACGATCTATCCATCCAATTTTGAAAATCAACAACGATCCATCCTTCCAATTATCAAAATCAACGGTGATCCATCCATCCAATTCATTTTTCCCCGGGAGAGTTCACATCAACAATCGATCCGCTCTCTGATCCATTGGTGCATGGTATTTTTACATACTCGTCTGCCTTTTCCATTAATCGGCTTTTGGGCAGATTTGTTGGGTGTCTAGAAAGCTTTGACGTTACCCATACTAGTCAATGGTGATCCGCGTGCCGTCAAAGAGGGACTACTGTAGACATCCCAATCTGGATCTCTTGATTGTTTTACTTCATTTTACGGTTTCTTGTTTCCCCAATGATGAATCAGATAAAAAACAGTCCTGAGAATGAAAAGGTTTGAGCTTGGAATGAGTGGAACCCATCCTAAACCCCAAAACCCTAAGTCAAAACCCTGACCCTAGGTTTGACCACTGTGCGTTGAACTGGCTCTCACGCGCGATGCTCCATCTACTAGGTGTTGGTCAAAGTCAAAGCCTTGATTGTTGACCAGCGTGCAGGTTGGTGGAACACATGTGCGCTAGTTAGCACCTGTCCCTATCACCTTTTTCCAGTTGGATTTTGTGATGATCAGGGGTTTGCAGAGCTGCATAACCTTGTTTTTGTCGCCAGTACAGCATTTTGCAGGGCTTGGGGTGCACCACCCTCAAGCAAAGGTATATACTTACTACCTATTTACTGTTTTGATCCCTGAGGGGGGCTGGCAAGGCCAAGGCTGGTAATCAATTCTAGTTCTGGCCCTAAAGTCAGCAGGGTTACAAGAGCCGTGTAGCTAGTATACCTGCACGCGTTGGAGCCATTTACGTGCGCACCAGTCTAAGGCAGCGCGCAACGATTCACATGGGGACATGATGCTGGTTATTTTCTGTTTGTACAGTATTTTAAATTACTTGAAGCATGATTAGAATTAACCCACTGTTCTGCATGTTAAAATCCATAGCTTAGCTTAGTTTGCTTATTTATTTGCTTTGGAATGCCCCTGGGTTGCTTCTAAATATGTCTTAGAGCCCAAGCATGCAAAATCAATTATTGGAAGTCTAGTCACGACTAACACACGGTAATCTCACTTCATCGCGCGCGGGTTGGTCTGTTTCCAGAGACTGTCTTTGCCTGGGCAGCTTGGTCTTTGGCATCTGTTTAAATACTCCCACTGTTTAGGGGTTGTATTTTAATTATATTCATCTTATTTGTAATAATTATTTACTTTCAGTATATATAAACTGCTTGGTTTGCCCCCTGGGTGAGCACTGGTCATTCCAGAGCCCACAAGGGGATAAAACTCAACCTGTTGGTATGATATAAACTTGCGCACAATTGTATGGGTCTGGCGTGCGATGGTTGACTCGCATGCATGTAGATCCATGCATGCAAGTTGGCCACTGTTTGTGTCAAATTCATACAAAGGCACTGTTTTGATATCTAGTCATAGTATTGGAGTTTTATCTCATTTATTTTCTAATATTTCATTCCATCCATGCTATTTTCTATCACATCCTGCAAACTGTTACAGTTTTAAATACCCAATTAACTGTTTCCCCGCCCTAATTGGCTAAAAATCGTTTAATAAAAGAAGAATCACAAATGTTTTCACAAAACGCCTAAGTAGAGACCGATCTCTGAATTGGGCGAGAAGGGTGCCATAAAACCCTTCCCCTCTCATAACCTAGCTCCCGAACCCAGATATGGTTATGACGGATTAATGTTTTCACCTTTTTCAAATCAAACAACACGGCACGTGCTTCGAAATACGGTTCCTTAGGTGTCGGACCTTCAAACCCGAGTGGCGACTCTCTGTATTTATGAGCGCTTGTTGTCCCGCTTAGCGCTCCATCGAACCGGCATTTAGAAAGGAACAAAATCCTTTTTAAAGGGCACACTGCCCATAGCAGAACAATGTTGTTTTTTGCTGAAATCATGATGACATCAGCACGTTGTGTTTCGTTAGAGCGTTCACATCTCCATCTCTACTCCCTCTTCCAAGTTAAAGTAGAGAGCCAATTCAAAAAAAATCTCAAAAACTCAGCGTTACGAGCCTCGTGGAAGCAGCCCTTGGAGTAGCCGGATGAACAGTTCCTCGTTGAAACATAAGAGGAACTATTCCTTCGCGTTGGTTCCTTCCACGTCCAGATCGATGTAGAAGAGGCACTTGAAGTGCTTCGACGTTCCCAGTTCGATGTCATACTGCATTCGAATCGGTTGGTTCCGGTGCTGTTAACTCTCTATCTTCGTCAAGCAAATGTTCCGGCCATGTCTTCGTTGCCACCATCGTCGACAAACACGATGCTCGTCTTGAAAGGCCTATCCGTCCTAGGGACAATCGGGTCTCGGTCCAACTTCAAGTTTCTCAATCGCCGTTGTGTTTGGTTTGGACAGAGCAAAAAGAAGGGTTTGGTTCAGTGCCATGTTTGGTTTGGGCTGATATGCCCTGTTTGGTAAAGTTAGAGAGAGAGAGAGAGAGAAAGAGAGAGAGAGAGAGAGAGAGAGACAGAGAGAGAGAGGTGTTTGGTTTGTCGTTTATTTTTAAAATAAAAAATAATATTTTTAATGGGATAGTTTTAATATAGAGAGTCTGATGCAGTAGATATTTTAAAAGTAAATAGTTAAAGTAATAAAGTGGCTTTTTGCTCTCTAATTTGGTCTAAAATTTAAAGAAACTGGTGCGGATGCATGCTCTTAGTGTTCCGCTATTGTGCACGTAGCCATTTTTGAAAGTCTAATCAGGCCCCGTTCTGCTAACTTTCTAAACCTTCTTTTTCAAAAAGAAGGTAATTTTAAACTCAAAAATTATGTGTTTATGCAAATAATTTTCTTGCTAATATGGATCTTGTTTAATTGATCTCATTGAAATTTTTAAGTGGAGCAAAAAAAAATTAAAAATTTATTTTTTATTTTCATTATATTTAAGTGTGAAATTACTTTTTTTTTTTTTAAAAAGAAGGTTTAGAAAGTTAGTGAAACAGGGCCTAGCCCCAATGCGCCCTCACAATCTCATCACCACATCACATCTTCCAATGCTTATTTGATAGGCCTTTCTCCAAGAAGATTATCTACTTTGTTCGGCTAAATAATCTATTTTAAATTATTTTTTGTTTTTACTAAAAAAAATTGCATTTGCTAGTTTTCCATCAATTTTTTGAAAATTATTGCTTCGTCATAACGAAAGGAATCTAAAAAATAAAAAGTTACGATCAAAATTCAGTTTTTTTTAATAAAGACAAAATAATTGGCTTATTTTTGTTTTTATTCAAAACAATTGAGTTTCAGTTATAATTTTTTATTTTTTAGATTCCTATCGTCATGACGAAACAATAATCCTCAAAAAATTGACGAAAAACTAACAAATGCGATTTTTTTTTAACAAGGACAAAAAATAATCCAAGGTGGATTAACGGTCCAATTAGAATTGGTGCAACTCTAGTACTCTTTACTCAAATTTCTCCGTGCCTCAATTCCTCCGTAACTCTAGTTGTTGAATCAACTTAAGTTTTAAGTCCCTTAAAAGTTCCAAAAAATCGAATGCCAAACGTTCATCGGAACATGAGTACACCAAATTTTTTGATACATAGGATTTGAGGGGAATTGTGAACATATAAAGCCACCCAACAATAAAACTATGGGTATACCAAATCCAAATGCACACCGTATTACGTAGGATCCACCTCAAAGTCCCAAACATATTATTTGATTTGTTCAGTTTTGTTTAAAAAACTTTTTTAAGGGACCCTGTAAAATATGGGTACACTAACTGCACACAAAATATCGATAAGTATTTGATTGATTTTTTTGATCACTAGTTCCCAAATTTTCAGGAGCTGAGCATGGAGCAATTTGATGAAGTTATTATTGTAATTTAACTGAGATGATTTTTTACAGCAGCCTTCTAAAAAATATAATAAAAAATTTTTGTGGGGAATCCCAAGGTGCGTCTGTTTGGGCTTAATTAGCTCAACCTATGGCAAAATGATTGCGTGCGGGCGTGCCAAGAAAGAATAGAATTTATCCTTTTCAGATTAATTCAGAACAACTAATTTAATCAGGCAATTGTGTTATCCGTTCGACTACCTCAATCAAGAGGATTTTCCTAAAGGTATCAATCAATAAAAGATTGACGCTCTTCAATCAAAAGAGATAATTGAACATAAACAAGCTTGAATTTAATCAAAAACCAGTTTTATATACAATTACTCTTAAGATTTTGACAAGAATAATACAAGAATATAAGCACACTTGAATTGAATCAAAAGCAGGCCTATAATCGATTACTCTTTGGTAAGAAAAAGACATAAAGAAATAAGAAAACTTGAATTTAATTGAAAGTAATCTTACATGCAAATAAGTCTTCAAACTTACAAATCCTAAACTAATTAATCTACGTCCTAAGTTACGATAGATCTCTGAGCAATCATTTTTGTATGAATTGTTAGATTATGAGTTTTTGTCGAGGGCTTTCTTCTTCTATTGCTTCTTCTATTTACAGACAAAGGGTCTGTCTT